>LR738714.1:846536193-846593853 GCA_902687465.1 Secale cereale | reverse complement strand
ATCATTTGCCAGAAGTAATCGGGGCATGTTGGTACGAAGTTCTGCAAAGTTGTTTTGCAACGGAGTTCCTGATAGGATAATCCGTCTTTTGTTACGAATTATCCTATCTGGGACTCCGTTCCAAAATAACTTTGGAGAGCTTCGTACCATCATGCTACTGTTACTTTCGCCTAATGATGAAGTATTGGTTTTGTTGAATCCTTTGACACTAGAAATTGTGACATGAGGGGGTCTAGGGTTGTGGATCGCCGAGCAGTCGAGGGTCGAGGGGTCGAGAGGTTGCCTAGCTAGTGTCAAAGTATTGAAGAAATCCATGACTTCATCATTTGCAAGAAGTAACCGGGGCATGTTGGTACGAAGTTCTGCAAAGTTGTTTTGGAACGGAGTTCCTGATAGGATAATCCGTCTTTTGTTACGAATTATCCTATCTGGGACTCCGTTCCAAAATAACTTTGGAGAGCTTCGTACCATCATGCGACTGTTACTTTCGCCTAATGATGAAGTATTGGTTTTGTTGAATCCTTTGACACTAGACAAAATGTGACATGAGGGGGTCTAGGGTTGAAGCTAGTTCTACGTTTGCCATTAATATATCCATCTGTGATGTTTGAATAATAATTAGCATGTTGTAAATATTTGTAGAAACTATGGACGACAACACCCGAGACGAAGCACAAGAAGCGATGTTGATGGACATAATCGCAGACGGACAAGATGCCGTCTTGTCGTTTCTCAACGACACCAATGAGCTGCTGGAAAGATAGGAAGATCTAGGCTATGATATTGATGGCTCCGGTGACCCAATGCACATGGAAGAAGTAGACCGTGAGGACGGCTCCGGTGACCCAATGTCGTTGCAAGAAGGAGACCATGATGCTGGCTCCGGTGACCGAACCGAGTCCGGCCAGCAGGTATATATATTAGTTAAGCCTGTGCTGAATAGTTAATTGATGCATTCATTAACTCTCGTCTTTGTTCCTTTTTCTAGCCCTCTGGATCGAGCAAATCTTCGGTAAAGAGACGAGGCGCGAAGAAAAAGTTGAGGTCGGATGAGAAGTTTGAGATCTTAGAAATCTCGCGCTCCGGCGAACCGATTGAACCCATCCGGACAAAGAACGCATTTGTTAATCAGTGCGGGGTTCTGGTTAGGGACAAGGTCCCGATCAACATCCAGCAATGGTTAAAGCCGGCTGCAGAAGACGCTCAGGTGTCTTATGTCACTGATATGCAGAAAGAAGATCTTTGGACTGAGCTGAAGTCAAATTTCACCCTACCTCCATAGGATGATCCGGCGAATCCAGTTAAAGAGGAATTAATCAAGTCTGCTGCTCTTACGAAGATGGCAGACCAATTCAGGGCGTGGAAGAAAAAACTGAATAAGTTTGTCCGCAAAAAAGAGACTCCAGAATTCGTGGGCATATATGAGAAGATCAAAGATGACTGGCCCGCATTTGTGGCCTATAAGACATCGGAAAAGAGTAAGAAGATGTCGGCGACAAACCAGATAAACGCTGCGAAGAAGAAGCATCACCATTGCACGGGGTCAGGTGGCTACCTTAGAGCCCGGCCTAAGTGGGCCAAGGCTGAGAATGATCTGCTTCAGAAAGGGGTCGAACCAGAGACAATGAACTGGCCAGACCGTTGCCGGACTTGGTTCTTCGGGGCTGGCGGAACCTTGGACCCTGTATCAGGGAGGTGCATTTGGACGGACAAGCAATTGGATATAGCACTCAGGAAGCTTCGGCACTATATCAAAGCAGCGCAGCAAGGGACGTTCTTCCCCGACAGAGAGAACGACGAGCTGACAATGGCCCTCGGGAATCTTGAGCACCCTGGACGAACACGAGGCACGCCAGGCTCCCTTCCGTGGAGTGCTGGGTTTCCGGACGCAGGCGGTTACAAATGCCACGAGAGGAGGAAGAAAATGCAGCAGACCGAACTGCAGGCGCTGCGCGCCAGAATACAAGCGATAGAGGAACGAGAAGCAAATCGGGACAAAAGAATTGCCGAAGCTTCCCCCGAAGCTACCCCGCCATCTCAGCGGAGAAGCAGCGTGGCTTCCACCGAGCTGCTTCAGCCGGAGCATGTCTTGTCGGCTACTGCCAGCTATCCCGTGGATGCTATCACGGAGGTACAAAATTGCCACCTTATGACGCAGTGGATAAATATGAAGGTCAAGGCGGCTGTTGGCTCTGTTTATCCTACTGGACCCGGCGCAACTTTTCACTGCTGGCCGATTCCAGAAGGATATGCTAGGGTGATGGTTGATGAAATTACGGAGGGATTTGAGGAGCTCCAGCTTGACCACCCTACCGGTGAAGGGGAGACTCGGCTGGGTTCTTCACTGAAGACTCCATGCCTATGGCGGAAGGACCTCATCAACATTCTCAACTGGAGGCCTCCGCCTCCTCCTCCTCCTCCGGCGAGTCAGGGAACTCCGCCTCCTCCACCACCTCCTCCTCCGGTGAGTGACGACCAGGGCACTCCGGCTCCTTCTCCGGCGCGTGGCGGCACTCCGCCTCCTTCTCCGCCTATGCCGGAGCGCCCGAGCAGCCAGCGTCCTTCTTCTCCGCCTGCGCCGACGCACCCGAGCAGCCAGCCTGCTCCTCCTTCTCCGCCTAGTCAGCAAGGGCGGAAGAGACCTGCCGCCGCTCAGGCTGCTCCTGCTCCAGCATGTAAGCAAGGAAAAAAGACAACCGCTTCGTCTGGTCTGCCGACGTCTAGCAGTACAGCCAGAGGCGGGAGGCAATGCAGATTCGGTCCTTCTCTCACGCCTCTAGAGAAGTTACCATACGAGAGGTCCGACGAGGAAAACACGAAGATCGCTGAAGGCGAAGTGAAGGACTGGCTTGAAGGGTTGAAAGCACAAAGACATCCACCTCCGGAGGAGAAGAGAGATCTGGTGAAAGCAAAGCGCACTCATGTTGCCCTGAAGAAACTAGCGAAAAGTAAGCCGAAGGACAACTATGACCGCATTATTGAAAAGTCATTTCACGAAGCGAAGCGGTCGGGAAGTACTAAAAGTGATCAAAGGTTAGCAGAAGGACGAGCTGGGAAACAAATTGCCCAGCTCGGTGAACAAGCAGACCAATCGTGCCCCCCGCTCAAGGTGTCTAGCGACATGGTCGCTAATGATCCGAGGATGGTGCCCGGTTATAGCAAATTAGATGTTTCGGATGCGGGATGAACTCCTAGCACCAGATCGTCTGCGAGCAATTCAATAGGAATTGGCGGCATTCTTCCTTGAACATGTGATCGCGCCAGACGGAGAATACTATGTGGACCATGCGTTCATCGTATAGGAGATTATATTTGTAAGAGATAATTATTGTATATATGTACCCGGTAGTGTCGGATAGATATACGAGAACTTGTTGTTCGACCAATCTCCCGGAGAAGGAGAGGTGGTCGATATTACTTCTCTCTGTATGAATATATATGTTGATTACGATCTTTTGTTTCCTTCGTTTGCTTACTAGCTAGCTAGCTAGCGTGTCTACTCCTCTCTATACGTATGTGTAGTACGTAGCGTCGACCAAATACGGACATAAGAGAGGACACTTCTCTCTATTAATTAGCTAGCTAACACAATATATGAAATACCTAAATTAAACCCCTTCCCTTTCAAAAAAAAAACATAAACCACAGCCACAGAAATGCTGACGTGTGGATGCCTTTTGGTCCCGGTTGGTGGTTCTGGATTGAACCGGGACCAAAGGACCTGGGCATTAGTACCGACCCTTTAGTCTCGGTTCAAGAACCGGGGCTAAAGGCCCTAATGAACCAGGTCAGATGTTCCTTTATCTACTAGTGTTAGCCAGCTTAGCTAGTATATATACTCAAGATATCCCCTGTAATCTGTATCACAACGAAAAAGCAATAAAGCATACAAGGCTCGACAAGAGCCTTTGGCCATCGATCAGTTTTGTTCTGCCTAGAGGTTTCGCGGAGACAGCCGATCGACTAGAGCTAGCTAGCAAGCCAGGTTTATGTAGCGGTTACACAGGCAACGTAGTGCTCCTGTGAATCAATTTACCTGCTTGCCTGCTTGCTTCGAGCCAGCTTTACACACGTACGTGTATTAGCTTCGGTCGTGATTTGATCTACCGATCAAAATCCAACAATTGGTATCAAGAGCCTCGACGGTTTACAATGGGGGACAGCGGCGCTGAGTCAGTCAAGTCCAGCAACGGTGGTTCCAAGGCGAACAAGATCGGTGACAAAGTGAAGAAGTGCGGCAAGTCAGCGACTAGTGGTGGCGGAATGGGCGGTGCCAACGTACGGGCGCATCGCAACATCCCCATCCAGTACCCGATGCTCACCGACGCCAACTACGGCGTGTGGGCGGTGAAGATGAAGATTATTCTCCGAACCCTACGAGTGTGGGAGGCCATCACGGACGACGATGTCGACAAGGAGTGCGACGAAGGTGCCATGGCCGCCATAGCCCAGTCTATACCGGATTCCGTGCTGATGACATTGGCGGAGTACGAGACGGCAAGAGAGGCGTGGAACGCACTCAAAGAGATGAGGATCGGAGAAGATCGCGTCATGAAGGCTCGGGCACAAGTACTGAAGCGCCAATTTCACAAGTTGCAGATGGAGGAAACTGAATCGGTGAACGACTATGCCATGCGTCTGACTACTTTGGTGGGAGAGATCCGCGCGCTCGGTGCAAAGCTCGAGGAGACCGAGATTGTGGAGAAGTTTTTTAGTTCGGTGACTGATCAATTCACGTACATCATCGGCACGCTCGAGCAGCTTTACGACATCGACGACATGACCATAACGGAGGTGATCGGACGCTTGCGGACATGGGAAGAGAATGCTCGTGGCTGTCAGAAAGGCAACGGTGGAGGTAGTGACCAACTCATGTACTCACGCGCAGATTGGGAGTCCCCAAGTAGCAAAGGAAGCCGCAACGTTGGCGAAGGCTCAAGCAATGCAAAGTGCGGCGGACAAACCGGAAAAGGCAAGCCACAAGGTCGTGGTAAGGCGGACCGATCTAAAGAGCGGAAGCCACGGAACTTGGATATGTCCGAGGTCAAGTGCTATAACTGCAATGAGATGGGTCACTTTGCGAAGAATTGTCCGGAGCCTAATAAGCGGGAGATCAAGGCAAATTTGGCAAAGCAGGAAGACGAACGTCCAGGTCTTCTGATGGCCGAAGTTTGTGATATCGTCCAAACAGCGGTTGTGAAACCAAACCGGAAGGTGCTGCTTCATGAGAAGAAAGTAACACCGAAGTTATCCGGGAATCAGAACGTGTCGTGGTATCTAGACACAGGTGCCAGTAACCACATGACGGGGTGCAATGAGAAGTTCCTCGAGCTGGAATATGATGTTCAAGGCTCGGTCAAGTTTGGTAACGGTTCAAATGTGGAGATTTGCGGGCAAGGTTCTGTCCTCTTCGAGGGTCTCATAGGAGGACATCGCATTCTCACCGGAGTATACTACATCCCACGGCTTCGCAACAACATCATCTCTGTCGGGAAACTTGACGAGAATGGATGCAAGGTGGATATTGAGAACGGAGTGATGACGATCTTCAACAACCTCCGAAACGTGCTAGCGCGCGTGAATCGCACGCGGAACAGGCTTTATATCCTCAACCTTGATCAATCTCAACCGGAGTGTTGGCTCGCCAAGAGTGATGATGATTCGTGGTTATGGCATGCTAGATTTGGACACGTTAACTTCTACGCCTTGAAGAAGATGTCAAAGATGGAGATGGTATCTGGGATGCCGTTTATCGACCATGTTGACCGAGTATGTGATGGGTGCTTGGTTGGAAAACAGCACCGCAGGCCGTTCCCTGCTCAGTCTACCTATCGTGCAAGTGATGCACTCGAGCTGCTCCATGGTGATCTATGTGGCCCTATCACCCCAGCAACTCACGGAGGAAAGAAGTATTTCTTCCTTGTGGTAGATGACTACTCGAGATACATGTGGGTTATTCTCCTACGATCTAAAGATGAGGCGTTTGAAGCGTTCAAGAAGCTGAAGGCTGCAACAGAGATGGAACACAAGCTGAAGGTTCACGCTCTACGGACATATCGCGGCGGAGAGTTTACGTCAAACGAGTTCAACGACTACTGTGAGAAGATTGGCATAAAGTGGTTCCTCACGGCACCTTATATGCCACAGCAGAACGGGGTTGTTGAAAGGCGCAATCGAACCGTCGTTGACATGGCGAGAAGTTTACTCAAGAGCAAGAACTTGCCATGGACCTTTTGGGGAGAAGTTGTCTCGACGGCGGTCTATCTTCTCAACCGGGCTCCAACGAAGGCGGTGATTGGCAAGACTCCGTATGAAGCAATTTACGGACGGAAGCCAAATGTGTCTCATCTACGGACGTTCGGGTGCATGGCCCATGTGAAGACGGCGGAGCCGCATCTCTCAAAGCTTTCCGATCGTAGCACCAAGATGGTGTTCATCGGGTACGAGAGGAGTTTCGGCACCAAGGCATACCGCTTCTACGATCACGAACCAAGCGTCTATGGATTTCACGCGGCGTTGTTTTTGAAGAAAACAAAGCGTGGAATTGGAGCGCAGCAGCCGACGATGCTCCAAACGGTAACATATTCACAGTTGATTTTCCAACTGATGATGATGCAGGGGAGGATGTTCCAGGTGGTTGGCAAGACGCCCAACCGAGGTGAACACAATGGAAGTGATCATCATGGTGCCGACACCAACGACGACGCGCATGGGTCGCAAGGTGATAGCGACAACGACGCGCAAGACACGCATGGAGATCTCGGCAACGACATGGACAATGAGGCGCATAGTGATGATGACAATCAAGATGATGGTCACGATCACGATGACTACGCCGACGACGCGGATGCCAATGACCCGGCATCTACCACGCCCGAGACCCAACCGTCTTCCTCAAGTGCATCGACGCCGACACAATTTGTGTCGCCTCCTTCCCAAGCCACAACGGATTCTTCCGGGCCTCGACGCTACAAGACCCTCAAGAAAGTCTACAAGTACGCAAAGCCAATTACGCTCGAGTACTCCGATTTGTGTTTACTCGGAGTGGAGGAGCTAGCGAACTTCGTAGAGGCGAGCAAAAGTTCAAGCTGGATGCGCGCCATGGATGAGGAGATGAAGGCGATCGAGAGCAATGACACGTGGACTTTGATAACCCGACCTTTGAACCAAAAGGCCATAGGTTTGAAGTGGGTTTACAAGTTGAAGAAGGACACGAAGGGTGCCATTGTGAAGTACAAGGCAAGACTCGTTGCAAAGGGCTACGTACAACGTGGAGGAGTTGACTATGAGGAGGTGTTAGCACCGGTTGCTCGACTCAAGAGGGTGAGAGTGCTCCTAGCTTTGGCAGCATAAGAGGATTGGAAGGTTCATCATATGAATGTGAAATCCACTTTCCTCAATGGCGACCTCAAAGAAGAAGTGTACGTGGAACAACCCCTCAGCTACGAGAAGGAGAAGAAGGGAGATTGGTCCCGCTCGGGTTCAGAAAACCCTTCGACGATCCAAATGACAGTCTACCAAGTACTGAAGAACAAGTGAAAGTTGAAGACACGACCAAGAAGGAGCGCTGGCGTCAAGCTACAGATGAGCCGACGACAGCAAAGACGATCCCAGAGATGCTACAAGAAACGACGAAAGCAGTGCCAAGGGTAAAGCCTACGAGCAATAGTGTTTGGGATCCAGGTCGTAACGAGGATGTCATGTTTAGGGGGGGTGAATATTAGGATTAAACACGACTGCTTGCCGTGTCCGTTCCGTGCACGTATATGCATGTGTCCGTGTAGGTTTCCTAAACCATCACCGAGTAGGACTACTAGTTAGCCAGCTTAGCTAGTATATATACTCAAGATATCCCCTGTAATCTGTATCACAACGAAAAAGCAATAAAGCATACAAGGCTCGACAAGAGCCTTTGGCCATCGATCAGTTTTGTTCTGCCTAGAGGTTTCGCCGAGACAGCCGATCGACTAGAGCTAGCTAGCAAGCCAGGTTTACGTAGCGGTTACACAGGCAACGTAGTGCTCCTGTGAATCAATTAACCTGCTTGCCTGCTTGCTTCGAGCCAGCTTTACACACGTACGTGTATTAGCTTCGGTCGTGATTTGATCTACCGATCAAAATACAACAGGGAGTACATGTTTAGTGTGTTGTAAAATGCTTATTTTTTCAGTGTTTGGCCCTCCCCAGCCTGTGTTAGCCTCATTTGGCCCCCCTAATCAGATATTCCTGGCTCCGCTACTGTCTCCAATGGTTTGTCTGTTGGCAGGTGAGGATAGGGGTGGACGACACGAGCGGTCTTTCAGACCGGCTCGTGGCCCGCTCGGTCCTCACCAGCTCGGGCCTAGCCCGCTCAAAAAAAGGTACGGTCCGGTCTCTGTAAATGGGCCCGAAAAATCTTCGGTCCGGTCCGGTTAAAGCTCGGTCCGCTCGGTCGGACCGAGATAATGAGAAAGCCCACTTTGAAAATAAGAAGCCCGGCCCACCAAAGCACGCTAGACAGCCCAAAGTTACCGAGACCAGCGCACTCGATTACTTCCTGACCTACCGCTTGGCCGCCGCCGCCATTCTGGCCACAACAATTTCTGCCGTCGTTCATAGTCGCTCGCCTGCGCGGCCACTCACCTCTCTGACCACGATAATCATGTCCAGTGGACGCGCCCCGCTCGGATTTGTCCTCTCCGTCGAGCAAATCATCTTGGGAGACCCTACATCGCTGCATCGGCCATCATCCCTTTCGTCTCAGTCCACCGTCCGTCATGCCGAATTCGTCGCCGTCGCCATGCTCCGGCATCTCTGCTTGGTTCCCCGAGCTCTCTATGGTGCTCCTGAAGCTTCTAGACATCCCTCTGATCAGCTGCCCTTCCTCTAGCGTCGCCTTCCAAATGAGCAGCCGCCGCCGGAGCTCCGTGACCATGCTCCTGTCCTTCCCAAGCCTCGGTTGACCACGCCATGGTCGTCTAGGTGAGCTCCCTGTGCTCCTACCTCTATCTCCCGTGTCCTCCAGCAGCCTCCCGTAGTCCAGTGCATAATCTGCTCTTGTGTGCGCTGACGATGGCCGGTCCTCCGGGCTGGCCCGAGCTTTGCCGCCGTCGGTTCGGTCCTTGAAAACAAGACTGTTGGGATGCTCGGTCCGGTCCGGTCCGGACCGCCGGCGGCCGGTCCAAACGTCGGCTCGGTGAGGGACCGGACTGGCCCGGACCGTGTCCACCCTGAGGTGAGGAGAAGGCCATTTTGCAATCTTGTCCGGTATTATGTACGTCCGCAGAAGTTATTAATATGTGAGTAGTACTAGTGCTAACTATTCCAGTTACATGAGGATGTCGATCAGCACCGCCTGTAAACTGCGCAAATGTATATATAGTTTTTTTCTACTTATTACGTGTGAATCGCTGTTAAGTTGTTTAACAAGGTAAGATGGATGAACAAAAGCACAAGTAGAAAGTAGTGTGTGCAAATGTGCAATGCGAAAACAAAGGGGGTATTAATATTATGCAAGGGTATTAATTCATATAGCTGGCTGGTCATGGGGTCCTGAATTTTGAAACCTGAACCCTCTCAAGTGTCAAGTTGAGTCTTTTAACAGAGGCGGAGGCACTGCAGTACCATGGTTCAATTGACGGGTGGGTCAAGGGCTCAAGGCGCAAGATGGCGTTTTGCTTTGCTTGTTCAGACGACATCCCAGTGTTGCCCGAGAGGTCTCGAGCGACTTGAGGTAAGATATTGTGTATGCTCTCTCCATCGCGTTAAGATATTGTGCAACGTGTTTGTGGGTACAGACCTTGAGTTGCTTATAAAGCCGTCCCGCATGCTGATAGGTTAATTAGTTGGTTGATTAATCAAGCGTCCTAGGTTATTAGTAGTACTACATGATCAAGCTTTGTGTGCTGCCTAAATTAATTATTACTACAGGGTAATCGCTTGTACGCCATGAGAGCTTACAAAGCGTGTAATTGCCATATATATCATCTCGGACGCCAACATATCAAGTCGGTCACGAAGCGAGAATACGGTGAGGTGAATGAATCACAGATTATGTGTGTCGAAATACAAACAAGTGAATGTGTCTGCATCCATGTTCATGTGCCAAAAGCAAATTCGACTGCAGATTTCATCGAGGAAGGAGTCCCTCTCTGATTGCAAGCTAGAGAGTCTCCTATGTTTCACATCGGTGCCAAACTAGTTTACAACTCCCTTTTATAGGCGCAAGAAAAGGAGGCGAGAGGCTGCGCCGGGAGCTGAAGAGAGCGAGGGAGATGAAACGAACAGCCAGCAACCGAAGGGTGCTGCGTTCGTATTCAATGTCCACTACAGCAAAACTTTGGCTCGGCTCGGCTCAGCAACCCGCGGCGCGTCGCGTCGCGTCGCGTCGCGGCGGGCGGCGGAGGAGGAGCGCGCGTGGATGTCCCGCTTGTTCTCATGCTCGTACAAGTGGAGAAAGAGCCTCCCTTATAAAGAGGTCCAACTCCTTGTAAACTAGCAATGTCGGACTAAACTTTAGTAGTGCCCCTTGCCTTGCACGAATGGGCTAAGTGGGCCTTTAGGATTTATTAGGAATTTCTGAAATTAATATTGGGCTGGGCCATAATAGATAAAATTCCAGCAATCCCCCACCAGATCCCAGAGGCACACATAATTTGCCTTTGGTTCCAAAACACTATTTTATATACCGGTACTGCAGCGGAGACTGTTAAGTTGAACTTCCACCTAGAACTCTGTGCTACACTAGTAAGCAACTTGAACAGTGGACTGGGCCTTGAACTGCAAGTTTTCTGCGAATCTAGTTTCACACAAAGCCTTGACCGATACTTGGCTACCGTGGGTCTTCCCCGAGGGTGGAGCTTATGCGTCATACTCCGTGACCTTTCATGAGTTTGCTAGAGAGAACCCTACTCTCATAGATTGCGACATTTGACAATCGGACTCATATAGGTGTGTTCTTCAAAAGATGTTCTGCAGGACAACATCTCTGCTTAAAGAGCCACTTAGAACACATTAAGATATACATCAACCTGCCATGCAGATTTAGGAGAGTATTGCATCTTCATGGAGTGGTATTGATAGTAAGGATACTCTCCTCTCAGTTGACCAACAGCTTGTCTTTCACATCTAGTTCACGGGATCTCCGATCACAAAGACTAGGTTACCACTGTGAACAACTCATATTTGGGTCTCATACCCATCTCTCTCGATGCATTATCTATCACATTTTGTGATAGACCCTTAGTAAACGGATCTGCCAGATTTTTAGACGTTTGGATATAATCCAATGCAATTACTCCGGAGTTTTTCATTTTCCTGACAGACTTTAACCTTGTCTGAACGTGTCTTGATGACTTCATGTTATCCTTTGAGCTGCTCACTTTCGTGATCACAGTTTGATTGTCGCAGTTCATAAGGACACCCGGTACATGTTTCTTAACTACCGTCAAGTCATTCAAGAGCCGATGAAGCCAATCCGCTTCGACCGTAGCTGTATCTAGTGCTGTGAGCTCTGCTTCCATAGTTGACCTCGTTAAGATGGTCTGCTTGCAAGACTTCCAAGAAACAGCGCCACCTCCATGAGTGAATACATATCCGCTCGTGGCCTTTATATCATCAGCATCTGAGATCCAGTTTGAGTCATTATACCCTTCAAGCACCTTTCACGGGATCTCCGATCACAAAGACTAGGTTACCACTGTGAACAACTCATATTTGGGTCTCATACCCATCTCCCTCGATGCATTATCTATCACATTTCGTGATAGACCCTTAGTAAACGGATCTGCCAGATTTTTAGACGTTTGGATATAGTCCAATGCAATTACTCCGGAGTTTTTCATTTTCCTGACAGACTTTAACCTTCTCTGAACGTGTCTTGATGACTTCATGTTATCCTTTGAGCTGCTCACTTTCGTGATCACAGTTTGATTGTCGCAGTTCATAAGGACACCCGGTACATGTTTCTCAACTACCGTCAAGTCATTCAAGAGCCGACGAAGCCAATCCGCTTCGACCGTAGCTGTATCTAGTGCTGTTAGCTCTGCTTCCATAGTTGACCTCGTTAACATGGTCTGCTTGCAAGACTTCCAAGAAACAGCGCCACCTCCATGAGTGAATACATATCTGCCCGTTGCGTTTATCTCATCAGCATCTGAGATCCAGTTTGAGTCATTATACCCTTCAAGCACCTTTGGGTGCCCGGTGTAGTGAATTCCATAATTTGCAGTGCATTTCAAATAACGCAAAACTCTTTCTAGAGCTTTCCAATGCACATCTCCTGGTTTTGAGACAAACCGACTCAGTTTGCTAACAGCAAAAGAGATGTCAGGTCTTGTAGCACTGGCTAAGTACATAAGCGAGCCAACAATCTGAGAATATTTCAGTTGATCTCTAGCAATTTTTCGATTCTTTCGAAGTAGCACGCTGGCATCATATGGTGTTGGAGAGGGCTAGCAGTCACTATAGCCAAAGCGACTCAAGATCTTTTCCACATAGTGAGATTGAAGCAAAGTAATTCCACCATCATCGTCTCTCAACAACTTGATGTTCAGAATGACATCAGCCACTCCTAAATCCTTCATCTCAAAACAACGAGATAGGAAATCCTTGACCTCCTTAATAACATTCAAATTTGTTCCGAAAATCAGTATGTCATCAACATACAAGCAAAGGATAACTCCCCCGCCCTCACCATGGCGATAGTACACACATTTGTCAGCTTCGTTCACAGCAAAGCCTGCAGATGTTAAAGTTCTTTCAAACTTCTCATGCCACTGTTTGGGTGCTTGCTTGAGTCCATACAAAGACTTCAGCAACTTGCACACTTTTCCTTCCTGACCATCCATTACAAACCCATTTGGTTGTTTCATATGAATTTCCTCATCCAACTCTCCATTTAGGAAAGCAGTCTTAACATCCATTTGATGAACGAGAAGACCATGTGAGGCAGCTAGTGAAAGTAGAACTCGAATAGTGGTCAACCGCGCCACAGGTGAGTAAGTATCAAAGAAGTCGTCACCTTCCTTTTGGGTATAACCCTTAGCCACGAGCCGTGCCTTGTACTTTTCAATAGTACCATCAGGCCAAAGCTTCTTCTTGAATACCCATTTGCACCCTATAGGTTTGCACCCATAGGGACGATCAGTAATCTCCCAAGTTTCATTCGCCAAGATGGAATCCATCTCACTACGAACCACTTCCTTCCAGTATTCAGCATTTTCAGACGCATAAGCTTCTGAAATAGAACTGGGAGTGTCATCTATTAGATAGACAAGAAAATCATCACCAAAGGACTTTGCAGTCCTCTGTCTCTTGCTCCTAGTAGGAGCTTCATTGTTTTCCTCCATGGGTTTGTCAAAGTGTTCTATCGAAATGGTAGGTTCATTAATTGCAATTGATTCTTGATTCGATGAACTAGGAATCTCCTGAGTAGATGAGGTAGCCATATCCTTCATGGGAAAGAAATCTTCAAAGAAAGTCACATCATTCGACTCCATGATTGTACCTACATGCACGTCAGATACTTTGGATTTTACAATCAAGAATCTATACCCAATGCTTCGAAAAGCATATCCCAGGAAAACACAATCCACAGTCTTTGGTCCAAGTTTGCGCTTCTTTGGGATTGGCACATTGACTTTCGCCAAACAACCCCAGGTTCGTAGATAAGAGACTTTTAACCTTTTCTTCTCCCATTCTTCGAATGTAGTTATTTCTTTGTTCTTTGTGGGAACTCAGTTTAGGACATGACATGCAGTCAATATCACCTCCCCCCACCATGCCTTGGATAGACCCGATGTATCTAACATGGTGTTAACCAAATCAGTTAGAGCACGGTTCTTTCTTTCGGCCACCCCATTTGACTGAGGTGAATAGGGAGGCGTCCTCTCATGGATTATACCATGTTCCGCACAAAAAGCATCAAATTCATTGGAAAAATACTCTCCACCACGGTCGTACCTAAGCCTCGTAATCTTACGATCAAGTTGGTTTTCCACTTCAGCTTTATAGATCTTGAAAAAAATTCAAAGCCTCATCCTTAGATTTCAGAAGATACACATGACAGTATCTAGTGGAGTCATCTATTAACATCATGAAATATTTCTTTCCACCTTTTGTCAAAACACCATTCATTTCACATAGATCTGAATGTATGAGCTCTAGTGGTGCAAGATTTCTCGTTTCCGCAGTCGTGTGAGACTTACGAGGTTGCTTAGCTTGCACACAAACTTGACACTTAGATCCCTTGACGGTGGTGAAACTAGGGATTAAGTTTAATTTGGCTAGTCACGACATGCAACCAAAGTTAACTTGACGCAGACGTGAATGCCACACATTTGATTCACTGTTGTTGCAAACATGATTAACAACTTTATTGCAAATATCTGACAAGGATAAACGAAACAGGCCTCCTGACTCATAACCTTTGCCAACAAAAGTTCCATACTTGGATATTACAAAATTATTCGACTCAAAGACAAGCTTGTTGCCATCTCTACATAACAGAGATCCGCTAATAAGATTCTTATTGATGGAGGGGACATAATGCACGTTCTTCAGCCGCACAATCTTCCCCGAAGTAAACTTCAGATCGACCGTGCCAACACCACGAACAGAAGCACTTGAACCGTTTCCCATTAGCACGGTTGAAGTCCCTGCGGTCTGATAAGACAAAAACATGGAAATATCACCGCATACATGCACATTAGCACCAGTGTCAATCAACCAATCAGGAGAATGACATACTGAAAGAATAGTGGGAAATATACCATACCGATCATCCTTCGTATCAGTGTCTCCAATGACAACATTGGCGGTCTTGCCGCCTTTCCCAAGATGACGCTTGTCATAGCAATTAGGGCAACTAGGAGCCCAATGAACAGGATCTCCACACACATGACAGACACCTTTCTTCTTTTTATTCTTCTTCTTGAAGTTCGTGTGTTGTACAGCCTTGCTCTTCCCATCAAACTTTGCTTTTCCATCAAAATTGCCCTTGTTCTTGAACTTGTTGGGCTATAAGTTCTTCTTCTGTACCAGATTGGCACTAGATCCTCCCTCAATAGCTCGAGCACGTGTGTTTTTTGCTCTCGCCTTTTCTTCCACATCAAGAGTACCAATGAGATCCGGAACGGAAAACTCCTGTCTCTTATGCTTCAGTAAGGTAGCAAAGTTCTGCCATGAAGGAGGAAGTTTAGTGATGATACCCCCGGCAAAAAACTTGTCCGGCAGCATACTGAAGGAAATATGCCCTAGAGGCAATAATAAAGATGTTATTTATATTTCCTTATATCATGATAAAAGTCTTTTATTCATGCTAGAATTGTATTAACCGGAAACTTAGTACATGTGTGGATATATAGACAAAACAGTATGTCCCTAGTATGCCTCTACTAGACTAGCTCATTGATCAAAGATGGCTATGTTTCCTAGCCATAGACATGAGTTGTCATTTGATCAACGGGATCACATCATTAGGAGAATTATGTGATGGACTAGACCCATCCATTAGCATAGCACTATGATCGTTTAGTTTTACTGCTATTGCTTTCTTCATGACTTATACATGTTCCTATGACTATGAGATTATGCAACTCCCGAATACCGTAGGAACACCTTGTGTGCTATCAAACGTCACAGCGTAACTGGGTGATCATAAAGATGCTCTACAGGTGTCTCCAAAAGTATTCGTGGTGTTGGCATAGATCAAGATTAGGATTTTTCACTCCGAATGTCGGAGAGGTATCTCTGGGCCCTCTCGGTAACACACATCACAATAAGCCTTGCAAGCAAAAGACTAATGAGTTAGTCACGAGATGATGTGTTACGGAACGAGTAAAGAGACTTGCCGGTAACGAGATTGAACTAGGTATAGAGATACCGACGATCGAATCTCGGGCAAGTAACATACCGATGACAAAAGGAACAACGTATGTTGTTATGCGGTTCTGACCGATAAAAGATCTTCGTAGAATATGTAGGAGCCAATATGAACATCCAAGTTCCGCTATTGGTTATTGACTGGAGATGAGTCTCGGTCATGTCTACATAGTTCTCGAACCCGTAGGGTCCGCACGCTTAACGTTTGATGACGATCGGTATTATGAGTTTATGAGTTTTGATGTACCGAAGGTAGTTCGGAGTCCCGAATGAGATCACGGACATGACGAGGAGTCTCGGAATGTCCGAGACATAAAGATTGATATATTGGACGACTATATTCGGACACCGGAAGTGTTCTGGAAAGTTTCGGAATTTACCGGAGTGCCGGGGGGGTTATCGGAACCCCCCGGGGGAATGGTGGGCCCTGCTGGGCCATAGGGGAGAGAGAGGGCAGCAGCCAGGAGGTGGCGCGTCCCCTCCCTAGGAGGAGTCCAAATAGGACAAGGGGAGGGGGCGCGGCCCCTCTTTCCCTCTCCCTCTCCCTCTCTTTCCTTCCCCCTTCTTCCTTCTTTGGTAGTTCCTACTAGGAATAGGATTGCAATCCTATTCCTAGTAGGATTGCACCCTAGCCGCACCATAGGAGGGCCGGCCGGCCTCCCCCCTTGCTCATTTATATACGGGGGCAGGGGGGCACCCAAAGACACAAGTTGAATTGTTCTAGCCGTGTGCGGTGCCCCCCTCCACAGAAACACACCTCGGTCATACCGTAGCAGTGCTTAGGCGAAGCCCTGTGCCGGTAGATACATCATATCCGTCACCACGCCGTCGTGCTGACGAAACTCTCCCATGAAGCTCAACTCGATCAAGAGCTCGTGGGACGTCATCAAGCTGAACGTGTGCTGAACGCGGAGGTGCCGTACGTTCGGTACTTGATCGGTTGGATCGCGAAGAAGTTCGACTACATCAACCGCGTCACTTGACGCTTCCGCTTCCAGTCTACGAGGGTACGTAGACACACTCTTCCCTCTCGTTGCTATGCATCAGGTAGATAGATCTTGCGTGATCGTAGGAAATTTTTTAAATACTACGTTCCCCAACAGTGGTATCAGAGCCAGGTCTATGCGTAGATGATATGCACGAGTAGAACACAATGATTTGTGGGCGATACTAGTCATACTGCTTACCAGCATGTCATACTTTGCTTCGGCGGTATTGTGAGATGAAGCAGCCCGGACCGACATTACGCATACGCTTACGCGAGACTGGTTTCACCGTTACGAGCACTCGTTGCTTAAAGGTGACTGGCGGGTGTCTGTCTCTCTCACTTTAGCTGAATCAAGTGTGGCTACGCCCGGTCCTTGTGAAGGTTAAAACAGCACATACTTGACGAAACATCGTTGTGGTTTTGTATGCGTAGGTAAGAACGGTTCTTGCTAAGCCCGTAGCAGCCACGTAAAACTTGCAACAACAAAGTAGAGGAAGTCTAACTTGTTTTTGCAGGGCATGTTGTGATGTGATATGGTCAAGACATGATGAGTTATACGGTTTTGTATGAGATGATCATGTTTTGTAATGTTATCGGCAACTGGCAGGAGCCATATGGTTGTCGCTTTATTGTATGAAATGCAATCGCCATGTAATTGCTTTACTTTATCACTGAGCGGTAGCAATAGTCGTAGAAGCAAAAGTTGGCGAGACGACAACGATGCTACGGTGACGAAGATGATCATGACGGTGCTTTGGAGATGGAGATCAAAAGCATAAGATGATGATGGCCATATCATGTCACATATTTTGATTGCATGTGATGTTTATCTTATTATGCTTCTTATTTTGCTTAGAACGACGGTAGCATTATAAGATGATCCCTTACTAAATTTCAAGGTATAAGTGTTCTCCCTGAGTATGCACCGTTGCAAAAGTTCGTCGTGCCGAGACACCACGTGATGATCGGGTGTGATAAGCTCTACGTTCAAATACAACAGGTGTAAGCCAGTTTTGCACACGCAGAATACTCAGGTTAAACTTGACGAGCCTAGCATATGCAGATATGGCCTCGGAACACTGGAGACCGAAAAGTCGAGCGTGAATCACATAGTAGATATGATCAACATAAGATGTTCACTATTGAAACTACTCCATCTCACGTGATGATCGGACATGGTTTAGTTGATTTGGATCACGTGATCATTCAGATGATGATACGTCCAAAACGTATCTATAATTTCTGCTTGCTCCATGCCTCTTTTGGGTGATATTGCTATGATATTTATACACTTCCATACACTTTTGATCATATTTGGACTGACCTATTAACTCAGTGCACCCCAGTGCCAGTTTCTGTTTTCTGCTGTTTTTGTATTTCAGGTTTTCCCATTACGAGAACTGCCAGAAAAATCCCGGAAAAATTATATAAAAAATCAGCGTTCCAGAAGCTTCCCGGCACCCGAAGTATAGCCGGAGGGTGGCCACCAGGGCTCCAGGCGCCCTGGTGGCGCGGCCCCCCTCCTGGCCGCGCCGGGGGGGCGCCTGGGCCCCCCAGGCCTCCGCTGATGCCCCCCTTTGGCATATATTTATATCGTGTCCCGAAACCCTCGAGACGGGAACCCTTTTCCGCGATCTCATCTCTGTTCCGCCGCCGTCGCGCTTCCAAGATCGCGAGCACCAGGAGAACTCTTCCCGGCACCCTGCCGGAGGGGAGGATCACCACCGGGAGCTTCTCCACCACCATGGACGCCTCCTGGATGAGTTGTGAGTAGTCTCCCTTGGACCATGGGTCCATGACCAGTAGCTATGTGATGTTCTCCTCCCGTTCTTGTGCTTCACTAATTAGTCCTCGTGAGCTGCCCTACATGATCGAGGCACATATGTAATCCTTATGCTATTGCTATGATGAGTTTCCTGGGATCCGATGGATTGTGAGATTATGTTCAGATTGTGTTTGAGTAATATATTTGATCTACCTCTTTTATATTTATGTTCGTAAGTAATTCTTGCATGTTCTCCGTTGTTATTTATTGCTTTGGCCAAGTAGTAGGTAGTGACTCCAAGAGGGAACGTTATGCTTGATTGTGGGTTCATGCCCCTCGATGACTAGCTTGAGTGACAGAAACATGAGTCTAGGGGATGTGATGTTGCCACAAGGGGGAAAACAACGGTGCTTGTGCCCGCGGGTGCAAGGATTGTTTACTTTACGCAAAGTTCTTTTAATGCAGTTGTCTGTTGCTTTGAGTTTACACTATGGGTGGGACTCGCAACTTAATACCAGCGAGATGTTCTGGATAGATATCTCAAGGTGGATGATTAGTAGTAGATGCAGATGGATTTCGGTCTACTTTCCTTGGCGTACCGCCCATGCTTTGAACCTCTACCTTTCTTGCAACATAGTTAGCATTGGTTTGCGCACATAATTCTGTCAATTGCCCAGCTGTAATTCGTTTACCTCACATAGTTGTTTTATCGTCTTTTGGGAGAGAGACATCACTAGTGAACATCATGGGACCCCGGTCCATATTACCATCATTGATCACATCCGCTATTTACTTTCCGCTTTTACTTACTATTTGCAGCAATACCTATCACTATTATCACTTGCGTTTGATCCTTTGTAAACGACAAGGCCGGAGGGATTGACAACCTCTCTGTACTCGTTGGGAGCAAAGTTATTTGTATCTGTGTGCAGGTCCACGTTGATTGCTAATATCTGGCGCCGTTAGCAGTTGACACCTTCTTGTTGAAACTGGGAGTCTCAGGGAAATCGATCCTTGGTATCTTTGCCAAGGGAAAACTTCCGCTACACTGCATCTCAAACCTTCCACTTGGGGTAACCAACGAGGGGCGAGAAGCCATCAAGCAAAGTTTTCTGGCGCCGTTGCCGGGGACTCCACTCTTCAGGATAGCGGAGTTGCACGCAATCTTTTACCTTTGCTTTTTAGTCTTGTTAGTTTACCTTTCAGTTTTTGCTTTAGTATCTTTTATCGAAAATCACAAAAATAGTTATCTTGCTTGCTTGCTACTATGGGTTCCACCGAGAACACCAAGTTGTGTGACTTCACTAGTCATAAAAACGATGACTTTATTTGCATGCCTATCACTACACCTGCCACTTCAGCACCTTCGTATGAAATTAAACCTGCTTTACTGAACCTAGTTATGAAAGATCAATTCTCCGGAGCTGGAGATGATGCTGCTTTACACTTAAACAACTTTGTTGAACTTTGTGATATGCAAAAGTACCGAGAAGTAGATGGTAATATTGTTAAGCTTAAGCTTTTTCCTTTCTCCTTGAGAGGAGGAGCTAAAATTTGGTTTCAGTCTTTGCCTAGAAATAGCATAGATTCATGGGACAAGTGGAAAGATGCTTTTATTGGAAAATACTATCCACCTGCTAAAATTATCCAACTAAGGAGTAACATAATGAATTTCAAACAATTGGATAATGAACACGTTGCCCAAGCTTGGGAACGAATGAAATCTCTTATCAAGAACTGCCCTACTCATGGTTTGACTACTTGGATGGTTATCCAAACTTTTTATGCAGGCTTGAACTTTACCTCGCGGAACTTGTTAGATTCGGCCGCGGGAGGAACCTTTATGTTAACTACACTTGGTGCTGCCATGAAGCTTCTCGATGAGATGATGACCAACTATTCCCAATGGCACACTGAACGCGCTCCAACAGGTAGGAAGGTAAACTCTGTCGAGGAGATTTCGTCCTTAAATGAAAAAGTTGACTTGATCATGTCTCTACTTTCGAAGCAATCTTCTGTTGATCCTCGTGATGTTCCTTTAAATTCTTTGATTGCTCAAGAACAAGTAGATGTGAACTTTATCTCTAGAAACAATTTTAACAACAATGCTTATAGGAGTAACTTTGGTAACAATCCTAGACCGTTCCCCTCTAATTCTTATGGGAACAACAATGCCTATCCTAGCACCAAGAACTCCACTACTGAACTAGACATTATGCTTAAAGATTTCATCACTACCCAAAAAGCCTTTAATAAGAGTGTAGAAGAAAAACTAAACAAACTAGATGATCTCTCTTTGAAGGTAGATAATTTAGCCAATGAGGTAGAATTGCTTAAAATTAGAACTTCTCCTCTTGAGGAGAGGAAGGTCACTCCTATGAATGTTATTCAAGTGCAAATTAATGAAAATATTAGGATGATGGCTAATTTAAAGAGAGATGGGCTAGAGAAAGGGAGGAAGAAGATAGAATTAAGAACCTTCCTACCCACCACACTGTTGCTACTATCCAAGTTGTTGAGGATATCCAAACTCTTAGCACCCAATGCACTCCTGGTCCCAATGGACCTATTAATGGTGATGCTATGACTATAGAAACTACCAAACAAGTGAACCTAAAGGACACCACTACCACTTTACTTAATAGTAGTGACCTTGATTTTGATAATTGCACTCTTACCGAAGTTATTGATTTCCTTCACAAGATGTCTAGAGATCCCCGCACTAGCACGCTTAACCTTGCCTTCACAGAGCATATCACTAATGCTCTCATCAAAGCTAGGGAGGAGAAACTTAGAGTAGAAGCCTCCATACCTAGAAAGCTAGAAGATGGTTGGGATCCTATGATTAAAATTAAGTTGAATAACTTCTCTTGCTATGCTTTATGTGATGTTGGTGCTAGTACCTCTGTTATGCCCAAAAGAATATATGATATGCTTAAATTGAAACCTTTTGATTCTTGTTCTTTTGGTGTTCGTCTCGTTGATTCTTCCATAAAGAAACCTTTGGGGAGGATCGACGATGTTCTTATCATTGTCAATGACAATTACGTTCCCGTTGATTTTACTATTATGGATATTGAATGTGAACCTTCTTGTCCAATTATTTTGGGACGTCCTTTTCTACGCACCGTTGGTGCTATCATTGACATGAAAGAGGGGAATATAAAATTCCAATTTCGTCTCAAGAAAGGGATGGAACACTTCCCTCGAAAGAAGATTAAGTTACCTTTTGAGTCCGTTATACGGGCTAGCTATTCTTTTACTCTTGATAAAACTTGATCTCTTTACATTATGCCTAGCTTAAAGGCATAAAAGAAAGCGCTTTTGGGAGGCAGCCCACATGAATAAAAATTTTATTTTGCTTTTGTTGTGTCTTGATGTTCTTACTACAGTAGCATCATCATTGTATCTTTACTTTTCAACTTTGTGCCAAGTGTAGCCTCTGATTGCAAGAAAGTTCAAAAGTTGTGACGTGCTGTCCAGGAAACAGATTCTGTCCTTGGATAGAAAAATTCGTATAAAATCACCAGATCATCTTTTTGGTCTGAATTTTTTCGACAGCTTGCTCTATATAATTGTCTTTCGTGCTTCTGTTCTGAGTTTTTTGATTAGAGTTGCAGAAGTGCCCCGAAAAAATCATTTACTACCTGCTGTTCTGTTTTTCACAGATTCTGTCCTGTTTTGCCTTTACCTCATTTTGCAAACCTAGAGCTTGCTTTTTCTTTGCAAAAACCTTTTGGCAATCTTGAGAAACAGTAGACCTTCAAGAATATCTTTATTTCCAGCAAGGAACAATTATTTTATTATGGGTACTAACTTCGCTAATCAGATTATGATGAGTTATGTATGAAGGGAGTTTTCAAGTGTGCGAGGGAAGATGATAAAAAGATTCAGGAGTGTCAAACGCTCAAGCTTGGGGATGCCCCCATGCACCCCCAAGAAATATTCAAGGAGACTCAAGCGTCTAAGCTTGGGGATGCCCCCGTTCATCCCCTTCTCCATCAACATTATCAGTTCGTCTTTCGTTCCACTATATTTTTATCACTTCATGTGTTATGTGCTATGCTTGGAGCGTCTTGCTTTTACTTTTCCTTTTTAGTTTTCTTTAGCTTTTCATAACGAGTCGGAACTCAGCTTTCTTTATGTGGGAGAGAAACACGCTCCACTTCTACCTAGAACATAACATAGAATTTTCATGTTTAACTTTGCTGTGTGTGTTCTTTGTCTTTCAATAGCTACATCATGCTTAGCTCTTAGTTTTCATGCTTATCTTTTTAAAGAGCTTTTGTTTAGTTGGTTGCTTGAACTCACTTTAGTTATCATGATTATCTTATTAAGAGAGTTTGCTTCCGTTGCATTGGTTGATATGTCTATGATAAAGATGCTACGTGCATAATGGTGCTTAGTAGTTCATGTTTTCTTATGGTTAGTCTCAAATAGCTGGGGGGTTCCCAATGTGTTATTGGAGTACCAACATGATTTGTTTGCATATGATGTGGTATGGTTTAGTAATATCTTCCTTCAAGAATTTATTTTGATTGACTTGGCGTATGCTCACGCATATTTAAGACTGTAAAGAAAGTCTGTCAAGCCTTGATGATCTTTTATTTCTGAGTAGCAATATAACTTCCATGCCTGATTCAATGTTGCTTTGTCGCTCTGCATGATTATGACCGTCATTGCTCTTTTAGTTGGTCGCTCCCAGTCTTTTGCTAACCTTCACCTGTACTAAGCGGACTGGCTGCTTGTGCATCCAAATTCTTTTAAACCAGTTATGCCATATGAGTCCACCATACCTTCCTACATGGTATTTACCTGCCATTCCTAATGAAGACTTTCATGTACCATCTCGAAACTATTCAAAGAAAAAAAAAGGCATTTCTGTTTTGTGCCTCTGTTTTAAGTTCATGAGGAAGTAGTAGTTAATTCATGATCTTTTTAAGTTGGACAAGCTTCACCCCGGGATTGCATGTATAATGTGCAAACGCATAATACGAGAAGGAACTGGCATTAAGTGAGCCCAACACAAAAATAATATAACAAACAAACCCTCCTTCACGCTTTGTTCATGAGAAATCAGAAAACTTTGGCAGTGATAAACAAAGGAGATTAAGAGGATGTGATCGTCCTCATTCGGGAGCCGTTCCTCGAAACTTGTCCATCTCAGGAAGCGATTGAGTTGTCTGCTAGCATTCGTTGACGAAACATGCATATCCAAAAAAATAATTATTACCTCTGTTTTTAAAAACCAAGATCTCTGGTACATGCTTTGTCTTTGTTTCCGACTACGGGTTTTCAACCTTGCCAACAAAAGCCACGGTTCGAGAGTCTCCACCTTCTTTTAAAGCACCAACTACTGAGAGCATGATTGTCATTCTGAGTGTAATGTGCATTGTCCCAAAGTAGCATTGTCTTTTGCATGATTATGATATCGTTTATTTTGAAATCATTGTATCTAGTCATCACTTAAACCTTGGAGGTGTCCCTGCATTTATGTTTTGCTTCACTAAGGGGGCAAGCGAGATATCACTTTATCATATTTGCACACCATGCTCATTGCAAATCTATTTGATGTTTCAGTATCATATTGTAAAATTTTCAGTTCTTTCTGATTTTCTCATGAGGCAACTTAATTACTACAGATTCATTGTCTCAGTAAGCTTTTGTCATATGACTATGAAAAAGTGCTATATGGTTAATAGCATGTCACCAGAGAAATTATTCTTGTTATCATTTACCTACTCGAGGACGAGCAGGAATTAAGCTTGGGGATGTTGATACGTCCAAAACGTATCTATAATTTCTGCTTGCTCCATGCCTCTTTTGGGTGATATTGCTATGATATTTATACACTTCCATACACTTTTGATCATATTTGGACTAACCTATTAACTCAGTGCACCCCAGTGCCAGTTTCTGTTTTCTGCTGTTTTTGTATTTCAGGTTTTCCCATTACGAGAACTGCTAGAAAAATCCTGGAAAAATTATATAAAAAATCAGCGTTCCAGAAGCTTCCCGGCACCCGAAGTACAGCCGGAGGGGGGCCACCAGGGCTCCAGGCGCCCTGGTGGCGCGTCATATATTTATATCGTGTCCCGAAACCCTCGAGACGGGAACCCTTTTTCGCGATCTCATCTCTGTTCCGCCGCCGCCGCGCTTCCAAGATCGGGAGCACCAGGAGAACTCTTCCCGGCACCCTGCGGGAGGGGAGGATCACCACCGGGAGCTTCTCCACCACCATGGACGCCTCCTGGATGAGTTGTGAGTAGTCTCCCTTGGACCATGGGTCCATGACCAGTAGCTATGTGATGTTCTCCTCCCATTCTTGTGCTTCACTAATTAGTCCTCGTGAGCTGCCCTACATGATCGAGGCACATATGTAATCCTTATGCTGTTGCTATGATGAGTTTGCTGGGATCCGATGGATTGTGAGATTATGTTCAGATTGTGTTTGAGTAATATATTTGATCTACCTCTTTTATATTTATGTTCGTAAGTAATTCTTGCATGTTCTCCGTTGTTATTTATTGCTTTGGCCAAGTAGTAGGTAGTGACCCCAAGAGGGAACGTTATGCTTGATTGTGGGTTCATGCCCCTCGATGACTAGCTTGAGTGACAGAAACATGAGTCTAGGAGATGTGCTGTTGCCAAAAGGGGGAAAACAACGGTGCTTGTTCCCGCGGGTGCAAGGATTGTTTACTTTACGCAAAGTTCTTTTAATGCAGTTGTCTGTTGCTTTGAGTTTACACTATGGGTGGGACTCGCAACTTAATACCAGTGAGATGTTCTGGATAGATATCTCAAGGTGGATGATTAGTAGTAGATGCAGATGGATTTCGGTCTACTTGCCTTGGCGTACCGCCCATGCTTTGAACCTCTACCTTTCTTGCAACATAGTTAGCATTGGTTTGCGCACATAATTCTGTCAATTGCCTAGCTGTAATTCGTTTACCTCACATAGCTGTTTTATCGTCTTTTGGGAGAGAGACATCACTAGTGAACATCATGGGACCCCGGTCCATATTACCATCATTGATCACATCCGCTATTTACTTTCCGCTTTTACTTACTATTTGCAGCAATACCTATCACTATTATCACTTGCGTTTGATCCTTTGTAAACGACAAGGCCGGAGGGATTGACAACCTCTCTGTACTCGTTGGGAGCAAAGTTATTTGTATCTGTGTGCAGGTCCACGTTGATTGCTAATATCTGGCGCCGTTAGCAGTTGACACCTTCTTGTTGAAACTAGGAGTCTCAGGGAAATCGATCCTTGGTATCTTTGCCAAGGGAAAACTTCCGCTACACTGCATCTCAAACCTTCCACTTGGGGTAACCAACGAGGGGCGAGAAGCCATCAGATGACCGGAGGGATGTCTATCTAAGTGGGAGTTCTTTGATTAATATGATTAAATTGAACTTTAATTTATCATGAACTTAGTCCTGATAGTTTTTGCATATCTATGTTTTTGTAGATCAATGGCCCGTGCTACCATTCCTTTGAATTTTAATGCATTCCTAGATAAAGCTAAGTTGAAAGATGATGGTAGCAATTACACGGACTGGGTCCGTAACTTAAGGATTATCCTCATTGCCGCACAGAAGAATTATGTCCTTGAAGCACCGCTAGGTGACAAGCCCCCTCCCGCTAATGTAGACGCTTTGAACATCTGGCAGTCGCGGTCTGATGACTACACGATAGTTCAGTGTGCCATGCTTTACGGCTTAGAACCGGGACTTCAACGACGTTTTGAACGTCATGGACCATATGAGATGTTCCAGGAGTTGAAGTTAATATTTCAAGCAAATGCCCGGATTGAGAAATATGAGATTTCCAATAAGTTCTACAGCTGCAAGATGGAGGAGAATAGTTCTATCAGTGAACACTTGCTCAGAATGTCTGGGTACTACAATCATATGACTCAACTTGGTTGCAAAGTTGATGAAGATAGTGTTATTGATAGAGTTCTTCAATCACTGCCACCAAGCTATAAAGGCTTCGTGATGAACTATAATATGCAAGGGATGCAAAAGTCAATTCCTGAGCTCTTCGCTACGCTCAAGGCTGCGGAGGTAGAAATCAAAAAGGAGCATCAAGTGTTGATGGTTAACAAGACCACTAGTTTCAAGAAAAAGGGCAAAGGAAAGAAGGGGAACTTCAAGAAGAATAGCAAGACAGTTGCTACTCACACGAAGAAACCCAAGTCTGGAGCCAAGCCTGAAATTGAGTGCTTCTGCAAGGGGACTGGACACTAGAAGTGGAACTGCCCCAAGTATTTGGCGGATAAGAAGGATGGCGAGGTGAACAAAGGTATATGTGATATACATGTTATTGATGTGTACCTTACTAATGCTCGTAGTAGTACCTCGGTATTTTATACCGGTTCGGTTGCTAATATTTGTAACTCGAAACAGGGACTACGAATTAAATGAAGATTGGCTAAGGACGAGGTGACGATGCGTGTGGGAAATGGTTCCAAAGTCGATGTGATCGCCGTCGGCACGCTACCTCTACATCTACCTTCGGGATTAGTTTTAGACCTAAATAATTGTTATTTGGTGCCAGCGTTGAGCATGAACATTATATCTGGATCTTGTTTGTTGCGAGACGGTTATTCATTTAAATCAGAGAATAATGGTTGTTCTATTTTTATGAATAATATATTTTATGGTCATGCACCCTTGAAGAGTGGTCTATTCTTATTGGATCTCGATTGTAGTGATACACATATTCATAATATTGAAACCAAAAGATGCAAGGTTAATAATGATAGTGGAACTTATTTGTGGCACTGCCGTTTAGGTCATATTGGTGTAAAGCGCATGAAGAAACTCCATAGTGATGGACTTTTGGAATCACTTGATTATGAATCACTTGGTGTTTGCGAACCATGCCTCATGGGCAAGATGACTAAAACTCTGTTCTCCGGAACTATGAGCGAGCAACAGATTTGTTGGAAATCATACATACTGATGTATGTGGGCTAATGAGTGTTGAAGCTCGCGGCGGGTATCGTTATTTTCTGACCTTCACTGATGATTTGAGCAGATATGGGTATATCTACTTAATGAAGCACAAGTCTGAAACATTTGAAAAGTTCAAAGAATTTCAGAGTGAAGTAGAGAATCATCGTAACAAGAAAATAAAATTTTTGCGATCTGATCGTGGAGGAGAATATTTGAGTTACGAGTTTGGTCTTCATTTAAAACAATGTGGAATAGTTTCACAACTCACGCCACCCGGAACACCACAGCGTAATGGTGTGTCCAAACGTCGTAACCGTACTTTATTGGATATGGTGCGATCTATGATGTCTCTTACCGATTTACCGCTATCGTTTTGGGGTTATGCTTTAGAGACAGCCGCATTCACATTAAATAGGGCACCATCTAAATCCGTTGATACGACACCTTATAAACTATGGTTTGGCAAGAAACCAAAGTTGTCGTTTCTTAAAGTTTGGGGCTGCGATGCTTATGTGAAAAAGCTTCAACCTGATAAGCTCGAACCCAAGTCGGAGAAATGTGTCTTCATAGGATACCCAAAAGAGACTGTTGGGTACACCTTCTATCACAGATCCGAAGGCAAGATATTCGTTGCTAAGAATGGATCCTTTCTAGAGAAGGAGTTTCTCTCGAAAGAAGTGAGTGGGAGGAAAGTAGAACTTGATGAGGAAATTGTACCTTCTCCCGAATTGGAAAGTAGTACATCACAGAAAATTGTTCCAGTGATTCCTACACCAATCAGCGAGGAAGTTAATGATGATGAAAAATAAAACTTCGGATCAAGTTGCTGCTGAACGTCGTAGATCAACCAGAGTACGTTCCGCACCAGAGTGGTACGGCAACCCAGTTCTGGAAATCATGTTACTAGACCATGATGAACCTACGAACTATGAGGAAGCGATGATGAGTCCAGACTCCGCAAAATGGCTTGAAGCCATGAAATCTGAGATGGGATCCATGTATGAGAACAAAGTGTGGACTTTGGTTGACTTGCCCGATGATCGGCAGGCCATCGAAAATAAATGGATCTTCAAGAGGAAGACCGACGCAGACGGTAATGTTACTGTTTACAAAGCTCGACTTGTTGCGAAAGGGTTTCGACAAGTTCAAGGAGTTGACTACGATCAGACTTTCTCACCTGTAGCGATGCTTAAGTCTGTCCGAATCATGTTAGCAATTGCCGTATTTTATGATTATGAAATCTGGCAAATGGATGCCAAAACTGCATTCCTGAATGGATATCTCAAAGAAGAGTTGTATATGATGCAACCAGAAGGTTTTGTCGATCCAAAAGGTGCTAACAAAGTGTGCAAGCTCCAGCGATCCATCTATGGACTGGTGCAATCATCTCGGAGTTGAAATATACGCTTTGATGAGGTGATCAAAGCATATGGTTTTATACAGACTTTTGGAGAAGCCTGTATTTACAAGAAAGTGAGTGGGAGCTCTGTAGCATTTCTAATATTATATGTAGATGACATATTATTGATTGGAAATGATATAGAATTTCTGGATAGCATAAAAGGATACTTGAATAAGAATTTTTCAATGAAAGACCTCGGTGAAGCTGCTTATATATTAGGCATCAAGATCTATAGAGATAGATCAAGACGCTTAATTGGACTTTCACAAAGCACATACCTTGATAAGATTTTGAAGAAGTTCAAAATGGATCAGTCAAAGAAAGGGTTCTTGCCTGTATTACAAGGTATGAAGTTGAGTAAGACTCAATGCCCGACCACTGCAGAAGATAGAGAGAAAATGAAAGTCATTACCTATGCCTCAGCCATAGGATCTATCATGTATGCAATGCTGTGTACCAGACCTGATGTGTGCCTTGCTATAAGTCTAGCAGGGAGGTACCAAAGTAATCCAGGAGTGGATCACTGGACAACGGTCAAGAACATCCTGAAGTATCTGAAAAGGACAAAGGATATGTTTCTCGTGTATGGAGGTGACAAAGAGCTCGTCGTAAACGGTTACGTCGATTCTAGCTTTGACACTGATCCGGGTGACTCTAAGTCACAAACAGGATATGTATTTTTATTGAACGGTGGAGCTGTCAGTTGGTGCAGTTCCAAGCAGAGCGTCGTGGCGGGATCTACGTGTGAAGCGGAATACATAGCTGCTTCGGAAGCAGCAAATGAAGGAGTCTGGATGAAGTAGTTCATATCCGATCTAGGTGTAATACCTAGTGCATCGGGTCCAATGAAAATCTTTTGTGACAACACTGGAGCAATAGCCTTGGCGAAGGAATCCAGGTTTCACAAGAGAACAAAGCACATCAAAAGACGCTTCAATTCCATCCGCGATCTAGTCAAGGAGGGAGACATAGAGATTTGCAAAATACATACGGATCTGAATGTTGCAGACCCGTTGACTAAGCCTCTTCCACGGGCAAAACATGATCAGCACCAGGACTCCATGGGTGTGAGGATCATCACTTTGTAATCTAGATTATTGACTCTAGTTCAAGTGGGAGACTGAAGGAAATATGCCCTAGAGGCAATAATAAAGATGTTATTTGTATTTCCTTATATCATGATAAATGTCTTTTATTCATGCTAGAATTGTATTAACCGGAAACTTAGTACATGTGTGGATACATAGACAAAACAGTATGTCCATAGTATGCCTCTACTAGACTAGCTCATTGATCAAAGATGGTTATGTTTCCTAGCCATAGACATGAGTTGTCATTTGATCAACGGGATCACATCATTAGGAGAATGATGTGATGGACAAGACCCATCCGTTAGCATAGCACTATGATCGTTTAGTTTTACTGCTATTGCTTTCTTCATGACTTATACATGTTCCTATGACTATGACTTATACCCAAAAGAGACTGTTGGGTACACCTTCTATCACAGATCCGAAGGCAAGATATTCGTTGCTAAAAATGGATCCTTTCTAGAGAAGGAGTTTCTCTCGAAAGAAGTGAGTGGGAGGAAAGTAGAACTTGATGAGGTAATAGTACCTTCTCCCGGATTGGAAAGTAGTACATCACAGAAAATTGTTCCAGTGATTCCTACACCAATCAGTGAGGAAGTTAATGATAATGATCATGAAACTTTGGATCAAGTTTCTGCTGAACGTCGTAGATCAACCAGAGTACGTTCCGCACCAGAGTGGTACGGCAACCCAGTTCTGGAAATCATGTTACTAGACCATGATGAACCTACGAACTATGAGGAAGCGATGATGAGCCCAGATTCCGCAAAATGGCTTGAAGCCATGAAATCTGAGATGGGATCCATGTATGAGAACAAAGTGTGGACTTTGGTTGACTTGCCCGATGATCGGCAGGCCATCGAAAATAAATGGATCTTCAAGAGGAAGACCGACGCAGACGGTAATGTTACTGTTTACAAAGCTCGACTTGTTGCGAAAGGTTTTCGACAAGTTCAAGGAGTTGACTACGATGAGACTTTCTCACCTGTAGCGATGCTTAAGTCTGTCCGAATCATGTTAGCAATTGCCACATTTTATGATTATGAAATCTGGCAAATGGATGTCAAAACTGCATTCCTGAATGGATATCTCAAAGAAGAGTTGTATATGATGCAACCAAAAGGTTTTGTCGATCCAAAAGGTGCTAACAAAGTATGCAAGCTCCAGCGATCCATCTATGGACTGGTGCAAGCATCTCGGAGTTGGAATATACGCTTTGATGAGGTGATCAAAGCATATGGTTTTATACAGACTTTTGGAGAAGCCTGTATTTACAAGAAAGTGAGTGGGAGCTCTGTAGCATTTCTAATATTATATGTGGATGACATATTGTTGATTGGAAATGATATAGAATTTCTGGATAGCATAAAAGGATACTTGAATAAGAGTTTTTCAATGAAAGACCTCGGTGAAGCTGCTTATATATTAGGCATCAAGATCTATAGAGATAGATCAAAACGCTTAATTGGACTTTCACAAAGCACATACCTTGATAAGATTTTGAAAAAGTTCAAAATGGATCAGTCAAAGAAAGGGTTCTTGCCTGTATTACAAGGTATGAAGTTGAGTAAGACTCAATGCCCGACCACTGCAGAAGATAGAGAGAAAATGAAAGTCATTCCCTATGCCTCAGCCATAGGATCTATCATGTATGCAATGCTGTGTACCAGACCTGATGTGTGCCTTGCTATAAGTCTAGCAGGGAGGTACCAAAGTAATCCAGGAGTGGATCACTGGACAGCGGTCAAGAACATCCTGAAATACCTGAAAAGGACAAAGGATATGTTTCTCATATATGGAGGTGACAAAGAGCTCGTCGTAAACGGTTACGTCGATTCTAGCTTTGACACTGATCCGGATGACTCTAAGTCACAAACCGGATATGTATTTTTATTGAACGGTGGAGCTGTCAGTTGGTGCAGTTCCAAGCAGAGCATCGTGGCGGGATCTATGTGTGAAGCGGAATACATAGCTGCTTCGGAAGCAGCAAATGAAGGAGTCTGGATGAAGGAGTTCATATCCGATCTAGGTGTAATACCTACTGCATCGGGTCCAATGAACATCTTTTGTGACAACACTGGAGCAATAGCCTTGGCGAAGGAATCCAGGTTTCACAAGAGAACAAAGCACATCAAAAGACGCTTCAATTCCATCCGCGATCTAGTCAAGGAGGGAGACATAGAGATTTGCAAAATACATACGGATCTGAATGTTGCAGACCCGTTGACTAAGCCTCTTCCACGGGCAAAACATGATCAACACCAGGACTCCATGGGTGTGAGGATCATCACTTTATAATCTAGATTATTGACTCTAGTTCAAGTGGGAGACTAAAGGAAATATGCCCTAGAGGCAATAATAAAGATGTTATTTATATTTCCTTATGTCATGATAAATGTCTTTTATTCATGCTAGAATTGTATTAACCGGAAACTTAGTACATGTGTGGATACATAGACAAAACAGTATGTCCCTAGTATGCCTCTACTAGACTAGCTCATTGATCAAAGATGGCTATGTTTCCTAGCCATAGACATGAGTTGTCATTTGATCAACGGGATCACATCATTAGGAGAATGATGTGATGGACTAGACCCATCCGTTAGCATAGCACTATGATCGTTTAGTTTTACTGCTATTGCTTTCTTCATGACTTATACATGTTCCTATGACTATGAGATTATGCAACTCCCGAATACCGTAGGAACACCTTGTGTGCTATCAAACGTCACAACGTAACTGGGTGATCATAAAGATGCTCTACAGGTGTCTCCGAAAGTATTCGTGGTGTTGGCATAGATCAAGATTATGATTTGTCACTCCGAATGTCGGAGAGGTATCTCTAGGCCATCTCGGTAACACACATCACAATAAGCCTTGCAAGCAAAAGACTAATGAGTTAGTCAAGAGATGATGTGTTACGGAAGGAGTAAAGAGACTTGCCGGTAACGAGATTGAACTAGGTATAGAGATACCGACGATCGTATCTCGGGCAAGTAACATACCGATGACAAAAGGAACAACGTATGTTGTTATGCGGTTTGACCGATAAAGATCTTCGTAGAATATGTAGGAGCCAATATGAGCATCCAGGTTCCGCTATTGGTGATTGACCGGAGATGAGTCTCGGTCATGTCTACATAGTTCTCGAACCCGTAGGGTCTGCACGCTTAACGTTTGATGACGATCGGTATTATGAGTTTATGAGTTTTGATGTACCGAAGGTAGTTCGGAGTCCCGGATGAGATCACGGACATGACGAGGAGTCTCGGAATGTTCGAGCCATAAAGATTGATATATTGGACGACTATATTCGGACACCGGAAGTGTTCTGGAAAGTTTCGGAATTTACCGGAGTGCCGGGGGGGGGGGGTTATCGGAACCCCCCGGGGGAATGGTGGGCCTTGGTGGGCCATAGGGGAGAGAGAGGGCAGCAGCCAGGAGGTGGTGCGCCCCCTCCCTAGGAGGAGTCCGAATAGGACAATGGGAGGGGGGCGCGACCCCTCTTTCCCTCTCCCTCTCCCTCTCTTTCCTTCCCCCTTCTTCCTTCTTTGGTAGTTCCTACTAGGAATAGGATTGCAATCCTATTCCTAGTAGGATTGCACCCTAGCCGCACCATAGGAGGGCCGGCCGGCCTCCCCCCTTGCTCCTTTATATATGGGGGCAGGGGGGCACCCAAAGACACAAGTTGAATTGTTCTAGCCGTGTGCGGTGCCCCCCTCCACAGAAACACACCTCGGTCATACCGTCGCAGTGCTTAGGCGAAGTCCTGTGCCGGTAGATACATCATATCAGTCACCACGCCGTCGTGCTGACGAAACTCTCCCGTGAAGCTCAACTGGATCAAGAGCTCGTGGGACGTCATCAAGCTGAATGTGTGCTGAACGCGGAGGTGCCGTACGTTCGGTACTTGATCGGTTGGATCGCGAAGAAGTTCGACTACATCAACCGCGTCACTTGACGCTTCCGCTTCCGGTCTACGAGGGTACGTAGACACACTCTTCCCTCTCGTTGCTATGCATCTGGTAGATAGATCTTGCGTGATCGTAGGAAAAATTTTAAATACTATGTTCCCCAACACATACAATTGAAGTGCTCAAGTTCTCTAGCAAATGACTGTATCTCATGAGCTTGCTCAACCACGGAGCGCTCTTCAGTCATCCTGTAATCATAGAATTGCTCCATGATGTACAGCTCAGTGCCGGCATCCGAGACCCCAAACTTGGCCTCGAGTGCGTCCCTCATATCTTTTCCATTATCAATTGACGCATAAGCATCAACAATGTTCTCACCAACAACACTCAAGAGAGCAGCCCTACACAGGGTATCCATTTTCAGAAAAGCTTGTTCCTGTTGAGCATCATAATCTCCTTCAGGTTTGCCAAGAGTGGCATCATAGCAGCTCATGGTTTGAAACCACAGAACAACTCTCACGCGCCACCTCTTATAGTGGATACCCTCAAACACAGGAGGTCTCATGGAAGCAGCAAAACCACTTGGGGTAAATTGCCTATAATAAGGTTTTTGGATTGTTGGAAATATGAGCAATTTACCAAGTGATTTTATTAACAGAAATACTAGATAAAGCATGAATAGTATAATATTAATAGAGCTAGTTGCATATATGAAGTAGGACCTAACAAATTTAGAGCAAACCCTAGAACGAAGAACAGTGACAGTGTTTCTAACAGAAAAAGCATGAACACATATGAGCCAGTGAAAAGAATAAGATAAACTGGAGAGATCATGGAGACATACGAAGCAGCAGCCGAAGCCCCGGTCTTGGGTGAGGTGTCCTTGCCGGCCATGTCGTTGAAGAGGTTGTCGACGTCGGGGATGAAGTCGTCGTCGGGGAAGTAGTCGTCGGCGACCGGATCGTCCGTGATGAAACAGCCAGTAGTCGCGCCGAGCGCTCCCCAAAAACCTTATCACCCTTCTCCCGTACAGGACTCAAAAGGTGTGGTTTCGGAGGCCTACTGTCCCGACCTGCGGTGCACGCCGCAAACCGGGATGGGGAAGATCGTAGCAGCAGCTCAGAGATTGGACCTTGGGGCGAGAGGAGGAAGAGGCTCTGGTGCATCTCTCTGGGAGGAGCGACCTCCCTTTTATAGGCGCAAGAGAAGGAGGCGAGAGGTTGCGCCTGGAGCTGAAGAGAGCGAGGGAGATGAAACGAACAGCTAGCAACCGAAGGGTGCTGCGTTCGTATTCAATGTCCACTACAGCAAAACTTTCAGCTTCCGACTAACCTTTCGTATACCCGTCGTGCGTGGTGGGCGGCGGAGGAGGAGCACGCGTGGATTTCCCTCTTGTTCTCATGCTCGTACAAGTGGAGAAAGAGCCTCCCTTATAAAGAGGTCCAACTCCTTGTAAACTAGCAATGTGGGACTAAACTTTAGTAGTGCCCCTTGCCTTGCACGAATGGGCTAAGTGGGCCTCTAGGATTTATTAGGAATTTCTGAAATTAATATTGGGTTGGGCCATAATAGATAAAATTCCAGCACCCCCTCCCCCTCAGATTCAAGGCCGAGGCGGCAGACGGCCATGGCCTGCTCCTCCATGCGCGGCGGTGCGCTGTTGGCTACTGGCGAGACGCCCTTTCCCGGCGCCCATGCTGCTCCCGATGCGTCGCCAGATCCGTCCACCGATCCCGTATCTGATCCGGGGTGCGGCGACGTGGGGGCTGCATGCTCGGTCTGGTTTAAGGGGTCGGTCCTAGGGTTCCTCAAGTGACAAGACGAAGATCTACCTGGCGCTTGTCCTTCTTGATCTGGTCGTAGTGTCGGGTTACGGAAGGCTCCGCCAGTGAACTCCCATGGACGCGTTATGCCTGGAGATTGCTGGATCAGGTGGGATTCGGGCGTGCCCACGGGTTCTCCGTTAAGTAGGAAGCGTTGCGAAGCTCTGCTCTCTGTTGCCATCATGAAATATGTTTAGTTTCATGGTGAAGTCAGAGGCGGAGAATGTCATGGGAGCCGAGATCAGAGGACTAGTAATGGTGATTGGAGCCTTTGTGGCGATGAGGAACTTGCTTACATTTTCGGATTTTGTAGCAACGGTATGTAAGTTGGGGCGGCAGCACAGGTGCAGTTCAAAGTCTTACCTCTCAGGATGAAAATTCAAGGTCTGACCTTAATTGGTTGTGTTTGGAAATGGTATTGTTGAAGGCATTGTTTTGAGAGCGGGGACTATCTTCGGGGTGAAAACCCAAGATCTACGATCGGGTGACAACGGCACTTGTGCACTGTTTCCTTCTTTGAGGCGTCACTTTTGGAGAACTTGGACTTCAGGGGTATTGTTTTGGCGGTGGTTGTACTGTTGCTGCGTGGACTGGAACTCTATAGCTGGGCTTTTTTTTAGCTGTGTGCATCCGTAATGCCATTAGGATATTGCGGTATTGCAGGGACCGGGTGTAATTGGTATCTTCGCGATATAAATGTTCAACATGACCAAACCCATTTTCTCCTTCATCTGCTTTGGAAGAAAAAGAGGAATATGTAACAAAGAAAAATACTAACTCTCCCTTGCTGTTGGTTTTTTTTTATCCCCTTCGAAATAACAAGGAAAGAAACATGTCAGACTGCAGTACATGTTACTCCCTCCGTTCCTAAATATTTGTCTTTTTAGAGATTTCAACAAGTGACTACATACGAAGCAAAATGAGTGAATCTACGCTCTAAAATATGTCTGCATACATCCTTATATTGCAGTCCATTTAAATGTCTAGAAAGACAAATATTTAGGAACGGAGGGAGTAGTTCGTTGATGGCTTTGTTAATTCAAAACGAGGCTTTCCTTAAGCCTTTGTTCTAAAAAAAAGCACATGTTAGTTCCTCATTATAACCTTCATTCTCCACCTGCACCCCTAGCACGCTCCTCCTCTTCCACCGCTACACGGCCATCAGCCACCACTCCACCATTTGCAACTGGCAATCGCCGCCTCCCTCTACAAATCTGTAGCCATGATTTGGTGGGAGCCTCTTCTTCATCTTCCATGCCCCTCCACCCTGTTTCCGCACTCCCGTGCTACAGCAGAAAACGCCAAGACTTCAAGCAAGCCGATGAGCAGCATTCCATCACTCTGAAGCAGATGCTAACCATTTCTGCCAAAGGGGCTGACGACAAATTGCAATTAAGCACTAGTCACCGTTTTGCCAGGTCATGATACAAAATGAACAAAACACTAGATCACACTATGGCACGCACCATATGAAGGTAAAAATGGATCAGCGATTTTGGATCATACCATGTGATTGTGGTTGAGGAGCCGGTGGTTCACTACTGTACTACTGAGTCGTCTTTGGAGGTCTATGAGCTGTGGAAACCACGGGAAGTCAAGGACTAGACACGTTCCACAGTGAAGTACTCAAGCAACACCTGCAGTAGCAACTTGACCATGAAAGGAAACTGTCAGGACATGTCGTGAAGCTGAAGCTCGGCATGAAGAGGAACTCAAAAAACATTTTTAAAATGATTAAAAAAATCTATTTTTTTACAACAAACTTTAACAAATGTTGTAAGATCTTGTAAAGTTTCACACGAAATCATATTTGTGGAAGTCGTGGCAAAAAAATCATTGTTCCAAACGCTTTCGAAAGTAGCATTACTTTTTCCACGACTTCCACAAATGTGATTTCATGACGAAACTTTCGAAGCTCTTAGAACATTTTTCAAAATTTGTCATAAAAAAATCAGATATTTTTGGAGTTCTGAAAGTTTTTTCCCACATTGATGTTCTAATGTTTGTTTGGTCTTCAAAGTTTGAAGTTCATATGTTGTCTCGTTTGAGAAAAACAAAAAAGACAAATGCATTCGCACGGATCGCGATGCAGAATTGGATGGTGAAGATAAGGGGTACCACGTAGCCTGAGCTACAAAGAAACTTTGTGATTTTTGGAGCATTTTTAAAATGTTTTTTGATTTTACTGTTCATTCGAGCTGAATTTCAGCTCGAGTGCAGAAACTTCACGTCCTAAATGTCGGGTCTTTGTCGAGTGTGTTCTATTTGCCGAGTCTAACACTAGGCCAACAACCATTGTGCTTACTGTATTTTTTTTTGGTTAGTAATTTTTCCCTCACACTCGCCAAAGGTTATGTCTGCTGAGTTTCAATAAAATACACTCGACAAACAACCAGGTACCTGACAAACAACTTGATTTTGGAAGTGAATAATGTGTACTATCACTTCTTACAAAATTAATCATGAAAGCAATGGATATATTAAGAAGGTTTTTTTTATATTAAAGACATATTAAGAAAGTTGGTAATAATAACAACATAGCTGCAATCACCAAAAGAAAGAAAGTTCTATGGCTTCCCAAATGAATATATTTGGTAATTAAAGATGTCGGGGCCATTCTGCCTAGCTAGTTCAACTGAAAAACAAAGAAGAAAACGATGGCAACATAAAACTGAGTAGTTTCAGTTTGTTCCGTCCACAAGCCTCGAATTCCAGTCCTCCAGTCAGTCCCCTCTGTACATGCGGACAAGTGTTGAACGCGGTGGCTGGTCAGCAATGACCAATCTTGATGTAATATCCTGATTTTCAGTCTCCTGAATGATTGGCATGTCCCCATTACCCGCACTTTTGTTGATTCTTCGGTTGAAGATGGCCAACGGGGTCCCATTACCCGGACTTTGAGTTCCTCTACTGTCGATCAACTCCATCTTTGTACAGCCGCACTTGGTTAATACGGCAAGATAGGGTGCGGAGCCAGACTGTAGCTCCAACTTGTCCAATTCTTCCAAGTTGGCGAGAGTCAGCTTGGTGAGACTTGGGAAGCCTCCTTCGCGGATGACCATCTCAGCTCCGACATAGGAACCATCCAGGAGCTCCATCTCAGAGAGGTTTGGCATGGCAGAGACTTGGTCCACGAAATCTTGCATCAAATTACCTGATCCCCACATGGTGAGCTTGCCGAGGTTGGGTAAGATGAAGGGGGAGGCCGGCGACGAGTCGAGTCTCCCGTCGAGCGTCAGGACCTCGAGACGGCGCGAGCTGGAGTTGGAGAACACGCTGGCTGGGAGGGGACTGCCGGACAAACTGAGTCTCACAAGAAACTCCATCTTCTCTAGCGCTGACGATAGGGCATAGACATGCTTCTCCAACACCTTACTCATTGCGAGCGTCCGGAGATAGATCATGATGTTCAAGGGGCAACTGTCCAGCTTCCATGCTACATCTGGGTCGGGCTCAGCACCGACGAGTGTCTGCAGGTTCTTCATTGGACGTGCACTTGGCCTCCCATTGGTCAGACGCAGGGTGTCAGCGAGCACGTGGCGTAGCACGCTGACCTCCCATAATCCATCGGTGACAGTAGTCACTTTGGTCTTCCTCACATCCAATGTCTGGAGGTTGTCAAGCTTGGAAATGGACTCCGGGAGCCCCTTCAATCGGCAGTTCCTGACGCCGAGGTACCTCAGATGGATGATGCTCCCAATCTCGTCGGGCAGTCTTGCAAGCAGCAGACCGTGCAGGTCAATGACCCGCAGGAATCGCGAGCGGCGAATGATGCTGAGCTGATGCAATTTCGTCGGGCCAGATGGTGGGCTGCCAGAACAGCCACTGCAGGCCCGTAGAACCCACTCGGCGATCTTGCTCCAGTGTGACTGCTGCTGTACTTGTTGTCCATCACCACCATCATCTTGCTCAGTGACCGGGCCAGCAACACTGTCCTCTAGAAAGTCACAAAATAGAGACCGTAACTTGGGGAACTGGTCAGGAATATCAATGTACATGTCGAGGAAGTTGTGGATGGCCAGGCGGCGCGCCACATGTGGGTTGAGGATATTGGCGTGGTGGTGGATGTCAAGAAAGCTGCACTCCTGGGCTTCCGACTGCGCAAAGGAGTGAAGCAAACTGTGGAGAGCCACCATCTTGATACCTCCTCTAGCATCTTTCTCCACGACCTCCACCAATCCTCTACACACCAGTTCCTTGAGGTATCCCAGCCCGACTTCTTCAAGGGTTCTGCCTTTGTTGGGTGAAATGAACCCCTCGGCCATCCACAGACGCACCAGGCGATCTGGGTCGAGAAGCATGTTTTCTGGTGCCGTCGCAAAGTAGAGGAAGCATGACTTTAGGTGGTGCGGGAGGTCATCAAAGGCTAGCGACCATAGGCACCTCATCGCCTTGGGCTGGCCGTTGGACGTCTCCAGCTTCTCACTCAGCACATCCTGCCACTCGCTTGGGTAATCCTTTGAACGCAGGATTCCAGCAAGCACGACGACGGCCAAGGGGAGGCCTCTCGAGATGTTGTGAACTCTTTTTTCAAAACCTGTTGTGTTTTCTCCATCTTCTGTCGGCATTGGTGACCATGATACTCTCTTATGAAACAGTTCTGTTGTTTGTTTCATCTCGAGAGCATGCAGCATCGTGGGTGCAACTTTTTTGTCGGCATGCTTGATTTCCTTTGTGGTAAGCTTTGATGTAACAACAACTCTGCTCTTGGGATTACCTGCTGGAAGCAAATCAAGCAAAGAATTCCATTGACCGATGTCCACCACTCCATCCAGAACCACAAGGTACTTTGGCTCTTTCAAGAGCTCTTTAAGTTCCCCACTGCCTTCGCACACTGACCTACTACCACTTTCATTGTTCTTCTTCAGATCAACTTGTCGCCTGATCTTCTCGTATATCATATCTACGTATTGCTCGAACCGTATACACGGGGGAAGCCATATCCAGGCAAGCACCTCAAAGTGTTCCTGGATCTCAAGGTCATTGTACAAGTTCCTTGCTAATCTTGTCTTCCCAGCGCCACTTGGTCCGATGATGGAGATGACAGCCCTATGAGAAATCGTTTCTTCCTTATCAAGGATGCTTTTTTTGAGGGACCCAAATTTGTCCAACCTCAGCTCACCGCTTCCATCGTCATCAATATCCCTGAAACAGATGAGGAAAAAAAATCTTAGTTGATATTGACATAAAATATTCTAAAATTCCGTGCGTCCTCCGATCCATATTAATTTTCGCTAATTCGGTACAAAGCTGTACTTAATCACCGAAATATGGATCGGAGAAAGTATTAGTATATGAAACCGTGGACAACACAAACTGATCATGCATACTGTACTTTTGTTTATCAACTTACATTTTGTTGCTTGTGAAACTCATTACATCCAAAGAAGATTGACTATGATAGTTAGAAATGGCGTACATCACCGTACTAGGGGAGGCATATGAACATTACTATTAAGGAAAATCCATTTTCGGAGTTGTAAATGAAATGCTAGATATCACGTACATGATCGAACAAGTACTGGTGCTAAATGGATTAAGCAGGACATGTGCTGGTTTAAACTTAATATAGGTGCGAGCTCGGGCATCAACTCTAGCGTGAGCGTGCCCGAGGGGGGGGGGGGTCGGGATGTTTGCAATAAAGTTGTTAGTCATGTTTGCAACAATAGTGAATCAAATGTGTGGCATTCACGTCTCTGTCATGTTCTTTGGTTGCATGTCGCGACTAGCCAAATTGAACTTATTCCCTAGTTTCACCACTGTCAATCAATCTAAGTGTCAAGTTTGTGTGCAAGCTAAGCAAGCTTGTAAGTCTCACACGACTGTGGAAACGAGAAATCTTGCACCACTAGAGCTCATACATTCAAATCTATGTGAAATGAATGGTGTTTTGACAAAAGGTGGAAATAAATATTTCATGACGTTACCTGATGACTCCACTAGATACTGTCATGTGTGTCTTCTGAAATTTAAGGACGAGGCTTTGAACTTTTTCAAGATCTATAAAGCTGAAGTGGAAAACCAACTTGATCGTAAAATCAAGAGGCTTAGGTCCGATCGTGGTGGAGAGTATTTTTCCAATGAATTTGATTCTTTTTATGCATAACATGGTATAATCCATGAGAGTACGCCTCCCTATTGACCTCAGTCAAATGGGGTAGCCAAAAGAAAGAACCGTACTCTAACTGATTTGGTTAATCCCATGTTAGACACATAGGGTCTCTCCAAGGCATGGTGGGGGCGGCAATATTGACTGCATGTCATGTTCTAGACCGAGTTCCCACAAAGAACAAAGAGATAACTCCATTCGAGGAATGGGAGAAGAAAAGGTTAAAACTCTCTTATCTACGAACCTGGGGTTGGTTGGCGAAAGTCAATGTGCCAACCCCAAAGAAGCGCAAGCTTGGACCAAAGACTGTGGATTATGTTTTCCTGGGATATGCTTTTCATAGCATTGGTTATAGATTCTTGGTCGTAAAATCTGAGGTATCTGACATGCATGTCGGTACAATCATGGAGTCGAATGATGCGACTTTCTTTGAAGATATCGTTCCCATGAAGGATATGGCTACCTCATCTACTCAGGAGATGCCAATTCATCGAATCAAGAAACAGTTACAGTTACTGAACCTACCATTTTGATAGAACACTTTGAAAATTTTGTGGAGGAGAACAATGTAGTTCCTACTAGGAGCAAGAGACAGAGGACTGCAAAGTCCGTTGGTGACGATTTTCTTGTGTATCTCATAGATGACACTCCAAGTTCTATTTTATAGGCCTATGCATCTGAAGATGCTCACTACTGGAAGGAAGCGGTCCGGAGTGAAATGGGTCCCATCTTTGCAAATGAAACTTGGGAGATAATTGATCGTCCTTATGGGTGCAAACCTACAGGGTGCAAACATGTATTCAATAAGAAACTTAGTCCTGATGGTACTATTGAGAAGTACAAGGCACGGCTCGTGGCCAAGTGTTATACCCAAAAGGAAGGTGAAGACTTCTTTGATACTTACTAATCTGTGGCGCGACTGACCAATATTCGAGTACTACTTTCACTAGCTGTCTCACCTGGTCTTCTCGTTCATCAAATAAAAAGTTGGATGAGGAAATTTATACGAAACAACCAGATGGGTTTGTAGTAGATGGTCAGGAAGGAAAAGTGTGCAAGTTCCTGAAGTCTTTGTATGGACTCAAGCAAGCACCCCAAACAGTGCCATGAGAAGTTTAAAAGAACTTTAACAGCTGCAGGCTTTGTTGTGAACAAAGCTGATAAATATGTGTACTATCGGCATGGTGGGGGTGAGGGAGTTATCCTTTGCTTGTATGTTGATGACATACTGATTTTCGGAACAAATTTGAATGTTATTAAGGAGGTCAAGGATTTCCTATCTCGTTGTTTTAAGATGAAGGATTTAGGAGTGGCTGATGTTATTCTGAACATCATGTAGTTGAGAGACGAAGATGGTGGGATTACATTGCTTCAATCTCACTACGTGGAAAAGATCTTGAGTCTCTTTGGCTATAGTGACTGCAAGCCCTCTCCAACACCGTATGATGCCAGTGTGCTACTTCGAAAGAATCGAAGAATTGCTGGAGATCAATTGAAATATTCTTAGATTATTGGCTCGCTTATGTACTTAGCCAGTGCTACAAGACCTGACATCTTTTTTGCTGTTAGCAAACTGAGTGAGTTTTCTAAAAACCAGGAGATATGCATTGGAAAGAACTAGAGAGAGTTTTGCGTTATTTGGAAGGCATTGCAAATTATGGAATTCACTACACTAGGCACCCAAAGGTGCTTGAAGGGTACAATGACTCAAACTGGATCTCAGATGCTGATACGTCCAAAACGTATCTATAATTTCTGCTTGCTCAATGCCTCTTTTGGGTGATATTGCTATGATATTTATACACTTCCATACACTTTTGATCATATTTGGACTAACCTATTAACTCAGTGCACCCCAGTGCCAGTTTCTGTTTTCTGCTGTTTTTGTATTTCAGGTTTTCCCGTTACGTAAACTGCCAGAAAAATCCCGGAAAAATTATATAAAAAATCAGCGTTCCAGAAGCTTCCCGGCAGCCAAAGTAGAGCCGGAGGGGGGCCACCAGGGCTCCAGGCGCCCTGGTGGCGCGGCCCCCCTCCTGGCCGTGCCGGGGGGGCGCCTGGGCCCCCCAGGCCTCCGATGATGCCCCCCTTTGGCATATATTTATATCGTGTCCCGAAACCCTCGAGACGGGAACCCTTTTTCGCGATCTCATCTCTGTTCCGCCGCCGCCGCGCTTCCAAGATCGGGAGCACCAGGAGAACTCTTCCCGGCACCCTGCCGGAGGGGAGGATCACCACCGGAAGCCTCTCCACCACCATGGACGCCTCCCGAATGAGTTGTGAGTAGTCTCCCTTGGACCATGGGTCCATGACCAGTAGCTATGTGATGTTCTCCTCCCGTTCTTGTGCTTCACTAATTAGAGCTCGTGAGCTGCCCTACATGATCGAGGCACATATGTAATCCTTATGCTGTTGCTATGATGAGTTTGCTGGGATCTGATGGATTGTGAGATTATGTTCAGATTGTGTTTGAGTAATATATTTGATCTACCTCTTTTATATTTATGTTCGTAAGAAATTCTTGCATGTTCTCCGTTGTTATTTATTGCTTTGGCCAAGTGGTAGGTAGTGACTCCTAGAGGGAACGTTATGCTTGATTGTGGGTTCATGCCCCTCGATGACTAGCTTGAGAGACAGAAACATGAGTCTAGGGGATGTGATGTTGCCACAAGGGGGGAAACAACGGTGCTTGTGCCCGCGGGTGCAAGGATTGTTTACTTTACGCAAAGTTCTTTTAATGCAGTTGTCTGTTGCTTTGAGTTTACACTATGGGTGGGACTCGCAACTTAATACCAGCGAGATGTTCTGGATAGATATCTCAAGGTGGATGATTAGTAGTAGATGCAGATGGATTTCGGTCTACTTGCCTTGGCGTACCGCCCATGCTTTGAACCTCTACCTTTCTTGCAACATAGTTAGCATTGGTTTGCGCACATAATTCTGTCAATTGCCCAGCTGTAATTCGTTTACCTCACATAGCTGTTTTATCGTCTTTTGGGAGAGAGACATCACTAGTGAACATCATGGGACCCCGGTCCATATTACCATCATTGATCACATCCGCTATTTACTTTCCGCTTTTACTTACTATTTGCAGCAATTCCTATCACTATTATCACTTGCGTTTGATCCTTTGTAAACGACATGGCCGGAGGGATTGACAACCTCTCTGTACTCGTTGGGAGCAAAGTTATTTGTATCTGTGTGCAGGTCCAGGTTGATTGCTAATATCTAGCGCCGTTAGCAGTTGACACCTTCTTGTTGAAACTGGGAGTCTGAGGGAAATCGATCCTTGGTATCTTTGCCAAGGGAAAACTTCCGCTACACTGCATCTCAAACCTTCCACTTGGGGTAACCAACGAGGGGCGAGAAGCCATCAGATGCTGGTGAGATAAAGGCCACGAGCGGATATGTATACACTCATGGAGGTGGCGCTATTTCTTGGAAGTCTTGCAAGCAGACCATCTTAACGAGGTCAAAAATGGAAGTAGAGCTCACAGCACTAGATACAGCAATGGTCAAAGGGGATTGGCTTCATCAGCTCTTGAATGACTTGCCAGTTGTTGAGCAACCTGTACCGGGTATCCTTATGAACTGCGACAATCAAACTGTGATCACGAAAGTGAGCAGCTCAAAGGATAACATGAAGTCATCAAGACACGTTTAGAGAAGGTTAAAGGCTGTCAGAAAAATGAAAAACTTCGGAGTTATTGCATTGGATTATATTCAAACGTCTAAAAATCTGGCAGATCCTTTTTCTAAGGCTCTATCACGAAATGTGATAGATAATGCATCGAGGGAGATGGGTATGAGACCCACAATATGAGTTGTTCACAGTGGTAACCTAGTCTATGTGATCGGAGATCCCGTGAATTAGATGTGGAAGACAAGCTGTTGGTCAACTGAGAGGAGAGTATCCTTACTAATAACAATACCACTCCCTGAAGATGTAATACTCTCCTAAATCTGCATGGCAGGTTGATGTATATCTTAATGTGTTCTAAGTGGCTCATGTAAGCAGAGATGTTGTCCTGTAGAATATCTTTTGAAGAACACACCTATATGAGTCTGATTATCAAACGTCGCAATCTATGAGAGTATGGTTCTCTCTAGTAAACTCATGAAAGGTCACAGAGTATGACGCATAAGCACCACCCGCGGGGAAGACCCACGGTAGCCTAGTATTGGTCAAGGCTTTGTGTGAAGCTAGATTCACAGAAAACTTGCAGTTCAAGGCCCAGTCCACTGTTCAAGTTGCTTACTAGTGTAGCATAGAGTTCTAGGTGGAAGTTCAACTTAACAATCTCCACTGCAGTACCGGTATATAAACCAGTGTTTTGGAGCTAAAGACAAATTTTGTGTGCCTCTGGGATCTGGTGGGGGGTTGCTGGAGTTTTAACTATTTATGGGCCAGCCCAATAACAAGTTCAGAAATTCCTAATCTCTACTCCTAATGTCTGAGTTGGTGAATAGTCTCCACGGTTTATTTTCGCTGGTTTTTTTTCGTCTCCGCTGCCCCCGCACCAACGCACCAAATAAAACCACCACCGTAGAAAACCCGCTCCTCTGATCCCATCCCTACCAATCGAAAACCCTCCACGATGTAAGAAATCCTTCGCAGCCGCCCCACCTCCGATCTCCCTGCCGCCGACTCTTCGTTGCCGCCGCCCACATAGGAAGTCGTTCGTTGCCGTCGACGCCCGAGGGGAGACGCCGCCGCCGCGTCTCCAGGGCAAGGCGGTTTGAATCCCTGCCGCCGACGTACGGGATCGCCGCCGCCGCGTCTCCATGGTAGGGCGGTTTGATTCCCTGCCGCCGACATACGGGATCGCCGCCGCTGAACTCCGGGAGATGCCTTCGCCCCCGTCCGAGAGGAGACGGCGCGCCTCCTCCCCTCCATGGTCGCGCTATCCCCCCTCCCCCCGCTTCGTCGTGCTACTTCCCCAGCCCACCGCGGCACCATGGTGGGATCGAGATCGGGGACGAGGTGGGAAGGGACGAGGCATAGGCCATGAAACCATCCCCTCTGTGCCCAAGCTCCTTCTGCTGGTCGTCGCCGATATGTCTCATCCATCGCCCCGCCGTCGCCCCTCGCTCATAGCCACCGCATCGATTCCATCAATCCTCCCCACTCTTTTTTTCTCGAGCCTCAACAGATCTGCAAGGGCGGCGACCCACTGTGGACATCCATGGCGGCCATGGTGAGTCCATGTAGATCATCTCGTTCCTTGTATTCCTTGTACACCATGCTCCTTGTTTCTTTTGCCCCCCCCCCCACATGCAGCTTGGCCAAATCCTACCATGGTATGCCCGAGGGTCGTTTGGGAGGTGCAGAGTGGTGAATTAGTGCATCGGGTCCCTCAGGAAGGTGTTGCTGTTAGTGGAGAGTTGGGAAGGTTTGTTTGTTTCAGGACCATAGCATAGCCTGGCTAACCAATTTAGTGGGGAGGGCCCATATATGTTCCAAATGCACATAGAATTTAATAAGCATATATACATCCCATGTATATGCAGCCTACAAAATGCATGCATCAAAGTATTCATCTCTGCAGTTTTTGGGTTTTTCTTTTTTCTTGGTACCTTAGGCTCCCATGGGTAGGAATATTATATAAGAAAAGAGTAGCATGTTGGTTCAGGAATCATAGGCAATTTTAAGCCGGTGATATTTATAGTTGGTTTGAGTGTGGCTAAGTTTTCAGGATTCATTTCTCCATCCAGTGTTATTTATCATGTTGGTTTCGGAACCTGCTTTGATGCGTAAAGTCTAGGATTATTTTCTCCACCATGTTTATTAATTCTGGGAGAATCTTACATATTTTATAAAATAAGGCACATATGGCTGATTTTGTTTTCCCTATGAAGGGCATCGTAATTATATCATGCTCCGAACATTGACCCTGTTAGTAATTTGGTTTAAGGAGTTTTGCTTCTGTACACCCCCCTAAATGTTTGCACGAATCTTGAAGTTACTAGGAGTACCAGATAACAGGTCCTACAAAGAATTCTTTCGTATGTGTTTTTTTCCTATATATAATGTTCATAACATAAAACTCATGCTTGCTGAATTTGATAGGTGAAATGTGGAGTAAGAGGAGACACCAATGAATATTTTGCTTCATGGTGATTGGGCAGATGACTATCAACACCGACAGAGCATCGTCCATCTTGATAGCGCACTGCCAAGCTGCGCAGGTATGAGAATGTCATGTTTTGTTTTTTGTGAAGAACAACTTTTTATCTTCATCTTGATAAGTAACTGCATTTTGTGTTTTTTGCTCTATAGTTCAGTATGAGAGATAGAGTAGTAAGTGTAGGAAACTTATGTACAAGCCACTCAGATTCAATTAGTTTTTATGTGACAGTGCATATGGTGTTGTTGCTATGAGACTGCTGGTCAACAACTTCCAGTTGGTTTCATCGAGAGGGATAAGGAGGATTTCACCAAGAAATAAAAACAGAGAAAAGGCCATAAGTGTTACTACCAATAGCCTCAAACGAGAAAATGGATACTTTCCATGATATCTGTGCAATATTTCAAAAGTTTTAGCAAGTGTCTAATCATATAACATGAATACCAAATTACTATTAATATGAGCAGTGTGCATGTTTTAGAAAAGAGTTTTATGTTAATTCAGAGGTATTGTGACCAACACCCTGAGGAGATTGACACACTTGCATAAGTGAAGGCTCAGTTTTCAGTGGCGAAGAAATGCCACAAAACTTCGAGAAGGTGCATGTCTATTGTACTTTCATTCTGATAGTGACTGTTTCCTATGGGGTTATTTCTGAAACTTTGGCTTGTTTGCTTATTCCCTTACAAGTTGTAACCTAACCTTGAACTGCTTATCAATAGCCGAGCATAAATTAATTAAAACTACTGCAAAAACATAAGAAAACTCTTAATATTGTTGCTTGATTTTGCAACTTCCATCTCAACCTAAGCTCATCAGAACCACTTCGAGTATGAGAACCTCTCCTGGAATCAGTTCAAGCCATTATTCCTTGGAAATGATGCAGTACCGCCCTGGACCCCACTTGTCACCCGCACCATGCTGTAATACCCAGAAGTGCATCCGTGCCGGTGGCCAGCACAACGACTTCAACACCATGGGAAAATGCCCCTTCTTAATGGGAACTGGCCCTTCAGGTTTTATGGGAGCTTCAGAGATGAACGCGTGGAGTATTCATGTTCGCTTGCGTGTTAGTTCACCCACAAAAAGATTACGTGTACTACTGTATTGTACGAATCTGATGTAGGGTGGGCTGCTTTGGTCTTTTCCAAATGGATGGGTTGCTGTTATATATTTCTTTGACCATCAGATCGTTATTACTTGATTGTTCTAATATACTGTCCAAAGCTTCCACTTATTCCTTCAGGAAAAGCACCCTGAAAGTTGATGAAAAAAATCACTCTGAAATATTCTTTTCATTTGAAATCCGTATAAATATATTTCTATGCAAGCTGAACTCGTTAATACGGATGTTAATTGTCTCGAGATTGCATGCAGGTCGGCGGTGGCTGGTCTCGAGATGCGGATGCCCCTGCATAGTGTGGCGCCAGTGGCACGCCTGGGATCGTTCATCACCCAAGGTAAACCTGCGCTTGACTTCCTTATTTATTCCCCTCGTGTTTTGCTGGTTGTACCTACCATTAGATTGGATCTTGGTTCTCTATGTGAATGGTTGTACATAGTAAATTTTGGTGATCTATTTTTGACTAATGTGGTTTCTAGGGTCAATTAGTATGGCACAAAATGTGTTCATCTTGAACGCATGTACGCTTTCTCAAATTGGATTGATTTGCCTTCCAGGAACAAACGCATTTGGCACTACTACATTACTGCAGCCTGCGCATGTTGTGTTGAGGGGATCGAAGGAGTTGCTAGCACGCCATAAAATTGTGCTTGCCTTCTCTAAAATCATGCTTGTTTCATTCATTGCTTCACATCACCAAGTTATTGGTTTGATTGAGGTATGCATCTTTTTTTAGATAATGGAAGGCCTGTATCTAAACTTCTAAAGAGACACGCTATGTGAGTTAACTATGTATTGTATTTGATGAATTGTCGTGCAAGCTTTGTAGTTCTAAAAAATATATTGTTTCTTATATCATGTGGGCAACACAATGGAGAAACAGAAGAAAACATTTATCATTTAGTTCAGTAATATCATATTTTGGGTGTTGACATTTTATGTGTATCTAGAAAGTTCCCATATTAAATTTATCATTTCATAAATATACTATCACTCTGAAGGTTGTTGATTTTATATTATTCTTGGCCTAATTCCATAAAATTAATAACAAAGCTCATTGCTTCTAAGCAGTGCACCCACGTGACAAGCTTCTATAATTTGTATTTTTTGGTACAGTCCATGCTTGTTTGCGCTACTGGATGCCACTCCATTTAACTTCATGTGTTATTTGGTAAAAAGTGATTCACGTTTTACATCCAAAAGTAGTATTCTTTCACACTGCAAAATGCACCCCAATAGTTCTTCATGCATTTTGTTTTATAGTTACACTACCATATTATATATTGCCAATATTCAATAACATGGGCTTTCTTTTTTACTTTATACATACATGAGATTTGCAAGAGGAAAGGCTTGTGTATGGTTCAATGCAACCAGAACAGGATGGTGGTGAGGGGGGGGGGTTGATTTATGTTTGACAAAAAACTTTGGGTTCTCCTTTTATGGTTGCACTTTTTATTTTGAAAGTGGAAATCTCTTATGAAAGATCTTGATGGGTTGACAACATATATACAGGATAAGCATGCGTAGATAACAACTGCGAACTAGAAATGTCATTGTTTCTTTCTAAAAATCACTACACATTTTATGTAGGCCTGTAGATGGTAATATTTGATGAATGAACGCCAATTTCGGTTTCAGTTTAATTTACGCCTATGTATCATCTTGCCCTGACTTTTTAAACATAAGTTGGTATCTATATTTATATGATTTTGGGTGGGGTGGGGTGGGGGTGGGGTTAATAATTGCCGGTCTATAACTACCAGAAGAGATGTAACTACCAGAAGAGCGTCATGGTACTAACAGAAGAGTACCATGGTTTCCTGCCGTTTTGTTTCAAGTCCTTGCAAATTATAAATCATGTTCTAATGTTGGAAATGTTGTTTTTCTTTTCCAGAGTTTATAGGGGTAGAAAGAGTTTGTGCGAGAGTGCAGGGGCGCCGGTGGTACAGGTTGAACCCATGGAAGATTTCAGCTCATAATGTTCGTTGTGAATTGTACAGAAAAGTTCCTGAACACGTCTTAAGTAAATTGCCATTCCCTTTTTAGATAGACTCATGGTGATACTAGCATGTACACACGTGAATGCACGTCGGAACATTTTGATGTTGTTTTGTACTCCCTCCGTCCGGAAATACTTGTCATCAATATGTATAAAAGTAGATGTATCTAGATGTATTTTAGTTTTAGATACATCCATTTTTATTCATTTTGATGACAAGTACTTTCGGACAGAGGGAGTACTATATAAGAAATTACAAAGATATATACGAACCAACCTTGTTTGTAATCAAGTATTTTATACTCCTTGTAATTGCTGGCAAGGACTAACTATTTTATCAAATTTCATCTAAAAGAGAACCCTGGCGTGTGACGACATCTGTGACACAATGTGGAGCAATGCAGTGTCACTATGGCACTGGAGGCAATGGACCCTTTTAACTCGGTGTTACAAATATGAAAGGAAACAAAGAGAGATGACAACACATATTATGACCATGGTATGTTGATTAGTCTAGGCACTTGTCCTTATGATATATTTCACGCTTACAAACAAGTTCATACACCAACGCCTATGAACGCATGCACTTATACCTTGCCCCTACGAGCATCTTTGACAGTTTGAGACGGCAGGTCGGTCTTATTATCAGCGAAAACATCGCCTCCCATTTAGAAAATATTTCGCCTATCGCGAAAATTGTCACTATTGTCAAATGTATGTGATAGTGAGAGGAGGTGTTTAATGTACTATCATCCATGAATAGAAATGTTATGAACCATGACAAAGAAGAGCGTTCACTATGTGATAGCAATGTTGGATATGAGGTCGAAGTGTTGGCTGAAAATAGGACGCACGTAGGGAGAATGAAGATGTTGTCATGTCTTGCTGTGGTTTGATTGATGAGTAAATAGAATGGAGATGGCGTCATGTCTGGTTGCGGTTTTGACTGAGGAGTAAATAGAAGGAAACAAAGAGATGTGAACGATTGTCTTATGTCTTCCCACATTTTTTCTCACAATTTTGATATGTATCTAAATGTACATTACCAATGTATATAGAAAAGCCAAGGGGCTACATATTGGTGAACAAGATAAAAGATGACCATAACTTATGCTTTTGTGCTCATCTATATTTCTCTTGCGCCCGTAGCAACGCACGGGCATTCTACTAGTAAATTCTAGAGTCTCACTTAGGCCATTCGTGGAAGGCAAGGGGCACTACTAATGTTTAGTCCCATATTGCTATTTTAGAGGGAGTTGGACCTCTTTATATATATAAGGGAGGTTCTTTCCGCACATGTATGAGCATGAGAACCAGAGCAACATGAAGTAAATATGCCCTAGAGGAGATAATAAAGTAGCTATTTTATATTTCCTTATATCATAATAAATATTTATTATTCACGCTAGAATTGTATTAACCGAAAACTTGATACATGTGTGGATACAAGGACAAAACACCGTGTCCCTAGTAAGCCTCTACTAGACTAGCTCGTTAATCAAAGATGGTTAAGTTTCCTAACCATAGACATGTGTTGTCATTTTACGAACGGGATCATATCATTAGGAGAATGATGTGATGGACAAGACCCACCTGTTAGCTTAGCATAATGATCGTTCAGTTTTTCTGCTAATGCTTTCTTCATGTCAAATACATATTCCTCCAACTATGAGATTATGCAACTCCCGAACACCGGAGTAATGCCTTGTGTGCTATCAAACGTCACAACGTAACTGGGTGATTATAAAGATGCTCTCAGGTATCTCCGAAGGTGTTTGTTGGGTTGGCATAGATCGAGATTAGGATTGGTCACTCTGAGTATCGGAGAGGTGTCTGTGGGCCCTCTCGGTAATGCACATCATAAAGAAGCCTTGCAAGAAATGTGACTAATGAGTTAGTTGCGGGATGATGCATTACGGAACGAGTAAAGAGACTTGCCGGTAATGAGATTGAACTAGGTATGAAGATACTGACGATCGAATCTCAGGCAAGTAACATACCGATGACAAAGGGAATAACATATGTTGTCATAACGGTTCGACCGATAAAGATCTTCGTAGAATATGAGCCATTGGTTATTGGCTGGAGAAGGGTCTCGGTCTTGTCTACATAGTTCCCGAACCCACAGGGTCGCACGCTTAACGTTCGTTCACGCTAGAGTAGTATTGGGATATTTGATGAGTGGTAACCAAATGTTGTTTGGAGTCCCGAGTGAGATCCCGGACATCACGGGGAGTCTCGGAATGGTCGAGAGGCAAATATTTATATATGGTAAGTCATATTTTGGATTACGCAAAAAAGTGCAGTTTTTTCAGTATTGTACCGGAAAGCTTCCTGAAGGTTCCGGAGGATTCAGGAGGGGTCCGGAAGTCCACAAGTGGGTTCACCACACCCCAATGGCTGGCATGGGCTAAGGGGAGGCGCCCTGGACTTATTGGGCCAGGCGCACCAAGTCCTCAAAAGCCCATGTTGCTAGGGAAGGCAAAAAGAGAAGGAATCCTAATAGGAATACGACTGGACTTGGAGTCCAAGTCCTCTCCTATTGCTGTGCCCTAGGGCTTGGAGGGGCTGTTTGCCACGCCCCTCCACATATATATAGAGGGGAGGGGCACCCCAAGAGGACACACCTAGCCCTTGGCGTCCCTCTCTCTCTCGTTACTCCGTAGTTCCATCGCCTCGTCCCGACGACGCTTAGCAAAGCGCTGTCGGTGCTCCACGCCCACCATCACCACCACGCCGTCGTGTTGGTTGTGATCCCATCTACTTCTTCTCTCCCGCTTGCTGGATCAGGAAGGAGGAGACGTCATCGAGCCGCACGTGTGCTAATCTCAGAGGTGCCGTATGTTCGGTACTTGATTGGTTGGATCGTGCAGTTGGATCGTGCAGTTGTTCCACTACGTCAATCGCGTTGATATAACGCTTTCGCTTTCGGTCTACGAGGGTATGTGGACACACTCTCCCTTTCTCGTTGCTATGCATCTCTTAGATAGATCTTGCGTGAGCGTACGAATTTTTTGAAATTGCATGCTATGTTCAGAACAAGACATCCACACACGCTCCTCCTTTGCCACCTGCCTCACCTCGCCTCGCCGCGCCACAGGTTGTGGGAATGAGCCGAGCCAGTGTCTAAATTTTTCCACGCACAACGGGTATACGAACGGTCACACGAGAGCTGAAACGTTTTGCTGCAGTGGAGATTAAATCCAAATGGCACCTCTTCGCCTGCTACATGTTCGCTTCATCTCCACCTCTTTGTTTCACCTTCCGTCGCTGGCCTCTTGCCTCGTTCTCTTGCGCCTATAAAAGGGAGGTCGCTCCTTCTCAGAGAGACGCACCAGAACATGTTCTTCCTCTCGCCACCAGTTCCAATCTCTGAGCTGCTGCTGTCTTCCTCATCCCAGCTTTCGGCGTGCACCATGGGTCGGGACAGTAGGCCTCCGAAACCACACCTCTTTGAGTTCTGTACGGGAGAAGGGTGATAAGATTTCTGGGGAGCGCTCAGCGCGACTACTGAATTCTTCGTCACGGACTCCAATGACTACTTCCCCGATGACGACTTCTTCCCTGACGTTGACAACCTCTTCGACGACATGGCTGGCGAGGACACTGCACCCAAGACCAGGGCTTCCGCTCCTGCTGCGTATGTTCTCATACTCTCTTTGTTTGAGGTTCTGCTACAGTTTCTGGCTCTAGTGTCTGCTCTAGGTATGTTTGGTTCTAGTTCATATATGCAGACACTATTTACCTTCTCTTTGTCAGATTGGATGACTTGTTTGATCTCTTCTTTAATAGTCATGTTTTATCTACTATTTATGTTAATAAAATTATTTGGTAAATTGCTCATATTTCCAACATTAATTTCAGAATGAAAAGTTGGGGACCAATTAGAAAAGGACACCTGTGATTGTGTGCGGATTAGGTGGGACTAATGGGTGGGATAAGGTTTGAACTAAGGCTAGGTGAGTGGCTAAAGAAAACTAAAGAAAAATGTTAATCATGTATCAACATCTTAGTGAACAATTACGGTTGCATACCAGGTAGTATCATCATCAATGAATGACACACTCCATTTTTCCGAAGGAGTGGTTCCAATATTATAAGTATCCTTAATGCACTCAATTTCCTTGATTCTCTCATTGATGTTTGTAATCTCCCTTGAAAGTACATGCCTTGCAACAATCTGTGTATGAAGTACACTTTATTAGAAAAATATTAGGCAATTTTGGGAGAATGAAATACAAAATAATGGAAAAATTGTAGGAATGCAAATTGTTTGTATACAGTACTACAAAAGCGGTCACCCTATATGATCTATTACCTGTCCTACATACTAAACCATGATTGCGCGCGTTGCTGCGCCCGTTTATTTTTATAATCTTGATAAATATAACCGTAAATACATGAATGTACCAAACATGAATTTTAAATTTTCATAACTTAACTCAAACATTGGGAAGTTATTGAATAGGAGAAATTAAATCGTTTTGCGGTGAAGTACTGTGGAAGGGAAAACTGAGCGCACATTATCATGCCACACTCATCCATCTTAATGGACGAACGTTAGAAATATATGAGAGATGCGGATGGATTCATTCTTTTTGGAAGTCCAACATTCATTCCTGTGTTACATATGAGGTTGGAAAAAAATACTACATATATATAGTCATAAAAAGAGAAGAGAAGATGAAGATCTGATAGTTGATTCTTGCCAGATCATTGTGATAGTAAATAAAGCTTTGAATACTCGTCAATCAGAATATTGTAATGACAAGGACGCGAAAATATTTCTAAGCGATTGGTACAATTTTGTTTCACAAAGGTAAAACACGTTCCCGCAAAAAAAGAAGGTAAAACACGTTCTTTCTTTACTTGGGACTTGGAGCTATCATTAGCACAAAAGTGACCTGACAGGTTTTTGTTTCCCAAGTCCTAACGAAAACAATTGAAGGTTCAGATCGTATGCAGATAGTTTTCAACTCTGTTATGGTGCACCTATGACTTCATGCTTCACTGCAAAACGTACTCAGAAAGTGTTCCTCTAATTGTCTGCGTGGTTAGGCTGATGAGGGGGCGGGTGACGGAGAGTAGGACAGAAATTGCGGTCTGCTGACTGCACCACGCACAACAAGGGAAACCGGCGTTGCCCTTCTCACCCTTCTACACACGTGCTCCTTCCTTCACCTTGCTTCTCCGATGCCAAGCTATTTGGAGCCGTCTGCACATCCCCTACAGATGTGTTCATCTGGACGATATCCGCCACAATTGCTCCCTCCTTGAGCTTCAGGAATCAGGAAGTACGCTTTGAGATAGTGGCGGAAGAAAAAAATAGCAGAAGGCACGATGGTTGTCGTAGCACCATGGCTTGGCAGATGTGACGTCGGACTGGCGCACGGCGGGGTCGTCGATGAGTTCATCATGTGGGAGCCCGCCGCCGTGACCTCATGCCCACCTTCGCATGCGAGTTTTCTTAGGGGTACTTTCGCGTGCGAGCTGATCGGGCCAGATAATGTAACCAGGCCACATAAGCCCAGTTAACCACAGATCTCCTAACCCAGTCTTCGGAGCAGCGGCCCAAGAGATGACTGGCATGCGGCGATGACTGTGATGAGATGCGAAGCAAAGATCTATACCACTCGTTAAACGATCCAGCGGCTGGCGAAGGAAAGTCACTCTAGTGGCTTGTTGGTCACCCAGTTATACTGTTTGTTAATTAGAAGTCTGACTATGCCAAGCTCTATTGTAGCACGATTCAGCGAAATCTAGACCAGAGTGTGGTTCAGTATGGACATCATCTGTAATATGTTGCTGACTGGTGAGAGATAGTATTGTCGAAAGGCAAAGGATCGAGGTGAAGAACGTGCGGGGGGTGGGGGGACGTGCTGGATAGGTCTCTTCGAATTTTAGCATTTTCTTTTAAATTTTTGGGGAGACGATAAATAAGCAGGTTCTTCTAAATGCAACTAAGTTGGGAGCAATCCATATGATGATAAGCAGCAGTAAACAACAAGATAAATAAACAAAAGTGACAAAGCAGGAGTATAGAAATGACCGACCGACGCAGAAATGTAAAGGATAAATTTAGGATTCGATTTGTAATACCATGAACAAAATTATCTTCCACTTCCATCATCCATTTTAAATTGATTGTCCAATTTTTTAACCGAGACTTATTTTAATGACATCGTAGCGATCTCAGGAAAAACAATGTAGTATTAAAAAAAGGTTATTTGTGTACCTTTAAATAGTATGATTGGGGGTTAGTTAATGGCAAGTACAGTAATATTTAATCAATAATATGTAGGACAGGAAATGTTAAATCGATGTCGCTTGATTCACATCTGGATGTATTTTCCAGTGGTTGGTAGAATTACGATTAGCATACCCCACGCAAAAAAGAAAAGGTACGATTAGCATATGTTGTGAAAAACAATTGAATAATCCTATAAGGGTGGTTTACATATTAAAGCCCCCCGTCCCTACCCA
>LR738714.1:846372060-846536119 GCA_902687465.1 Secale cereale | reverse complement strand
GACACCTCAGCCAGTAAAATTAATTCTAGTGAACTTGCCCGTAGATGCAGCATCTCTCAAGACAATTACTAGTACAGAAGTCCATCAGTAGAGTGGAGGTACTACACCTCAAACTGAACCTACTTTCCCCCCAAAAGGGAAAAAAAGTTGAACCTAGCTACTTGTAAAAATCAACAAACTATGTGCACTACTTGCAAGTGAAATCAACAATTCTTGGAAGTAGCACTGTAAGGCGGCTATCAACTAATCTGGGACAGGAGATTACCTGCATGGCTAGTCCATTGAACAGTTTGACAGCGGACCGGTACCAGGCGTAGCCCCACTTGACTTTCAACTGGAATGTCTCGACCTTGATATGGAACTCGTCGACGGCGTCCTCCATGTCGAAGGCCACCTCCCGCGTCTCCCGCACCCAAAGCAGCAGCAGCTCACTTGCACGACCGCGGCGTTGCTGGTCAGCGCCCCGGACGACCGCCTGCAGGTAGCCCAGACGCTGACGCAGCGTGCGGATCTGGCCATCCACTTTGAGAAGAGCCGTCGCCTCGGCGGACGCCACCTCGCTCAGCTTTGAGATGACAGCGGATACTCCAGCATCCGCCATGGTTCCTAGCTCTATCCCCGGATCTAGAGTCACTAAGCTTGGGTAGTTGTGTTCTCTAGAGCAAAGGAGAAATGGCAGTGTGTTCCTGCAAATCAAGTTTGGATAACTATATAAGGTCTTCCAGCCAATCAACCTATGTGTCTTTGTTTTTTCCTTTCTTTTTTGTTTTTTTCGGGCTGTGTGTATCATGGATGTCTTTGAGACTTCTTATTGATTCAGAGGCTGAGTGTAATTGGTATCTTCGCTATATTAATATATTCCTCTTCAGGAAAAAAATCTGATCAATTTTTAGCTACTGCGTGCAGAGTCGCCAACTAGATCCTATTTAATGTCTATTATGTTTATCATGTTTTATCTTCTAATTTTTTGGATTAAATTTAAAGGAATTCTAATCATATAATAAATGTAGTTTACCAACCATAAGCATTGCAAAAATTTATTTACAAACGACACTCCTCGCACAACCTAGGAACAATACTTCCTCCCCAACAGCTATAAGCATCAGCCAAAATAAAAACAATTGCCGCCTGCTCACTGTTGGTGCTGCCACGTACAATCATCTATGCATCCGCCACAAGTTTCTCGTGTGTATAGCATCACTCTAAGAATTTTAGGCATATACTTGGTCCTCTAACTTAATATATTTGTTCGTTTTTGTAATATCAACGAGTACACAAGAACTAATATTATCATTGTCGTTGGGAGGTTTATCGATCCAGCTTCTAGCAATGGTAGTGTGTGTTCGTATTTTTCCAGTGTACTAGATGCTCCTCTGAGAGGTAAGAGAAACAATGACTAGTAAACTTGGTCGTGGAAAAATATTAGTTCCATTCAAACAAGGCATTGGTTGTTACATGCGTAGATGATCATATAATTAGCAAGTCCGGCCAAAGACATGCTCCCACCCCCAGCAAAAAAACTAGACATTACTCCCGCATCTTACGGATCTGGCCATGTTTACAATTTTCTAGTTTGTAATTAGCTGTTCCCATGGTATCTAGCTAATCGATCAATCGATCCTACTGATGTGTGTCTTCTAATAATGCCAGCTTGATCTTGGCCTGGCGCGCAACTACTCCAGTACTTAATCAATAGCTACACCAAGAAAAAAACTATATCCAGGAAAAACTTTATACAGAAAAAAACTACACCAAGAAACGGCTAAGGGAGAAAATTTTATTACCCATTGGTGATGTGGCAGTTGAGGGGGAGCTCAGAAATGAGAAGATAATGATTCATGATAGTGCATTATACTTTGTTTAAGGAGTAGCTGGTGTTTACTTGTGTTTGTCCTTATCGGACGGCTGACGATGACCCGTTTTGTTGTTGTAAAACCATCAGAATATCATTTCGTGACGATGACCTGTTAAGAATTGAACAACGGAGAAAAAAATAGGTGGCAGTATTATCATCAGGTAAATATTTTATGACGGATACATTCAGAAAAACTACCTGCATCAGAACTTTGCCATGTATATGTCTGGCATCAGTGCCGCCGGTAAATAATTTAGCTGGTTTCTCACTATCACACGTAAATGCACGAATATATCAACGGGCTTGTCTTGTCTATAGGTTTATGTGCCGACTAGTACATACTCCCTCGTCCCAAAATAGGTGTCTCAAATTTATACTAAAATTACTACAAAGTTATACTAAGATTAAGATACTTATTTTGAGATGAAGAAAGTAACAAATAATTAACTCTTAGTCTGCGAGTAAATATAGGGACCATGAGGATAGCGAGAATCCATGACCTCGTGTTTTGCGTATGATATTACGGGTGGCCGGCCAGCTGATGGGCACCTATCGATCGACTAGTTTTTAAGGTGTGGATGACGATCGATGAGCCAAGACCAAGTCTGCGAGGCTGGTTGTAACGGTAGTATCATATAGTAGTATCATGTATACGGTATTAGTGTATGATACTACCTCCCTAATGCATAGCATCATATATTAGGATCAAGTATTACTCTATTTATTGCCATGCATGACACATACTAATATAGCATTTATTATGATACGGTATCATGATATGATACTCAACCATCTCTTTCTTCATTTAATTCTATGACACATCATCAAAATTGTCTTGTTTGCATGTATGATACTAGCTATGATACTACCTTTACGACCAGCCTGATGTGATGTTTACAGCTCAACCTCAGTATAAAAAAATTAAAAGATTTTATTGCGACTCAACCAAGTCGCTTGGCTGACTTGGCTTTAGAAACCGCGTTCAGATTTGAACTCGCCAATAGTGTTGAGCTAGCCATCTTTGCTCAGCACACTCGACTTTGTAGTTTTCCCCTTTTTTGAGAAAATTTCGTAGTTTTTCTTTGAGGCCCAAGCGCACTGGGCCCTCGGCCTTTCCAATTTTCCTTTACCATATTATGCATGGAATAGGAGGAAGCTAGTTTATGTGGGACCGGGACCATTTGTAGTGAGTTTATTACTTCATTTCTTTTGCGTTTTATATATTTGGTCTCTTTCTCCTCATCCTTTTTCTTTCATTTTCAATTATCTTGTTTTTCCTTTTTTTTATTTTAATGTGTTTTAACTTCCTTTTATTCTGAGATAGCAAATGTGTTCGTAGAATGCACATGATATTAGAGAGAAAATTCAATGCATGTTAATATTAGGTAAGATAACAATTACATGGTAGCACTGGTATGATATTAATTGCATGCTAAACATGTTGAGCGTTCACCATTGGAGCATTTTTGGTTGTTGGATTCACATGATCTGATGGCTGAGATTAGTTTATTATGCCCCTTTAGATATTTTTATATTGCTATATAGATTAACATTGATTAACATTGATTAAATATATCTAACCCAGTTTCCTTACCATTAGGATGTACACACTTTTGAGAGGACCTACTAAATAACTCATATTTTTTTCTCAGAAGAAATTTAAGTTGTTGATTAAGCATAATTTAGCAACCATATTGTATAGTATACATGGAGCTCATAAAGTAAGTCCTTTATGTTCTGCATATAAGACAAACGAGTACCCACGAAAGAATATCCTCATTGGCATTGAGAGCTTGATCACCATCATATGCAATCCAACTTCTAGCTAACTTGGTAGCTTGTCCTCCTAAAAAAGACTAAGAAGCATAGAAAGAAAGAGAAAGTTCACAAGAGAAAGAGTGATTAAACGATTATTCGACTAAGACAAGACGTTGTGATAAAAGATAAGGGAAACAAGTTTTGACAGTCGTGGAAAAATGTTAGTTTCGTTCAAGCGAGGCTTGGTTAATACCTGCATGTTGATTATAATTTGCTACGTCTGCCGAAGACTTTTGTCACCCTTGTTTTATGGATCTGGCCATGTTTAAAATGTTCTTAGACCTTTTCGCTTACACCCCCTGCCAAGGGAATTAGAGAGGATTGGAGGGATTTCAGGGGAGTTTTGACTTGTAGGCAATTTAATACCCTTTAATTTCATGTCAGCTGAACAGGCTCTTATTGGTAATCAGTTGTTCCCACATTAGCCATCTAATCAATCAATCGATCCATCAGGCCCCTAACTACTCCAGAAGATATTGTATCAACTATAAGACCAATTGAAAGATTAGTGCTAACGATGGTGCTTTGTACTTTGTTTAAGGGGTGGGTGTTGTTTAGCTGTGTTTGTCCTTATTGGCCAGCTGACGAGGTCCTATCTTGTCGTTGGGAAACCATCGAACTACAATTCCGGACATTTCCACTCAGGCCATAGCCGCCACGAATAGAACATAACATCAGGAAAAGAAAACTGGTTTGGGTGGCAGTAAACCTTAGGTAAGTGTTTCAGGACGGACACCAATTAATATGGCTGCCATCAATATGTTTAGTACTCCCTTCGTTTCATAATGTAAGACATTTTTTAACACTACACTTGTGCCAAAAAAGTCCTACATTATGGGACGGAGGGAGTAACTAATATGCGCTGGTCTAACATTCAGGAAAAAGGATGTTAGAATTGAAAAATTATGACTTTTTTTTCCCATTCAACTACACATCAGATTAGCTACCATATAATTAGCTTTTTTTTCCGAGAAAGCTACCATAGAATTAGCTTTGACAGACAAGCTTTCTCCCTCGTCGGCTTATATTGTTCTCATCCCACCAGCCCTACTCGTCGTGCGTCGGGCATACAATAATCTTGCTAAGCTACTCCGTACAGTAATTCCAAATGATCGATCTCCACTGATCATCAAAGCATGTGCGGTTTGTCGGGTTAGCAAGTTGAACCAATATAATCACAGACTGGGGCTTGTATTGTGTATAGGTCTACGTGACAACCAGCAAATAACAACTAACTAATTAACTCGATATATGAGTACATACTATTAAAACCTTAGGGACAACGAGAATCCATGGCCTCGTGCTTGCCATATGATATTACAGCTGGACAGACAGTTCATGTACACCCATCGATCCAATCTGATCGATCGACTAGTTTATGGCGTCGATATCGATGGGCCAAGAGGAAGTCTATAATATGTGTTGTGTACTGCTCAAGCTCAGCTTGCACAAGTTTAATGATTTTGTCACCACTCAACCAACTCGTCAGTCTTGGTTTCAAGTTGTGTTCAGATTAATTAGTTAAGTTGCATATAGCTGAGCTCAATTAGATCCCTTGAAGCACGCATGATTTTGTAGTTTTATTTTTATTTTTTGAGTGATGCATGATTTTGTAGTCTCTCCTCATCCCCAAGCGCGACTGGGCCTTCGGCCTTACAAATAGGAAATCCATGTCCAAAGCAAGTTTTCGCTGCATCAGACCCACTTAGGTGACCTTTGCTTGGGCTGCAGCTATTTATCCTCAGATTTTAGGTCCGAAATCCAGAATCTCAAACAAACACGAAGATTTCTACTATAGCCAGCTATAATCGATTCTAAAAAATGAACTACGAGTCAAGCCAAGGAGGAAGTGTACCAATATTTTCCTTCAAGAGTTTAGCCTACCAAAATTTCTATATATTTTGGCTTGGAGGTAGTACAAGCCAAATGTCATTGGATCAGATTTGACCTAAACGAGCACCTCCCACCCTGTTCCTTCTTCCCCCTGTTCTTTTCCACCCGAGCCTGGACATGAGAGAGACGACGCAAAGGGCGAATTAGGGGTCCAACCGTCAACCCACACCGCCCCAGTCATCACCGTAGGGGACGGATCCGAGCTGCTCTGCCCCTCCTGCCATCCAGCCATCGTCATCCGCCTCCTACTGCCCTCCATTGAGCCACTCGCAGTCTCCATGATCCTTGTACACTACCTCTGAGCTCGCCCGGGCCTTCCCTTCTATGTACATCCATATGTAGTCCATATTGAAATCTCTATATTGACTTATATTTGTGAACGGAGGGAGTATATAGTTAGAGAGAGAGTAATTTCTCTACACCCCAGCTCGGTGCACCCTTGCTACACCCCTGCAAGTTCCCTAGAGAGATTATACATGGCAAGCCGTTGTTGTGTAAATAAACGTCACCCTCGTAAGATTCCTTAGTAAGGCTAACGTACATTCTCCTTCCAAGTATCATCAGGTGCATCCACAAGACATGGTACTGCTGGTTGGTCTACCAGCTATTCTTCTATGGTCCATGTTTAGGGCCTCTTTGATTCACAGGATTCTGGAAACATGGGAATAGCACTAGTGGAAAAAGGGTCATTTGTCCCGGTTCATAAGGGCCATTTGTCCCGGTTGAGGAACCGGGACTAAACGGTCGATACAAATGCCTAGACCTTTAGTCCCGGTTCTTATATCAACGGGACAGATGGGTCTCCACGTGGCCACTACGGCTTGCCCAGACAGGGGGGTCTTTTGTCCCGGTTGGTAGCACCAACCGGGACAAATAAGCTTCCACGCGTGAGCAGTTCAGGGCTAGGCTTTTTGTTTTTTCTCTGAAAGGGGGGAGGGGGGTTTGGGGGTTTTGTAGGGTTAATTTAGGGGTTTCATATATTGTGTTAGCTAGCTAATAGAGAGAAGTGTCCTCTCTTATCTCCGTACTTGGTCGACGCTACGTACTATATGTATAGATCGGATGACTCGGCACGCTAGCTAGTAAGCAAATGAAGGAAACCATTAAGTACAGAAGATCATCACATATACAGAGAGAAGTGATGATCAACGTCTCTCCTTCTTCGAGAGATTGGTCGAACAACAAGTTTTCGTATATCTATCCGGCGCTACTGGCTACATATATACAATATAAGATCTCTTACAATTCCCTAACATCTAATGTCAAATTCCAGATGGTATTCTCCGCCTTTATTTATGACGTGGTCAAGAAAGAATCCCGTCAATTCCTCTTGAATTGCCCATATGCGATCTTGTGGTAGGAGTTCATCCCACATCTTCCACGTCTAATTTAAAGAAGGGGTCAATACATATATATGAATGAAACTCAACAGAAATGATGATAATAAAATAAAATTGTGAATATTTTTGCTTACGCACATCAAATTGTCTTTTGGAGTAGCCCCACCTATTCTTGGCCGTCGCATTGTAGATGAACTCGCAGATGTAGTATCCACATTAATTATTTCCGGCTTCCTGCCACAAGCGCTTTACGAGAAATAGAGGTCAATCAAACTGATAATGAAGCATTATAAATGGCACTGATGAAAGTATATCTAGAGTCAACAGGACATACGCGGAATTAGCTAGCTAGTAGTACTTACTTTTGGGTAAATCCATCGCAGTTCCCGCGGCAGTGCCAGAATTTTTTGGGTGAATTCTTTCCAAACCCTGCGAGACAAAGAAAACAATTACTTTATATCAGGAAATGAACAAAGTTGTCGATATGGTGCGATAATGATCGATTGAACTTACTTGTTGAGCATTTTAGACATGTCTGCATAGTCCTCGGGATCTTTTCTTCTTGAGTCTAAGACGGTTACTAGTCCCTGCTCAAGCTTAATCTCTATGAGAATATAGTGGAACCTGCGCACGCATGCATATAACTCATCAATTACATTAATTAATATAACCTCGAGTAATATATAATTAAGGGAAACCGAATATGCACAAGACAGTTACACTCACTGGAAGTTGTAAGGAAAGAGTATTTTATATTTGTTTTGATTTATTATCAACGATCGTAGCAAGTTGGCCTCGGCTTCTTTGGCATGAAATGGAACCTGATATTCATCTATGAGATTTGACTTAATGAACCCAATATCATAGATATCAGCTTTTCTGCATTCGACGATCTTCAATCTGCATAATATAGTGAGGATAATTATATATACATGAAGTCAAAGAGCTGAGCTATATATAGAGACTTAATGACAGAAGTAGTACTTACAAGCAGTAGCAAGTGATCGTTGGTTTATCGAGGGCCTTTTGATTGAAAAACTGGAAGAACTCCTCAAATGTAAGAGACAACAGCTCCATTCCAACGAGGTCGTGGTCCTCTTTAACTTTCAGCATCAAAGTATCCTGGCCACCATAGTCTCTGCAGGTATCCATGTACCAGTCATGCAATCTTCGCATCATCATGGTTAGAGTAGTGACATCTTTGACGAGAGGCTTTCCGTACCAGTATTTTTGATCATCCACATCTAACATATCAATAACTACATCATTGGCCAGGTAATCTGCAAGATTGGTACCGGGCGCTATCCCCGGATGATTAGGGACGATGTCGCTAGGCACCTTGAGCGGGGGGCACGATTGGTTCTCTTGTTCGCCGAGCTGGGGAATTTTTTCCCACTTTTTCGTTGTGCTAACCTTCGATCACTGCAAGTACTTCCCGACCGGTCCGCTTCGACATGTGACTTTTCAATAATGCGCTCATAGTTGGTTTCCGGTGGATACGGTGGTGGTTTATTCAGGGCATCAATAGTGCGCTTCGCTCTCACCGGATCTATCTTCTGCTTTGGAGGTGGAGGTTTCTTTGCAAAACAGTCCTTCACTTCGGCTTTACAGATCTCCGCGTTCTCCTCGTCGGTCCTCTTGTATGCTAACTTCTCTAAAGGCCCGAGAGATGGACCGTATTTGTATTGCCTCCTGCCTCTGGTTGTACTGCTAGACGTCGGAGCAGTCCGAGCGGCTACGGCTGCCTTCTTTTGTTGCTTACGAGGCGGAGAAGGAGGCGGAGTGCTACCACGCGCCGGAGCAGCCGGAGCAGCGGCGGATCTCTTCCCGCCTTGGTGACGAGGCGGAGGAGGAGGCGGCCTGCTTGGACGCGCCAGCGCAGGCGGAGAAGGAGGCGGAGTGCCGCCACGCGCCTGAGCACTCGAAGAAGGAAGCGGAGTGCACTGATCCCTTGCCGGAGGAGGAGGCGGAGTGCACTGATCCCTTGTCGGAGGAGGAGGCGGAGTGCACTGACTCGCCGGAGGAGGCGGAGGTGTCCAGTTCGGAAGGTTTATGAGGCCCTTCCGCCATAGGCATGGAGTCTTCAGAGAAGAACCCAGCCGATTCTCCCCTTCATCGGTAGGGTGGTCAAGCTCGAGATCCTCAAACCCCTTCGTTATTTGGTCCACCATCACCCTAGCATATCCTTCTGGAATCGGACGGCAGTGAAAAGTTGCGCCGAGTTCAGCAGGAAAAACAGAGCCTACAGCCGCCTTGACTTTCAATTGCAGCCATTGCGTCATAAGGTGGCAATGTTGAGACTCCGTGATAGCATCCACAGGGTAGCTAGAAGGAGCCGTGAAGACATGCTCATGAGGCAGCTCGGTGGAAGCCACGCTGCTTTTCTGCTGAGATGGCGGGGTAGCTTCGGCAGGTCGCTTGCTGGGAACTGCTTCTCGTTCGTCCTCTAGCGATTTTACCCTTGCCTGTAGCTCCGGCAGAGTGCTCTCATCCACTTTCTTCTTCCTCTCCCGGCATACGTAACCGCCTGCGTCGGGAAACCCAGCCTTCCACAAAACGGAGCCTGGCGTGCCTCGTGTCCGTCCAGGGTGCTCAGGATTTCCGAGGGCCATTGTGAGCTCGTCATTCTCTCTGTCAGGAACGAACGTCCCTTCCTACGCTGCTTAGATATAGTACTGAAGCTGCGTGATGGGTATTGCAAGTTGCTCGTCCGTCCAAACGCACTTCCCTGTTTCAGGGTCCAAGTTTCCCCCAACGCCGAATAACCAAGTCCTTGAACGGTCTGGCCAGTGTAATGTCTGTGGTTTGACCCCTTTAGCAAGCAGGTCATTCTCGGCCTTGGCCCATAACGGTCGGGCTTTAAGGTAGCCACCTGATCCCGTGCGATGGTGATTCTTCTTCATCGCAGCATTTATCTTGTTTCTCGCTGACATCTTCTTAATATTTTTCGATTTCTTGTGGTCCACAAATGCGTCCCAGTGATCTCTGATCTTCTCAAACCGGCCTGTGAATTCTGGAGTCTTATCTTCGTTGACAAACTTTGCATTTAGCTGATTCTTCCACCTCCTGAATAGTTCCCCCATCTTCTTAAGAGCGGCCTCCTTGACCAATGGCTCTATAACTGGTGGCTTCTCCGGATCCTCCTCTGGCGGTAGGGTGAAATTGGCCTTCAACGCGGTCCAAAGATCATTTTTCTGCATATCGTTGACATAAGATACCTAAGGGTTGATAACGCACAAGTGTAGGGGGTCAGTTGTAGCCTCTTTCGATAAGTAAGAGTGTCGAACCCAACGAGGAGCTAAAGGTAGAATAAATATTCCCTCAAGTTCTATCGACCACCGATACAACTCTACGCACGCTTGACGTTTACTTTACCTAGAACAAGTATGAAACTAGAAGTACTTTGTGGTTTTTGTGGGATAGGTTTGCAAGAATATAAAGAGCGTAAATAAAACTAGGGGCTCTTAAGATAAAGAAACAACTAAATTAGTTTTAGCGAGTGTGGAAAAGTGGTGGTAGGAGTTGCGAAATTGCCCCTAAGCAATTGACTACGTTACTAGACCGATAGCAAGTTTTATGTGGGAGAGGCCACTGCTAGCATGTCATCCCTTACTTGGAATTCTATGCACTTATGATTGGAACTATTAGCAAGCATCCGCAACTACTAACGTTCATTAAGGTAAAACCCAACCATAGCATTAAGATATATTGGTCGCCCTTCAATCCCGTATGCATCAATTTCTATGCTAGGTTGGAGCTTCTGTCACTCTTGCCCTCCAATACGTAGTCCTATCAATATACAACTAACCCTATGGTGTGATCCACGCGTGGGCTCATATAATGGGCACCAAAGGACAGCAACATAACCACAAGCAATTTAAATCAATCATAGCAATTCACCAATCACCGATAGGACAACGATAATCTACTCAGACATCATAAGATGGCAACACATCATTGGATAATAATATGAAGCATAAAGCACCATGTTCAAGTAGAGGGTACAGCGGGTTGCGGGAGAGTGGACCGCTATAGATAGATGGGGGAAGGTGATGGAGATGTAGGTGAAGATGACAGACGTGTTGGTGTAGATTGCCGTCACACGATGATGGCCCCGGTGGCACTCCGGTGCCACCGGAAGCGAGGGGGAGAGAGCCCCCCTCCTTCTTATTCTTCCTTGACCTTCTCCCTAGGTGGGAGAAGGGTTTCCCCTCTGGTCCATGGCCTCCATGGAGGCAGAGGGGCGAGAGCCCCTCCGATATTGGATCTGTCTCTCTGTCTCTCTCTGTGTCTGCGTTCCCAAATTCTGGCCCATCACCATTTCTTAAATTTTCGGAGATCCGTAACTTCAATTGGGCTCATCTTTTGACACGATTTTTATCCGGAAATTAGATTTCTTGCGGTGAAAGAAGGGCATCAACTGCATTACGGTGTGGCCACGAGGGCCCAAGGCGCGCCCCCCGCCTAGGGCGCGCCCCCTGCCTCGTGGCCCACTCAGGCATCGTCTGATGTTGGTTCCGCTTCCCAAAATTCACATATATTCCAACAAAAATCTCCATCTGTTTTTATTCTGTTTGGACTCCGTTTGATATGGATATTCTGCGAAACAAAAAACATGCAACAAACAGGAACTGGCACTGGGCACTGGATCAATATGTTAGTCCCAAAAAATAGTATAATAAGTTGCCAAAAGTATATGAAAGTTGTAAAATATTGGTATGGAACAATAAAAAATTATAGATATGACGGAGACGTATCGGCATCCCCAAGCTTAATTCCTGCTCGTCCTCGAGTAGGTAAATGATAAAAAAAGATAATTTTTGATGTGGAATGCTACCTAGCATAATCTTGATCATGTAATCTAGTCATGGCATGAATATTAAGACACGAGTGATTCAAAGCAATAGTCTATCATTTGACATTAAGACAATAATACTTCAAGCATACTAATAAAGCAATCATGTCTTTTCAAAATAACATGGCCAAAGAAAGTTATCCCTACAAAATCATATAGTCTGGCTATGCTCCATCTTCACCACACAAAGTATTTATCATGCACAACCCCGGTTATAGCCAAGCAATTGCTTTATACTTTAGTATTCTCAAACTTTTTCAACTTTCACGCAATACATGAGCGTGAGCCATGGACATAGCACTATGGGTGGAATAGAATGTGGTAGTAGACAAAAGAAGGGAGAAAGTCTCACATCGACTAGGCAAATCAATGGACTATGGAGATGTCCATCGATCGATATCAATGTGAGTGAGTAGGGATTGTCATGTAACGGATGCACTAGAGCTATAAATGTATGAAAGCTCAAAAGAAAACTGGTGGGTGTGCATCAACTTGCTTGCTCATGCAGACCTAGGGCATTTGAGGAAGCCCGTCGTTGGAATATACAAGCCAAGTTCTATAACGAAAAATTCCCACTAGTATATGAAAGTGACAAAACAAGAGACTCTCTATTATGAAGATCATGGTGCTACTTTGAAGCACAAGTGTGGAAAAGGATAGTAGCATTGTCCCTTCTCTATTTTCTCTCTTATTTTTTTGGAGGCGCTTTCTCTCTTCTTCTTTTTTTAGCCCCTCTCTATATTTTTTTAGGCCATCTTTTTTTTATTTGGCCTTTCCTCACATGGGACAATGCTCTAATTATGAAGATCATCACACTTTTATTTACTTACAACTCAAAGATTACAACTCGAAGATAGAACAAAATATGACTCTATGTGAATGCCTCCGGCGACGTACCGGGATGTGTAATGATCTAGCGTAGTAATGACATCAAAAAACGGACAAGCCATGGAAACATCATGCTAGCTATCTTATGATCATGCAAGGAAATATGACAATGATGGTGCGTGTCATAATAAACAGAATGGTGGAGTTACATGGCAATATATCTCGGAACACTACTAGGAAAAGGGCTATAGATGGGATGGATACTAATGGCGCACCTCACATGTGGTGCGCCACTAATATATAGCAGTGGTGCACCATGTGCAGGTGCACAATCAGTGTGGAATACACTAATGGCGCACCAGGCTCATGGTGCGTGACTAGTAATAATTTTTTTTTCCAAACATACTAATGGCGCATCCAAGCACAGTGCGCCATTACTAGTTGTAACTAGTAATGGCGCACCAGCCACAGAGTGCGCCACTACTATTCTTTTTATTATTATTATTTTTATTCTTTTTTATTCTTTTTTTTTTTGCAAAACTACTAATGGCGTACCGTGCCATAGTGCGCCATTATTACTAGTTTAAACTAGTAATGGCGCTAATGGCGCGTTTGGAGATGGTGCGTCATTAGTAACCTGGGACCAACAAGATATTTTGGACAGCCACACCTACCCACTCACTTTCTCCCCACTTCATTCTCTCCACCTCCTCCTCCAAAGCTTGTCTCGGCTGCCTCCTCCTTGTCACCTCATTTCCACCATAGATTCATCCAAATTAAGTGGTTAAATTACCTTTTTTTTGATACGTAAGTAAGGGGGGAAGCTATCTTTATATTGTTCTCCCTCCAACAATGTGCACATGCACTTTTTATGGCCTAGCTAGATCTATGTATGTTCGTGGTGTCGCATATGTTTGTGGTGTTGCATATATGTTTGTATTTGCAGGTACCGGTATTTGAAATGCGATGGTTGCCAATATTTTGCCGGAATGTTGATTCATTTCCGTTTCGGCGAGAATTTTGGCATTATGCATTCTTTTTGGTCCTATTTTTAGGGAAAGTCATGCCAAATTTTTTCTTGGTTCTAAAATATCGTTTTGCTCTACCCCGCAGACGACCATGGTCCGCACGATGACCAAAGGGATCGTGAATAGGTTTTTGAGCTCCGCGAAGGCCGAGATGCTTCAAAAGAACGAGACGGAGATAAGATGTCCGTGTCGAAGATGCAAGCTGAAGAGCCTTATTGCGGACCCGGATTCCGGGCAGGTGCGAGACCACCTGCTCTTGCGTGGTTTCATGGATGGCTATCGGTGGCAAGGTGATGAAGATGACTACGAAGTCGTCCATGGGGGCCGGGCAAGAAATGAGGAAGGACAGCAAGACAACCACCGGAGCACCTGCTCCTTTGTCACGATGCTCATACTCCCAACGGTCCTGGCATCTATCATCATTGCACTCTCCTACTCCCAACGGAGCACCTGCTCCTTTGTCACGATGCTCATGTCGCTAGTGGCCAAGAAGGTGTTGTGTTAGAGCATCTCCAGCCATTCGGCCCCCCAGGGCACCTAAAAAGAGCGGTCTGGGGCGAACCGGCGCTAGCTCGGCCCCTGGGGCGACCTAGCTCCCAGTCACGTCCCCATGCGTCTGCCCCAGGATGCGGAAAATTTGAACTAGGTCGTTCCCGCTCACAAAAGACGTCACAAATCCGGCGATCGGATGTAGTCTGGCGCTACAAAAATAGAGCGCCGCTAGTTCGCGTGCGCAACGAATCACTCGGCGGGGTCGGCTCCAGGCATTGGCGGAGTTGGCGTGCGCGGACTCGGCGGTGTCGGAGCTGCTTCGGTGCTGGGCAGTGTCGGCGCGGCTTCGGCACTGCCGGGCGGCAACGTGGAGGCGTCCTCATTCGGGTTTGGCGTCGGTGTGGCCGTGGGCGCGGGAGTTGGCGTCGTCGGCGTCATCTGCAGCTGGTTCAGAATGAGGCCGCGCTCCGCCATGTACCAAGCCTTGTGCCGGTCGCGGTTGACGACGCACGTGGCATGGCGTACTTCCTCGGTGGCATGGCGGCTGACTGGAAGGCGAGCGGGAGGGGTTTGGCGGGAGGAAGGAAGGGAATGGCAGGAGGAAGGCGAGCGAGCGGAGGGAAGCGAGGGAAAAGCGGCAAGAAACGGCGGGAAGAGGCCCTCGAGTCGCCGACAGGGCGGACCCACGCGTCTTTTTCGCTTGTGCCGGCTCCCCAAGCGCGCCCTAGGGCGCCGGGTTCGGCCTGGGTCAGCCGGCACCAGTTTTGGCCCGAGCCGGCGAAAACGGGCTTCTGGAGGCGCAGCTGTGCCGTTTTTTGGAGGCTGACGCGGCAAAAACGCCTGGGGAGAGCCCGTTAAGGACGCGGCTGGAGATGCTCTTACCTCACGGACTACGACAATGACACAATTGTCATATCCGTAGTTGTTGGGGCTCCAGTTAGGTTCCATGGCGAATACAGCCAGCGCATACATCCATGGCCTTGTATATGTCTCACTCGCATGATCTATATTACGGCTGGTGGGTGGGCCACCTTGTGGCCCGATGCACACGAACATGTATGTGATGCATGATGCGGACAGCGCTCAAGCTCAGCTCACACAAGTTAAATGATTTTGGTACTCAATGCAACCAACTTGGCCAGCGAGCAGGCTTGTTTAAAAGAATGTTCGGATTAATTAGTCTGAACTTCTTCCCAAATAATGGCGGCGACTGGGGAACCCAGATCCGGCGGCCTACAACCTTCTCACCTCCCTCCCCACCTCGCCGCCACCGGAGGAACGGCCGGCGAAGCCGGCGCCGGCTCCCGGGATGATGGTGGCGGGGCGACTTGGCGGGATCCAGCACTCCCCCCAATATGACCGATCCCTTTCGGTGGTGAGGGTCCGGATCTGAGGCGGCGGCCTCGCTGGTGCGGACGGCGCTTCTCCGGCGGCGGGGAGTGCTCGTCGGTGAGGTAGGCCGGTTCCCCTCGGCTGCGCGGGCAGCGAGGTCCCGGTGGGCGCAGGTCATGACGCGGGGAGGCCCTGGGCTCCCCTCGTCAGATCGGAGGCGATCCTGATCCGCTCGTGATGCATGACCTTCGGCCGGCCTGGACTGATGATGTGGCTGGTTCAGAGGTGGCGGCAGGGTGCTTGGCCGGGGGAAACCCTTGGCCGCCGGTGGCGGTCACGGCGTTGATGGCGTCCCGGACGCCATTCCCTCCTTGGTGGCGGCGCCGAGGCTAAACCTCCCCTGCCTCTCCCCTTCCCCTGCGCCCGGGTGAAAACCCTAGCCTCGGTGGCTAAGCGGCGGCGGTGCCATAGCGTCGTCACCTTCTTGAAGGCGCCGACTTGGGCATGGGGATGCTGGGTGTGCATGACGTGCTTGTCTGGTTCCTGGTGGCGGCCCGCCTGATCTACTGCGTCGCAACTCCGGGCAGTGTCTCGGGGCTGCGGTGCTTCTCTTCCGGCCGTGTCTCCGATGGGGACCTCGCCCTTCCTCACCTTGTACATGCTGTGGTGGAGCGGTACTTCATCTCACTCATTGATGGCGGCGAAGATCGGCGGCATGGCGCTGCGGAGGCTCGCCGCCCGATGCGCGGAGATGGACTCGCGCAGGAGGAGGTTGCTGTCTGGCGTCATGGTGACGTCGATTGTAGAGTGGCCAGACAAGATAGAAGCCTCAATATGATCTGAAGACGGACCTGTGGAAGATGGCGACGACGACACATGAGTGCGTCTGACCGGATTGTGCCCCAGACCCGGTATTTGGCTCGGCTAGGGCTTCCGAATATGTTTCGGTTTCCAGCTTTTGATGTTAGGCTTAGGTGAGTGGTTTGGGTAGTGGCCCAGCTAGCACCCCTTCATCATTTTGGATAGGAGTAGCGGCATGTGTTGTCAAGATGGTGGATTCAGGCTCATTGTTGTAATACTTTGTAAGGTCCTGAGAATAATCAATAAAGTGGCCGTATGCATCTCCCAGATGCAGAGGTCGGGGGTCATCCTTCTTTTCTAAAAAAAAAAAAGAACGACCTGGTCGTTAGCAAATGATCAATATCAACTTCTTTTCTGTGCAAGTGGATTTGTCCATTGTTCTTTCTTGCTCTCAGGCCCCATAGGTATCTGAGATTCCAAGAATATTAAGGAAGAGGCAAAGTGCATGGATGAGTGGAAAGCTACGAACGACGGCGAAAGTAATGATTAGTATGGTAGTCGGAAGGGATTGCCTGGTAAATTGAGGATACAAGAGGTGCAGTACTTCAACGCCCAATGTGTTGGTCTAGAGAAATCCTTTATAATCGAGGTAACCTCGCGAGCCGAAAATGCTCTTGGTTGGACGAAAGTATCATGAAGCGCCTGCATGTCGACCGTGAAGTCATTAGGACACATCACCCACACATATATGTTGACAAGTGACAACACATAGTAACGGTGTGTATCAGAACCATGTTGGATATTTTGATAAAATCTCATGTGCAAGTATATGGTTGCAAGTGAATACTTTGACCCAATCTATCTTCCTGTTATTGTTTCTCTCTTAAAACCATGTGATTTTGGTCCGGGAAACATAAACTTCTAGCGACGGCGAGAAGTTGTCAGAATCATCTTGCAATTAGCAATTCTTCTAGAGCCGCTCTGAAGATCGAATGCTGGCCCTTCCATTCGTGCTCTCTTTATCAAGCCTCGCTCTAGTTGTCCATCGCCACAGTTTGGACTTTTGGTTGTGTTGACTAGTGCAAGAAGCTTAATATGTTATCGGCCTTATCTCGATCCTAAACCCTAGCAGTCGCCTCTTCCGCACCCGGGGCGGTCGGCCTCCATGACCATCACCAGGGGCCGCGCCATCCATACATTGGGTTCGTCCGCCGGTCGTGTTGACCCGCTATCCTAGAGAGTCTTTTTTCCCGAGCCCTTGCTCCGAGTCGTGTCTCTCTCCCGCTGGTCACCTTGATTGGCGATTTTCTTTTTGGTTTCCAATCTAAACTTGATCCGTTTGCGTCGCCCGCGGTCGTCGAACCACCGCTCCTACACTCCGACACCGGCCCAACCGGCCGGCCTCTCCCCCGACCTGGCAGCCACGCGCGTCGTGGCGGCCCGTTACGGCCTACCGCCGTCCATGTGTCGGCTTACCCGATACACTGTGCCGGCCATCGTTGCCGTGCCCCGACCGGGATTCTTCAACATCCATCGTGTCCGCCGCGTCTGTGCGGCCCCGTCACTAGTTATTTTGGGCCGACTGCATTGGACTCGCCATCTACGCCATCATCGCCGGCTTCATTTTGGACTCCGCCGTCACCCGCCACCACTGAGCGGTTTCCGGGATCTCGCACGCGATCGGATTGATCACCCGCCTGCCGTTGCCATGCGCCTCGCCTATGCCATGCGACCGACCTGGCCCGTCGGTTGCGCGCGCCTCCAAAAATCCCGTGAAGATTGTCTGGAGTACAGCGCGCCTCTCCACTGATTGAGCATCGGGGTGCCGCTGCATTGCCCCATCGGGCCGTAGCGTCGCTGCCCCATGGTTCTCTCCGCGCCTGCACCGATCTGCATCACCGTTGCGTCGCCCCTTCGGGCCATAGCGTTGCGGCCCGTGGTCCACTCCATAGTCACCGCGCGTCGACCTCCCGTGGTATGCGCCGCGTCGTCTCCCTCGGCGGGGGAACGCCACCATCCGCACCGGTCTTCGTCATGCTATTGGGCTCCTCTCCTACTTCGAGCATCGCCGCCGTGCTCCTAACGTAGGCACCTCGGTCGCCGTCAGGCCGTCGCCACCGCTCTTTTTCGGCCGCCGCCACTGCTACCCCCGTAGCAGCTGCCGCCGCCCATCCACCCCCTTCGTCTTCGTCTAGCACCAGCCCGTCGCCAGCGTCGTCATTATCTTCCCTGACCACTTCGTCTACTCCGACCATCGTCGGCGACATCGGCCCCGCGTCGATTGGCGCCGCAACCATCATCGAGTCATCATCTCTGCCGGCCCTCCACTCATTGACGTGGCGTACAGCTCGTGCTGGTCCATAATCTACGCATGTCCGGTGCTGGCAACACAGATGTGTGCCTTCATCCATGACGTGTCATCGGGCCTGGCAAGCCTGCTCGGTGCTTCGTCAACTTTGTCTTCGTCCATCTCTGCATGCCCGATGCTGGCAACACCAATGCGTGCCTTCGTCCACGATGTGCCCCGGGCTTGGCGAACCCGGCGCGACGCGTCGTTAACAACGTCTTCTTTCTAGCGCACCACTACTTTGACACCACTGCGCCCTTGACTAACTCGGCCCCCTTGCGCCCGCCGCTCCACGACGACTTCCTGGACACCGGCTACCCCAACTCAACATCGACCACGACGTCCTTCGACATTGGTTACCTCCACCACGGCTACACCACCCTACGCTTTCGGCTACCTCGACATCGGCACTAAGAGTTATCATCCGCTTGAACAACTCATCGCTTCCTCTACAGTCAATGCGTCCACGTTGCGACACCGTCCACCGTCCGCGACGCTCATGTTGTTCGCGACGCTACCGCTACGACTGCGGGGGGATGTTAGAGATATATTTGGGATACATGCATGTATTTGGTAGTCTAGGATTTGTAATCCGTCTCCTACCTTATCTCTAGGAGAGGCATCTTGCCCTACATGTCTTGTACTCAATATATACTCGCCCTCAAGGTTCAGTAATAAATTCATCATATTCCGCACCAATCCTCTCTTTATCCCTTCTAACACCCACTCTCCAGACACCGAAAAAACAAAACACCCACTCTCCAGGCATGTTCTCCATCTCGCTGTCTCTCGCCACTCCAAGATCGTGCTACGCTTCTGTCAAATTTGAGCCATCCTCAGCATATGGAAAACAAACTTGTGCGCTGGGTGTCATTCTCGCCCAATGTACCAACCCGTGGGCAGAGCTGCTGTTGTTGAGAGTCATTCTCATAGTAAAGCCAATACTTCTGTTGATCTGTGCCTTCTGATTTAACATATAAGTCAAATAATACATACCTAATAATCTTGATTTCTTAACACCAAGTGTTTGTGTTTATGTTCACAAAACTTTTCATTTTCTATTTTGATGATCTGTACTTTCCAATCAAAGAGAATTCTAATGATGCCATGTAATCCTAAATTCAGACCACCAAGTGTTTTTGTTTGTCTAGAAAGCTTTTCATTTATCTATCTATCTTATACTGCACTATAATTCTGAAAATCTCATATTGATTTTTTATGATACACTCTATGCTACAGCCTCTCGATTTAATTTTTGCATGATCAGTCATTTATAGAATATGAAGGAATGCAAGGAAAACTGAATAAATCATTTACCAATGTCTATTGAGGTACAAGCACGAAATCCATTTCGATATATTACAAGTGCAGCTGTTTCCCAACAGGGTAGAACATACAGGGATCAGACTGTTTCCCGAACATAAAACTGTTTCCCACGAAATACATTTATGGACTCCAGGCGAAACAGCTGCAAAACAAACATAGGGAGTCTCGGCTCCAAAGGCTAATTACTACTATGGGTTAAGAAAATATCACGTTTTAAGTAAAAGTATTTAAGGACGTTTTGAAAATACATAGGCACAATCAACATTATTTTACTGCGATATTTGACATCCAGTATATAATGTTCACAAAGCAAATATAAGGTTATAAGATTATCATCCGACCGTATTTTGAAAATTGTTCTATAAAGTATTATATGTGTAAAAGTGAGAGAAGTTTGTTAGAGTTAACCTTGTTGTCTAGGTATTCATCATGTTTATTTGGTCGCACTAGTTCATTCATGCATGTAGTTGAAACATTAGTAGTCTGCATAAACATGTTAGTTAGCAGCATGCACAAAGCTCCCGTAGAGTTGCAGCGGCCAAGTCTTGTGGCAGATAGAGTGTGGAGCTAGAAGTGGACGTAGTTAGTCGAGACGTGCGTCAAGTGTGCTACAGACTTGGGAATGCCTCAAGCTTGTGAGCTGCTGGAGTAAGAAGCGGATCAAGCCGATATGTGTGGCTGGACCGTTTGTGGTCCCGTGCATGCAGCTAGGAAGTTGGTTAGTGGGTTAGTGCGTGGGGTGTGTTGGCCGAGTGATTTGGCTATTAAAGCCCATGTATTTGCGTTGTGTTTTTGTGTGTGTGAGAAGAGAAATACAGAAATGGCACTCAAGGTGCGTGGTGCCAAAGTGTATGTATCTTCTTCTTCAACCTCCAGTTCTTGAGCTTGTGTGTGTATCCTGAGGCTGTGCCAACAAAGTTTACCTGCACGATTTATATGTCTCATCCATTTACTATAAGATGTCAAATAAAAATTATATGTTCTATAGCTCGAGTCTTATAATTTCATTACCATATAACATTCTACATAATATTAGCCTACATGGCAAATATTTTGGTAAATGAAAATCATATTGCGCGACAATGTTACAGTTTTGTTGTTTAAACATCTTTTAAATAGTTACATGTAAAAAATTCACACCCTATGCATGAGGATATAAGCAATATATTTGGAGGCTCTAGATCCTTCTCATGTGAATCCGACAAATATATTATTACGATATATTTTCACCATGATTTCCTCTTCAAGTAGTGAACTTTCAGCCATATAATGTGATATTATGCTATAAAATCATATTACTTTCGTGGCTTTAGATTCTAACTTCATATAACATCCTGCATACCTCCATTTCACACTAGTAGAAGAACGATCTTACGTTCACCTCATTAGTCCCGGTTTGACTCGGCCCGAGACTAATGTGACCATTAGTCCCTGTTCCAACGTCTAGGGCAGGGGCATCATTAGTTCCGGTTCATGTTGAACCTCTAGTCCCGATTTGTGACACAAACAGGGACTAAAGGGGTGGTGGCAGGCTTGTGTCAGGCTTGGGCCTAAACGAGCACATTTAGTCCACCTTTAGTCCCGGTTTGTATAACCAACCGGCACTTAAGAGATCACTATATATAGTGCTTCGTCCAGCCTCAGCCGAAGCTCTTTGTTTTTCCTCTTTACTCTCCTCTCCATTTCTCCCCCTCTTGCTCGAGCTCACCTCCATTTTTGCCAAAATTTGTCAAGATTTGGAGGCACCCCATCCATTCAAGTGTTCACAATGGTTAGCAACTTTGTCCTTTGATCTCTCATTCCTAGATTAGCTCTTGCAATGCTCCATAAATATAGTGATTTGTGGGTTTTAGTTTGGGAGTAATTATATGTGGTATTTTATTTGATTTATATGCAATTAGATGCCAAATTTACTTCTAAGTTTGCATATGTAGGTGTGGTTTACTTAGTGCCTTCCCGTCCACGTCCTAACCACCGTCGATCGCCCGCACCGTTTTGTCGCCGGCACCACCTTGGCGAGCCTCTTGTTCTTATCCTTTTTATAAAAAAAATCATGTTTGTGTGATTCAGATAGTAACTTGTATAATTTTCTTACCCGTACGTTGTTTGTTATACATAGTGGCATGGTTTTTATATCCGTCCCCATCGTCCCTCGTCCAGTTTATGATTCAGATGTGGTATATTCTCTTTTATAACTATTTGTTGCATTTCGTGTTTATGACAATCATGCCCATCAAGTTTACATAGATATTTTTATCTAGGAGGTATGTGAACCGGAAATTGCAACCGACCCTCTTGTCGAGAAGTTAAATTTAGTTTAATAAGAAAATAAGCATTTGAAAGAAAATTGAAAAGAATTGAAGAAGAGAAGATGAAACTGGAGTTGTATGTTGCCAATGTCATCGATGATCACAATATCAAGATGGATGCAATGCGCTTGAAGATTAGAAAATATGCCACTGATAATGAGGCTTGGTATAATTATGCTTGGATCAATTGTTACCTTAGTTGAGATCTTGACCGCATTTGTTGTTGCATTTAAATGCTTTAGCTAGAGAGTTTGTATGTTGTTTTATGAGAATAAGTGTGTATGAACTTGTATTAATTTGGTCTTTTCGGTGTTGTGTTATGAAGATGAGCCGGCAATGGATGTACGATGACCGATGCTCTTCCCAGTTCATTAATGGTGTGCATACTTGCGGCTGAGTCAAACAAGCAGCTGGATGGTTTTATGTGTTGTCCATGTGCTGTCTGTAAGAATGATCACAATTACTCTAACTCAAGAACCATTCACGTCCACCTGTTTATCTCCGGCTATAACTGTTGGACCAAGCACGGAGAAAGAGGGGTTCTAATTGAAGAGAATGAAGAAGACGAGGATGATGACAACTATCCTGGCCATGGGTTCCCTGAATACGATGATACTACAATGGGGGAAGAAGCTGAGCCAGCAATGGTGGAAGAAGCTAAAGAAGAGGCATCAGATGAGCCCACTGATGATCCTGGTCGGGCCATTGCAAATGCAAAGAGAAACTGCGCAAGTGAAAAGGATAAGCTGAAGTTGCAGCGCATGTTAGAGGATCACAAGAAATAGTTGTACCCAAATTGCGAAGATGACGAGAAAAAGCTGGCTACCACACTGGAATTGCTGCAATGGAAGGTAGAGAATGGTGCATCAGACAAAGGATATGAAAAGTTGCTGATAATGTTAAAGAAGATGCTTCCAAAGGACAACGAATTGCTCGACAGTACGTACGAAGCAAAGAAGGTTGTCTGCCCTCTAGGATTAGAGGTGCGGAAGATACATGCATGCCCTAATGACGGCATCCTCTACCGCGGTGAGTATGAGGATTTGAATGCATGCCCGGTATGCGATGCAATGCGCTATAAGATCAGGCGCGATGACCCTGGTGATGTTGAGGGCGAGCGCCCTAGGAAGAAGATTCCTGCCAAGGTGATGTGGTATGCTCCTATAACACCATGGTTGAAACGTTTATTCCAAAGCGTAGAGCATGCCAAGTTGATGCGATGGCACAAAGAAGACCGTAAGAAAGACGGGAAGTTGAGAGTACCCGCTAACGGGTCACAATGGAGAAAAATCAAGAGAAAGTGGGAGGACTTTGTAGATGACGAAAGGAACGTATGGTTTGGTTTTGGCATTAATCCTTTTGGGGAGCAAAGCATCAATCATAGCACCTGGCCTGTGACTTTATGTAACTATTATCTTCCTCCTTGGTTGTGCATGAAGCAGAAATTCATTATGATGCCAGTGCTCATCCAAGGCCCTAAGCAACCCGGCAACGACATTGATGTGTACTTAAGGCCATTAGTTGAAGAACTTTAACAACTATGGAATGGAAAAGGTGTACGTGTGTGAGATGAGCACAAACATGAGGAATTTGACATACATTTATTGCTGTTTGTAACCATCACTGATTGACCTGCTCTCAGTAACCTTTCAGGACAGACAAACAAGGGATACCACGCATGCACGCACTGTTTAGATGATACCAGTAGTATATATTTGGGTAAATGAAAGAAGAATTTGTACCTGGGACATCTTCGATTTCTTTCAATCAAGCATGTCTTAAGAAAGGAAGGCAATCATTTCAAAGGTGAGGCAGATCACCCGAAGAAACGTCGCCACCGTACTGATGATCATATACTCCCTCCATTTTTGTATACAAGGCCACAAACCCATATTACAGGTTCCAAGGTAAAAATCAATGCAATGTTTAAGTCAATGTTGCAAGCTAGGGTTGTCACCTTATTTGTCATGTTAATTATTGTGGGTTTTCTCTCCCACGCCCAAGAAGATAACCCTCTTACTCCTCGTTGGTTGATTAATGTTGAGAATGCAAGCCAACCTTCTCACTCCCACATGCACGCAAATGATATTAATGTCCCCGAGTGCTAGTACGAGCCAAACACCATTAATTTTGCCTCGATTAATGTTAGTGGCCTTGTATAGTTGCAATTTATAATTTTGATAGAGGTCTTGTATACAAAAATGGAGGGAGCACATGATATGGTCAAGGATTTAAAAGTAATATTTGGAAAGGGTCCTGGTGGACAATCTGTTCCGAATGACGCTGACGGACGTGCACCCATGTGGAAGAAGAAATGTATATTTTCGGACATACCCTACTGGAAATACCTAGAGGTCCGCTTTATAATCGACGTGATGCACGTGATGAAGAATCTTTGCGTGAACCTGCTAGGCTTCTTGGGCGTGTATGGGAAAATAAAATACATTGGAGGCACGGAAGGTCCATCAACGTATGCATGGAAAAGACAACATCCATCCAAAGCAGTATCAAGGCCATGCCAGCTACGCTCTTACCAAGGAAGAGATGAAAATATTTTTTGTACGCCTACTCAGTATGAAGGTCTCGCCCGCCTTCTCGTCGAATATAAAGGAAATAATAAATAAGGCAGAGATAAAGTTTCAGAACCTTCAGTCTTATGACTGCCATGTGATTATAATGTAATTGCTTTTGGTTGCATTGAGGGGGCTTCTAGCTGAAAATGTTTGATTAGCCATTGTGAAGCTATGTGCATTCCCCAATGATTTGGTGCAATGTCTTGTCAGTTTTGAGTTGGTGTTCCCACCATCCTCCTTTAATATCAGGACGCACGTCCTAGTTCACCTAGTCGAAGAGATTGTCATTCTAGGTCATGTATTTCTACACAATATGTTCCCCTTTGAGAGGTTCATGGAAGTATTAAAGAAATATGTTCATAACCGTGCTAGGCCAGAAGGAAGCATCTTCAAGGGCCATAAAACAGAGGAGGTCATTGAGTTTTGTGTTGACTTTATTCCTGACCTTAAGCTGATGGGTGTTCCTAAATCGCGGCATGAGGGCATACTGGGTGGAAAAGGCATGCTAGGAAGGGACCAAGTAATATGTATGTACGGGCATTCTTGGGCGCAAGCACATTACACAATTCAAGAAAATTCTGCCTTGGTGGCTCCGTATGTCGAGGAACACAAGAATATTCTACGCTCCAAACAGTTGGAGCAGTCTGACGACTGGATTACATTTGAACAAACGGGGACTTTCGCCTGTTGGTTGCAGACACGTCTCATGCATGACGACACTGTTGCAGATGAGATGTACTTGCTGTCCCAGTTACCATCTTCAACTATATTGACTTTCAAAGGGTATGCGATAAATGTGAATATATTTTACACGATCGCCCAAGATAGAATGAGCACAAACCAAAACAGTGGTGTCTGCTTTGATGCAACAAGCACCAATAGGTCAAAGGATATATATTATGGTTACATAGACGAGATATGGTAACTCGATTATGGATGTGGTTTGAAGGTCCCTTTGTTTCGGTGCAAATGGGTCAATCTGATAGCAGGCGGGGTAAAGGAAGACCCGTAGTACATAATGACAACAGTGGATCTCAACAATCTTGGGTACGCAGATAAACCATTCGTCCTAGCCAATGATTTGCCGCAAGTTTTCTATGTGAAACACATGTCTACCAAGCCGAGAAAAAGAAAAGATAAGAAAGCGACGACATCGTACGATGAGCCAAAGCGCCACATAGTTCTTTCGGGGAAAAACATCGTGGGAGTGGAGGACAAGACATACATGTCAGAAGATTACGAAAAGTTTCATGAAATTGCTCCCTTCATAGTGAATATTGACCCAAGCATCCTGTTAAATGATGAAGAATATACATGGTTACGGCGCAAAGGAACACACGCGAAGAAAAAGTTATATACCCCAAGATCCCACTCTATGATGTGACCGGCTTCACCATTATCACTTTCTTTTCTAGTGTGGTTCTGGACTTATATATGTGGAAAGTCTCACTTCGGACAAACCGAAGGGAATCTTTGTAATAGTGTGTGTTTTGGCATTTGAAACGTGAAGAAATATTATGTCCAAACAAAAATATTTCATGCATTATGAAGGACTTCATTTGCTATTTTTCATGCATTTACTGTTTTTGAGCTAAATGACCCTGAAATGTAAAGCGCTACAAATGAACTCTGAAAATGTTGAAAGTTGGCATGGTATCATCATTTCACCCACATAGCATGTGCTAAAAAGTTGCGAGGATTACGGCAAAAACTTGATGCACTTCGTGTACAAAATGGACAGGGTGTGAGACGAAAACTCATTTGTTATAAAGACAATTCATTTTTTTAACTTATTTCAACTCTAGATTTTTTGTGTGTTCAACATGCACCATTCAAAGCTACATCATCAATTTTCATCCCTTTCTGACCTCATTCGATATTTTTCATACATTTACTTATTTTTTAAGCTAAATGACACTGAAATTGAAAGGCACTACAAATGAACTCTGCTAAAGGTTGAAAGTTGGCATGGTATCATCATTTCACCCACATAGCATGTGCTAAAATGTTGAGAGGGCTACGGAAAAAACTGGATACACTTCTTGTACAAAAATGAACAATCTCTTTCGAAGTATCAGGGTTTCGGACAAAAACTCATCTATTACAAAGACATTTATTTTTTTAAAATTTATTTCCACTCTAGACTTTTTATGCGTTCAACATGCACCAGTCAAAGCCACATCATCAATTTTCAACCATTTCTGATTTCATTCGCTATATTTCATGCATTTACTGATTTTTAGAGTTATAAAACTAAAAGAGCTAAACATAATCTGTTTTTGAGTAAAACACCCATTAAAAATAACCTAAGAATTACCAAATTGAATATAATTGTAAAATATACTAATATTAAACAGCAGAAAAAAGAATCACTCAAAAATCTATTTTTAAAGTAAAGTTATTAACAAATTAGTGATTCACACAAATTTTAAATAATACAAATGTAAACTATTCAAATTTGAAAACCACTGGCTCTAATAGAAAGTTTATTATTTATGTAACCTAAATCAAAAATATTCACTTATAAACTCTAAATGTTTGGCTATAAGTATAAACAAAAGAAATAAATAAAGCGAAAAACAAAAAAAACTTGAAAATAAGTAAATAAAAAAAATGCCCGCCTACTGGGCCGCCATGGCCTGCATACGACTAAAAACCCAACTACTAGTTGGGCCAAGATGTAGGCCGGCACAGCCTAGTAGGGCCCATAGGGCAGGACATGTTCGGTAGGCCCATAAAGTCGTCTTTTCTAGAGGAGCTCAAAGGAGATGCCCCGGCGGCGATTATAAACTGGTCTTGACGCCCTTCGCTGGGCGAGTTGGACTAAACATCCACTGCACTGCGGCATGCCAGGAACAGACCTTTAGTTCCGCCCTTTAGTCCCGGTGCAAGAAATTCGATGATCGGTTCTACGAGAAATCTATTTATATATATATGCATAACGTGTACAATATGTAGTAGCATAAAATATGTTTGAAGTGAAAAAAAATAAACTGAAAATACAAAATCAAAAGGAAAAATAAAACATAAACCATAAACCCCTAAACCTTTTAGTCCCGGTTGGTGTCGGTAAGACCTTGTATTCCCACAGCTAGTGCATGTACATCACATAAAACCATTCTGCTTGTTTGCCTCAGCCACTTCGAGAAAATTATGCACGTCATTAATGTACTCGAAGGTGTGTCTGTCACCGTACATCCATTGCCGGTTCATTTGCTTGCATTTATATATAATTAAGTGTGTCAAAAACCATTAGAGAACATCATGGATAGATAAGTGATCAAATTAATATAAGTTCATCATCACATTGAATTCAAAGTACATACATAGCTCTCCAGAGCATCTAATTAAACCATACATTGAAACTATGTAGAACACTTCAACGCAACAACAAATGCGATCATAATCGCAACCAAGGTAACAATTGATCCAACGGCGTAATGATACCAAGCCTCAGTATGAATAGCATATTTTCTAATCTTTCTAATCTTCAAGCGCATGGCATCCATCTTGATCTTGTGATCATCGACAACATCCGCAACATGCAACTCCAATATCATCTTCTCCTCCTCAATTTTTCTTTGTTTTTCCTCCAAGTAATTGTTTTCTTTCTCAACTAAATTTAACCTCTTGACAATAGGGTCCATCTTGATCTTGTGATCATCGACGACTTCCGCAACATGCAACTGCAATTCCATCTTCTCCTCCTCTGTTTTTTCCAATTTCTTCTTCAAGAAAATATTTTCCTTTTCAACTAAATTTAACCTCTCCACAAGAGGGTCGGTTGGAATTTCCTATTCAACTACCTCCTAGATAAAAACATCTATGTCACGTTGGTCGGCATAATTGTCATACCACTAAAACAAATAGTTATAATTAAAGATAATATACCACATCTGAATCATAGACAGGACGAGGGCCGACGTGGGCGGATACCAAAACCATCGCACTATATAATAACAAGCAATAATAAAAGTAAGAAAATTAGAAAAATATCTATCTAAAGCAATAATAACAAGCTATAATAAAAGTAAGAAAATCATAGACAGAACAAGAGGCTCACCACGGTGGTGCTGGCGCGGGCGATCGACGGCGATGAAGATGGGGACGGGACGTGACGGACCGCTAAACCTAGACAAATCTCGGAGAAAATGGAGTTTGGATGTCGAGCTTCGAGAGGAGAAAGTTTAACTAGTGTGGCTCGGGCATTTCATCGAACACCTCATGTGCATAGGATGTGAGCTAGAGCACCACAAATCTCTCCTCTCTCGCTGGCCAGAAAAAATAGAGCAGTGAGGAGTGCTCTGCTCGCCGACGATGGGGTATATATAGGCAACCCATTAGTCCCGATTCGTGGCTGAAACCGGGACACAAGGGGTTCCAACCACGAATCGGGACCAATGAGTGTGGGCCAGTAGCGAGGCCCATTGGTCCCGGTTCGTGACTGGAACCGGGACAAATGGGCCCCGACGAACCGGGACAGATGTCGCACGAGGCCCGGCCGGCCCCCTGGGCGCATGAACCGGGACGTATGCCCCCATGGGTCCCGGTTCGTGACTGAACCGGGACTAATGGGCCTCCCCGGCCAGAACCAAAGCCATGTTTTCTACTAGTGGGGACTAAAGGCCCTTACGAACCGGGACTAACACCCAATTTTGCACTAGTGTCATCAATATCACAAGTATAGTGGTTCATATCATAAAGCCATATGTCTTCATAATACAGATTCAAAAAAGGGAATACATAACGGCCCGTGTGAATGCAGGGTCGACGACCAACATATCTAATTTTCTATATTTACTCGCACTTAATCATACTCTAGAAAACACTATCAAGATTTTCTTCAACTAGTAGAAAACATTAAATATACATAAATACACAAATTCATTCAATATAATTGAAGTAAGGGCCATAAATTAATATGCGCAGTCATACAATTCGTCTTTTCTCAAGCTTAATGGAATCCTACTTTATCTTTTATAAGCATATGTGTATGTGCGTGTATGTCAGCATATACGATTGTACAATGTTTAAACAAACATCGCCTCCAAAAGGAAAAAATCTTTTATTTAACATGGTGTGTTTGCACTGTTCAACCATAAATGTTAAAAATGTTATTATTAATATTTAATAACACTAAAGTTAAAAACATATATATGTGTAAATTTTAATATAAAACTATTATTTTAATTCTTGGAGCTTGGTGCCCCATGGTGGAGATTGTTGTCGGTTACTCCGAGCGCAAACAACGGGGAATTCTTAATCTTGATGCCATGGAAATCACAGTGCCGCGACCCACGACGAGCTATTTTTTTTCCTTCACTTGTTGCGTTGGAAACCGGATGATGCCTCTGTGGATCAGCGAGTGCAACCTTTACACCTAAGTACCCTAACATGGTGATGATCGCCACCTCAACTCCGCTTCCGACGACACTGGAAGGACTATCTACTACATACTCACGTGAATCCATGCCAAAGGCAGCCAAAATGTCTGCAGCAGCCACCGAGAAACGCGGCCTCCTCTCCGTTCCTCTCCCCGGTGGCGCCTCTCCGAACAAGGTACTCCATCAATAAATCCCCTCTTCTTTGTCTCGGCAGTCCGTAGTCCACGCCGCGAGGCTAGCATTGGTTGGTTAACTCTCATCTCGCTCAAGGCCGGAATTCCCGCCTCCTTTCGTCCGCCTGTCTGTTTGGGACCAAGAATACCGCGGTGCGGAGGCGCAGGCATTTCTGTTGTCGGGCGCGTCTTAGAACTCTTCTTAACCATTTGTAATTGAAAGTTGTATTTGTTTTATCCTGGTCAGTAAAGGTATATCGCTGCTTTAGTTTAACCTATCCATTAATCATGAGTCCTCCCCTTGGGATCAAGAGTTTCTCATTCATGATGTTAATTCTTCAGTCCTGAATTTGTAGAACAAATTTCGAAAGCAGCCATATAGTACTATTCGCTATGTGCATTCAACGTTGATCTGATCGGTCCTTCTTCTGTTGCTTAATTTGCAGACCATTTGGGCACCTTGATATGTCTCCATCGTATTTATAATTTTTGGTTGTTCCATGCCAATATTCTACAACTTTCATATAATTTTGGCAACTTTTATACTATTTTTTCGGACTAACATATTGATCTAGTGCCCAGTGCCAGACCCTGTTTGTTGCATATTTTTTGTTTCGCAGAATATCTATATCAAACGGAGTCCAAATGGAATAAAAACGGACGGAGATTTATTTTTGGAATATATGTGAATTTTGGAAAGCAGAACCAACATGAAACGATGCCAGAGTGGGCCACAAGGCAGAGGGGCGCGCCCTGGGCCCTCGTGGCCACACCGTAAGGCGGTTGATGCCCTTCTTTCGCCGCAAGAAAGCTAATATCCGGATAAAAATCGTGTCAAAAAATCAGCCCAATCGGAGTTATGGATCTCCGGGAATTTAAGAAACGGTGAAGGGCCAGAATTTGCGAACGCAAAAACAGAGAGAGACAGAGAGACAGATCCAATCTCGGAGGGGCTCTCGCCCGTCCCACGCCATGGAGACCATGGACCAGAGGGGGAACCCTTCTCCCATCTAGGGAGAAGGTCAAGGAAGTAGAAGAAGGAGGGGGGCTCTCTCCCCCTCGCTTCCGGTGGCACCGAAGTGCCACCGAGGCCATCATCGTGTGACGGCGATCTACACCAACACCTCCGTCATCTTCACCAACATCTCCATCACCTTCCCCCATCTATCTATAGCGGTCCACTCTCCCGCAACCCGCTGTACCCTCTACTTGAACATGGTGCTTTATGCCTCATATTATTATCCAATGATGTGTTGCCATCCTATGATGTCTGAGTAGATTATCGTTGTCCTATCGGTGATTGGTGAATTGCTATGATTGATTTAAATTGCTTGTAGTTATGTTGTTGTCCTTTGGTGCCCATCATATGAGCGCGCATGTGGATCACACCATAGGGTTAGTTCTATGTCGATAGGACTACGTATTGGAGGGCAAGAGTGACAGAAGCTTCAACCTAGCGTAGAAATTGATGCATACGGGATATAAGGGGGACCAATATATCGTAATGCTATGGTTGGGTTTTACCTTAATGAACGTTAGTAGTTGCGGATGCTTACTAATAGTTCCAATCGTAAGTGCATAGAATTCCAAGTAAGGGATGACATGCTAGCAGTGGCCTCTCCCACATAAAACTTGCTATCGGTCTAGTAACGTAGTCAATTGCTTAGGGGCAATTTCGCAACTCCTACCACCACTTTTCCACACTCGCTATCATTAACTTTATTGTCTCTATATCTTAACAGCCCTAGTTTTATTTACGTGTTCTTTATATTCTTGCAAACATATCCCACAAAAACTACAAAGTACTTCTAGTTTCATACTTGTTCTAGGTAAAATAAACGTCAAGCGTGCGTAGAGTTGTATCGGTGGTCGATAGAACTTGATGGAAAATTTGTTCTGCCTTTAGCTCCTCATTGGGTTCGACACTCTTACTTATCGAAAGAGGCTACAACTGATCCCCTACACTTGTGGGTTATCAAGACCTTTTTCTGGCGCCGTTGCCGGGGAGCAATAGCGTGGGGTGAATATTCTCTTGTGTGCTTGTTTGCTTTATCACTAAGTAAATTTTATTTGATGTTCTAAGTTGTTCTCTATCTTTAGTTATGGATATGGAACACAAAAATACCAAAAAACTTAGGTGTACTTGCTACTCATGGAGATGGGGAACCTCCTAAAACCATCGATGCTCGGTATGTGAAAGATATTATGTACTACTTTGATAATCCTGAGAAAACCCCATTCAACTATGTAATGGGAGTAACGTTGGATCAACGTGAATTCTTTAGGGATTATCGCTTGACACAAAAAGGGAAAATGTTATGGGATCAAATTCATATGTTGCATTGGTATGCTCGGCAACTATGCTTGAGATATGATTATACTTGTTGCTCTAGGATGAAGGCTCCACACCTTCCCTTTTCATGCAAATTTAAGGATAATGAAACCTTAGCTTCTTATGCTAATGGTATATATGATTATTATGTTGTGGAACAAATAGAAGAATTCATTGCTTTTAAGGGTGCTTATGAAATTGAATCTCTATTTAGAAAGAATGATGCTTTTGATGATGATGTTTCTAGGCCTGAAAATCTTGCTATATTGAAATATTGCTATTTGAATTATGAATATAACTCCAATATTGATGGTTTGTTGAGAAGGTCTCCGCTGTCCAAGAAGAGACTAATATTTTGCAGGAAATGATGGAAGAAGAAACTGATGACATTGTGAGCTCATTAGATAAAAAAGATGACGAGGAGAGCGAAGAACAAAAGGAGGAAAAGAGGATTAGCTACCCATGCCCACCTTCTAATAAGAGTAACTCTTCAACTCATACATTGTTTAATTTCCCTTCGTGCTTACCGAAGGATGACTGCTATGATGATTGTTATGATCCCGTTGATTCTTTTGAAATATTCCTTTTTGATGATGCTTGCTATGCTTGTGGCCAAGACGCCAATATGAATTATGCTTATGGAGATGAACTTGCTATAGTTCCTTATGTTAAACATGAGATAGTTGCTATTGCACCCACGCATGATAGTCCTATTATCTTTTTGAATTCTCCAAACTACACTATATTGGAGAAGCTTGCACTTATTAAGGATTATATTGATGGGTTACCTTTTTCCGTTACACATGATGTTTTTGATGAATATAATATGCATGTGCTTGCTGCTCCTACTTGCAATTACTATGAGAGAGGAACTACATCTCCGCCTCTCTACGTTTCCAACATGATAAAATTGCAAGAAACTGCTTACACTATGCATTGGCCTTTACTTGATGTGCGTGAATTGTTCTTGTATGACATGCCTATGCATAGGAAGAGAGTTAGACTTCGTTGTTTCATGACACATATCACTTTGTGCTCACTACTAAATGCCAAATCATTGCTAATTAAAATTGGCTTTGATATACCTTGGGATCCGGGTGGATCCATTACTTGAGCACTATATGCCTAGCTTAATGACTTTAAAGAAAGTGCTGCCAGGGAGACAACCCGGAAGTTTTAGAGAGTCATTTATTCTTGTTGTGTGCTTTTATAAAGTTTAAAAACAAAAAAATAAAGAGGGGAACCCAAAACTTTTCAAAAAGAAAAGTGAAAGTGAGATAGACGAGCATTGTGAAACTTTACACATGATGTTTTTTTGCGCTTCCGAACTGCATGTTACTGCAACACAGAGACCAGTGAACTGCATGTTTGAAAAAACTGTACGTGTTGTTTTTGGTACCTTTTTTGCTCTAGTTTTTTAACCGTTTATCGGAATTATGCGTGTAATATACCGTTGAAAAGCTATGGAGTAGACGCTACTTCGCCATGTTGAACACTTTTCGAGATTCCGCACGGTTTAAGAGCAGTTTTGAAAATGGTGAACTGAATGTTCGAAAATACTGTACGTGTTGTTTTTTCGGTACCTTTTTTGCTCTAGTTTTTTAATCGTTTATCAGAATTATGCGTGTAATATACCGTTGAAAAGCTATGAAGTAGACGCAACTTCGCCATGTTGAACACTTTTCAAAATTCGGCACGGTTTAAGAGCAGTTTTGAAAACGGTGAACTGCATGTTTGTAAAAATTGTACGTGTTGTTTTTTCGGTACCTTTTTTGCTCTAGTTTTTTAACCGTTTATCGGAATTATGCATGTAATATACCGTTGAAAAGCTATGGAGTAGACGCAACTTCGCCATGTTGAACACTTTTCGAGATTCCGCACGGTTTAAGAGCAGTTTTGAAAACGGTGCGACCAACGAATAATGGCAGCGAGCGTTTTTTTGCGCTTCCGAACTGCACAAGAAAACCGCACTGCGTCAGGGTAGGAGCCGGTGCGACGGTGCTGGGGGAAGGAGGCGGGGCGGCAGCGCGGGGGTAGGAGGCGGGGCAGTGGTTGCTGTCCTCGGGGCGCTCCGCGCTAGAAACCTATTTAAGTGGTGGTGTTATGAGAATAAGGTTTTTGTTATGAGAATATAGTCTTAAGGGGTATATATATTCTCATAACACCTAACCTTATTCTCATAACACCCCCCAACCCTCCCCACCCCTACCCACCCAGCCTTCTAGCGCGGTGGCGCCCGCACACCACCCCCACGCTACTTATTTGTTTCGTCGGAGCCAGGAAAGATTCGGGGAGGGAGGGAGGCAGGGCGTCGCGTGCGGGGATTCGGAGGACGCAAGGAGGAGGAGCCAGCGACCGCGGTCCGCGGGCGGTGTCGGGGAGCGGCTCGGCTCCGATCTCGGCGTCTCCCGTCAGCGTTTCGGCGGCGTCGTCTACTCCCGTCCGCTCGGCCGCGGGGACTGGATCTCGGAGGCGCGTGGGCGCCGGACTTGGCGGGATCTCACCGGCCTCGCGGTCGTCGCGCCATCCTCTCGTGGTCAGCAGTCGTCACCGCTCTACTCCTCCCCGCTGTACTGGCCTGGAGCGGAGATCCGCTGCTCTCAATTTCTGACCGATGGTAAGGGAGCCCTAGCCTGCTCCGGATTGATGTTCTAAGCGCGCTTCTGACTTCATGTTACCCTGGACTTGTAGTGCTGCCGGCAGCAGTTTATCCCTTGAAATTTCGGGGTTGAACTGAATCCCTATGCTCCCCGTGCTAAGCCTAGCCCTTGGAGAAATGAGCATGATGGTTTTGTCAGATTCTGGTGGTGCAGGGGTTGACCTACTTGTTGGTTGGTTGGTCCGGTGCACCGGCCTTGATCGCGCCAGAAAATGGTTGATGGATGCCTTATGCTGGTGTGTGTTATTTGTTTCGACGTAGCGCCGCTATGATTACCGCGGAATGCTGTGGCGGGCGTGCAGTGCTCTCTCGCTAGTGTGCAGTTCGCCATGAAAATGAGTGCACCCCGGCCAAGAGGAATCAGCTGCGCAGGCATGCGCCTCGGCCAGTTCCATCATGTAGTTCGATCAATGTGTTTTTCCATGTTTTTTTACCAATTCAGATTTGACTGCTCTGCTCTATGTCTCGCAGTTCAATTTCTAGTCTAGCGCCCCCTCCCCCTACATCCTCAGCAACACAGGATCTCCGACAAGTTGCTCGCTTCCTGCGTGTGCACCATCACAGCTGCTGCAGTTTGGCAACGAACCTCCAGAAGCAGCTCTCTCCTCAACTCGTTTGCGGTTCCCCGGCGGCGGGAGAGAAGTGCACTGCACTAGGGTGGCCGGCGTCATTTCTGTTTTGAAAAAAGGATTAAAGATGTGAGTGTGGCTGTATCAAAATAATGAATGGATGTGTATGTTTTGAAGCTCACTTTGTTCTCTCACGAAGTTGTCCATAAAAAACCCTTTGTGGTTCACTTGGTGATCCGAAAACAAAAACACATCGGAAAGCAGCTCACTTCTCAACACTTCTCAACGCGCGTAAAAAATTAATTAGTACGAAAAAAGACAACAGCAAATCATGAGGTTCACTTTTGGTAGTGTTCCGCTTCACTTTCGGGAGTGTTGCGGTCCACTTTCCTTTGAAAAAAAAAGTTGGAAAAAACACAACAAAACTCCTCTGAGAAAAATCACATCCAACAAAATAAATCATGAGGTTCGATTGACTGTCTGATGCAGTGCGTTCTTCACTTTGAAGCAGTGCGCTTTTCTGTCCGATGCAGTGCACGTGTCGATTTTGTTATCGCGAAAAACAGAGTTTCCGCGTTTTTGTAATTTCAAAACTGCTCTTAAACCGTAATGAATTAGAGGGGGTGTTCTATATGAAAAAGTAGCGTCTCGACGATATCTTTCCAACGGTGTATCATTTGGATCATTTCGGCCAACGTTTTGTAAAAATTTCGCGAAAAAACGGCCGCTGCCCTTCGTAGTCAGTCGCACGATTTTCAAATTTAACTAAAAACCGTAAGGAATCTCAAAAACATTTCAACATATGAAAGTTGCGCCTCATTCGTAGCTTTCCAACGGTATATTACACGCCTTGTTTCAACAAACGGTTAGAAAACTGGAGTTAAAACAGTACCGAAAATTTGAAAAAATTCGAAAAACACAATTCCGCGATTTAGTAATTCAAAACTGCTCTTAAACCGTAGCGAATTAGAAAAAATAATAGATATGAAAAAGATGCGCGCCGACGATACCTTTCCAACGGTGTATCATATGTTTCATTCCGACGAGCGGTTTAGAAAAAAACGCCAAAAAACGCTCGCTGCCATTCGTTGTGAGCCGCACGATTTTTGAAACTGTTCTTAAACTATGATGAATTTTGAAAAGTGTTCAACATGACGAAGTTGCGTCTACTCCATAGATTTTCAACGGTATATTACACGCATAATTCCGATAAACGGTTAAAAAACTAGAGCAAAAAAGGTACCGAGAAAACAACACGTATAGTTTTTTCAAACATGAAGTTCGCTGGTCTCTGTGGTGCGGTGCGTATAGCTTTCCAATGCAGTATTACAATGCAGTTCGGAAGTGTTATGAGAATATTATTCTCATAATGTTATGAGAATAGACCGGATATATATATATATATATATATATATATATATATATATATATATATATATATATATATATATATATATATATATATATATATATATATATAGACCCCCTTATTCAAATTAGATGTGGCAGATGCGGGATGAACTCCTACCACAAGATCGCATATGGGCAATTCAAGAGGAATTGGCGGGATTTTTTCTTGATCACGTCATCAATAAAGCCGGAGAATTCCATCTGGAATATGATTTAAGATGTTAGGGAATTGTAGTAAGAGATCTTATATTGTATGTATGTACCCAATAGCGTCGGATAGATATACGAAAATTTGTTGTTCGATCCATCTCTCTTGAAGAAGGAGAGAGGTCGATCTTCTGTACTTAATGGTTTCCTTCATTTGCTTACTAGCTGATACGTCCAAAACGTATCTATAATTTCTGCTTGCTCCATGCCTCTTTTGGGTGATATTGCCATGATATTTATATACTTCCATACACTTTTGATCATATTTGGACTAACCTATTAACTCAGTGCACCCCAGTGCCAGTTTCTGTTTTCGGCTGTTTTTGTATTTCAGGTTTTCCCATTACGAGAACTGCCAGAAAAATCCCGGAAAAATTATATAAAAAATCAGCGTTCCAGAAACTACCAGGCACCCGAAGGGGGACCACCAGGGCCCCAGGCGCCCTGGTGGCGCGCCCCCCCGAGCCGCGCCGAGGGGCGCCTGGGCCCCCCGAGGCTCCACTGATGCCCCCCTTTGGCATATATTTAGACCGTCTCCCAAAACCCTCGAGACGGGGAACTCTTTTTCGCGATCTCATCTCTGTTCCGCCACCGCCGCCGCTTCCAAGATCGGGAGCACCAGGAGAACTCTTCCCGGCACCCTCCCGGAGGGGAGGATCACCACCGGAAGCTTCTCCACCACCATGGACGCCTCCCGGATGAGTTGTGAGTATTCTCCCTTGGACCATGGGTCCATGACCAGTAGCTATGTGATGTTCTGCTCCCGTTCTTGTGCTTCACTAATTAGTCCTCGTGAGCTTCCCTACATGATCGAGGCACATATGTAATCCTCATGATGTTGCTATGATGAGTTTGCTGGGATCCGATGGATTATGAGATTATGTTCAGATTGTGTTTGAGTAATATATTTGATTCACCTCTTTTGTATTTATGTTCGTAAGTAATTCTTGCATGTTCTCCGTTGTTATTTATTGCTTTGGCCAAGTAGTAGGTAGTGACTCCAAGAGGGAACATTATGCTTGATTGTGGGTTCATGCCCCTCGATGACTAGCTTGAGTGACAGAAACATGAGTCTAGGGGATGTGCTGTTGCCACAAGGGGGAAAAAAACGGTGCTTGTGCCCGCGGGTGCAAGGATTGTTTACTTTACGCAAAGTTATTTTAATGCAGTTGTCTGTTGCTTTGAGTTTACACTATGGGTGGGACTCGCAACTTAATACCAGCGAGATGTTCTGGATAGATATCTCAAGGTGGATGATTAGTAGTAGATGCAGATGGATTTCGGTCTACTTACCTCGGCGTACCGCCCATGCTTTGAACCTCTACCTTTCTTGCAACATAATCAGCATTGGTTTGCGCACATAATTCTGTCAATTGCCCAGCTGTAATTCGTTTACCTCACATAGCTGTTTTATCGTCTTTTGGGAGAGAGACATCAGTAGTGAACATCATGGTACTCCGGTCCATATTACCATCATTGATCACATCCGCTATTTACTTTTCGCTTTTAGTTACTATTGCAGCAATATTTATCACTACTATCATTTGTGTTTGATCCTTTGTAAACTACAAGGCCGGAGGGATTGACAACCTCTCTGTACTCGTTGGAGCAAAGTTATTTGTATCTGTGTGCAGGTCCACGTTGATTGCTAATATCTGGCGCCGTTAGCAGTTGACACCTTCTTGTTGAAACTGGGAGTCTCAGGGAAATCGATCCTTGGTATTGCCAAGGGAAAACTTCCGCTACACTGCATCTCACACCTTCCACTTGGGGTAACCAACGAGGGGCGAGAAGCCATCACTAGCTAGCGTGTCGAGTCCTCCAATCTATACGTATATATATAGAACGTAGCGTCGACCAAGCACGGAGATAAGAGATTACACTTCTCTCTATTAGCGGGCTAACACAATATATGAAACCCCTAAATTAACCCTACAAAACCCCCCAAACCCCCTCCCCCTTTAAAAAACAAAAAACAAAAACCCGAGCCACTGAACTGCTGACGCGTGGAAGCTTATTTGTCCCAGTTGTTGCTACCAACCGGGACAAATAGCCCCCCTACCTGGGCAAGCCGCAGTAGCCACGTGGTACACCATCTGTCCCGGTTGGTATAAGAACCGGGACTAATGGTCAAGGGCATTTGTATCGACCATTTAGTCCCGGTTCCCCAACCGGGACTAGTGGCCCTTACAAACCGGGATAAATGGCCCTTTTTCTACTAGTGTATCACCTTGCTACTATAGAATTCTTTAGCTTGTATGATTGTTGGAGAATCATATATCTCGTTTTTTTTCTTAATAAGATTTTTTCCAGTCCGACTGAAGTAATTATTAGCACCCTTAGATTGAGTAGACGTCTTTATATTTCAAATGGCTAAGAGATCGATGTGGTGAACATAAATTTGAACTAAATCGTATACTTTCCTATGTTCAAGTTCCCGCTCGTTAAACATGATCATTTGTACCCCGCAAAAAAAAACATGATCAGTTATAATCTTCTCAGATCTGTTCATGGTATTCATCTGTTTGCCTCTTCCACATAGAGTAAGTCAACTGGATGCCAAAATGAAGCTTATCGTCTCGCTACTACGTAGTAATCCTTATTATCTAATTAGTAATCTTAGATCAGATACTTGGACATAAAATAAGTCCATTGCATCCATGTATTGCGCTTAATATCTAGTTAAGCTTATAGTATTACGCACAGAGAGGTCAACAGCTAGATACTTCTTCTGCCTTGGATCAGGAGCCATATTATGGTAAAGCATATGGCAACTTGCTATGGAGTTATCCAAAACTGATGCTGAGTATCATTAAGAAGCAACGGTAGCACGGGAACGTACTTGGGAGAAGCAATTAGTGAATGACCTTCAACAGGCAACAGGATCTCAACTAAGCGATTAACTTATGATCTTCAGTTGCTTGGTAGAAAATATTTATTTCATTCAAGCACCTATTGAGATACTATGCACAAACTAGTTTTTTCCAAAAGCATAAGAAGTCCAGTAGCACTACGTAGATGATAATTGGCTAAACAAGTATTGCAGTTCTTTATAGTAGGACCACTCTACACTCAAATATTTCATATATGCATCTAGGCTTACCTTTGCTATTATGTAACCTTTTAATTTGAGAGGATAACCGACATGGTTGTGTTGATCCCACATAGGTTTCGGTCATCATAATGGGTATTAAGCTAGGGTACTCATTTGACAATCTGTTGCATGGAGATCTTATATATAGAGAGGAAGAAGAGCCTCTAGAAACAATATGAAAAATATGTTGTAGCCCTATTATGAGAAACTATCAAACTTCATCAAGTTCGCTGCTCAAGTTGTGTTCCTTGGATATTGATCCATGGGACCGGTCCAAATATGTTAGTCAGGTGGGATTGAGACTATCCAGAGTTTCGCAAAACTCTAATGCACAATGCCAAATTATACCCCAAGAAAAACTCCATTACACGATTCCGAGAAAAAAATACCCACATCGTGTCTCTCCTAATGAGGGTTTCCCCACTTGCCGACAGGATATGAGGAGAATGATGGACAATTTGGTGACTGGTCCAAGTCCAAGAATCAAAGCAGCCCAAGTATGTTGTAGGATATCCGCCCCTAAGAACGTATCAAGTGCACCGAGCAAACTCATGCACCAAATCCACCCATGCTATATGAGCCATTGAATAAAAAACTGAAGGATATGAACAGGCTGGTAGTTGGATTGTTGGAACATTGCAGAATAGTCCTTTTATTTATCAAAATCAACCCACACTACACATCTCCCTCTGCTATAAATAAATCTATGTGTTTAATTTGTTTGCTTCAAACAAAAAGGTGTCATATATTTTAAACTAAATGTCCGATTTTTGATCCGTTTTAACTGCCATCTTTGTTTTTACTAGATCTTCAAATCAAGATCAATACTGAGTATATTTTGAAAAATCAATATGTTTTTACTTTTTGAAATGTAACTCAAAACTTGACTGCAACATATACATGTTTTGTTTCTTTCTCGCACGCGCATCCCGGGTGCACATACTTCTCATACATCACAAGTTCCAAGTCAAGCTTCAAAAAACCAGCAAATAATATTTCTTGGAAACATATTGAATATGAATCTTATTTCGAATATCTTGTCAAAAAAAATAACAATCAAAACGGATCTTATATCGATCATTTGGTTCAAAATGTATGAACCATTTTATGTTTGAGCCAGAAAAATAAACATTTTTTTATGGGAGTGTGTGCTCTGGAGTGCGGGTTAGTTTGTAGACAATGCAAGGTTGTCTTTGCAAAAAAGGTATAATCCTTCTTTTGACCAAAATCTGGTCCATTAATTTTTCATCCAAGGGTCCTGAATCCACCGGTGCATTGTGTGCACAAATTGGCTCGGTGCACCGGATATGTTCTCGTCCACCCCTATATATGGACAGGTCTAATACGCGCATGTGATCTATAAGGGGAAGTCGTGCCCCACTCCGACATAGGCTTGACATTCTGTTTACAAAAAATGGCCTTTCTCCGTTCGGCTCCCTGTTTCCATTTCCACAAATATCAAAAAGCACATTGCCATATGCTTAATTTTTGTGTGTTAAAAATTGCAATTTATATTTTGGGACTATTTTCACCGTATAAATATATTCCCTTCGTCCCAACATAATTGACTTAACTTTCTACTCACTACACTAAAGTTAGTACTCCCTCTGTAAACTAATATAAGAGTGTTTAGATCACTAAAATAGTGATCTAAACGCTTTTATATTAGTTTACGGAGGGAGTACAAAGTTGACTCACTTATTTTTGGGACGGATTGAGTAGTGTATAATGGTAACTTAATAGAACAAATATAAAAAATACATGGATATATTAATTTAAAAATACCAATTATTTTGCTCACTTTGTCATATCATCCTGCCAAATTTGAAGTCAAATATTTTTACATGACAAACAAAAATGACAAACTTGAGGAAGTAAAATGGACTTGTTCCTTTGACCAAATATGTTTCATTATCCTTATGTCACATAACCAACAGAGTATGCTGCCATGATAAATGTTTGCTCGTGTGTGCCACACCATGCACACCAACATAATGTCCCCTATCATATTCAAGAGGAGGCTCCAAGGATTTCACTGACGACACGCTTGAGCGCAGATTGGTCCGAGATCATACCCTTGTGCGTCTTGTTGGGGATCAAAATCGACTTGAAGTAAGGCTGGTCCGGATCAGCCCCTACCAAGCTTTGCAACGCCAAGACGGTCTCCAAGTTGATCTGGCCATCGCCATCGCCGTTCACCAACTGAGGCTTCCCACTGAAGTTACCGTCCCAGAACACCAGCTTATCCACGGTGGGCACGCCAACACCATTAATGGCCGTCATCGGCACCAGCGGCGCCCGAAGGTTGAGCGTCACAGGCAGCGCCCTGGTTCGGTACCGCGCCACCTCGTCCTCGGAGAAACCTGCTGCCGCGAGGTACTCTTCCATGCCGTCGGCAGAGTAGTTCCTGTCCCGCGTGATCACCAGGGGCGTGCGGCCGTACACCCTGGGGGACGGCAGGAGCGAGAACATGCTTGCGAAGCTCCTGTTCCCGTAGGTCAGCACGCCGGCCTGCAGCGACGTGGGGTTGGAGGCCAGCGCCTTGGAGGCGAGGGGCCACATGTTGAGCGGCGAGCCGCCGACGCCGAAGCAGAGCATCACGAGGTGCTTGACGTACCTCCTGCGCCACCGCAGGGGCGTCCGGTCGAGGAACACCGTGGCGAAGAGGCCGCCCATGCTGTGCGTGACGAGGACGACCGGCTTGTTCCCGTTCCTCCGGCTTGCGCGCTCCACCAGGAGCATGAGGCGGGAGCTGAAGCCGGAGAAGGCCCGGGACGGCAATCCGGGAGCGGCCGGCGCGTACCGGAAGTCATACGGGGCGCCGAATAGGTCCTCTCCCTCTCTGTATCCGACGCGTTCCAGTGCCTCCACCAGCCCTTCCATGCAGACATTCCTGATCAATGAGGACTACACTAGCTGAAAACATTCTTCGATTGACATGCTTGCTATATATCATTATCATATGCTTATTGTTAGCTTACTTTCGGGCGGGGTCGTCGAAGCGGAAGCTGCGGGTGGTGCCGAAGGCCACGACGCGAGTCTTGACGCCCGGCACGTTACGGTAGTCGCCGGCGTGGGGGTCGTAGACGAGCCGCAGCTGGTCCGCGTAGCACCGGAGGAGGGAGGGGTCCTCCTCCAGCGCCGTGAAGTTCTCCCACAGCCGGAACCACCCGCGGCCTTGCCTTGGGACCCCGCAGCCCGACGCCGGCGGAGGTTCGTACTCGTCGGTGAGCCGCGCCTCCAGCTGGCTGCAGGTGTTGCCCGGCACCAGCACCACAGGGTGGAGGCTGGGCACAGCTGACCCGACCAACAAGAGCAGGACTACAAGGGGCAAGAGACGCTGGAACGCCATTGCCCTGGCACGCTGGCCGGAGTTTGCTGTCTACAGTACACAATCGAGGGATTCTTTATAGCTGCCGATTGCTTAGCTAGGGCAACACCTGCCTAAGCAATGTACACACGGCATATCAAATACAGCTTTATTGATGCACGGTCAAAAGGTTGACAAGAATAGGTTCTTTCGTGAAGCGAACACGTGGCGCGCTTGCTGCGGGTGCAAATTAGTTTGTTATGTTACTAGCTTATTATCTCATTGACTTTATTGGCGGACCGGAATTTCGGCAAGACTGGATAGGGCCGAAACTGACAATAAAATTGATATACGGAGTCGCACGTAAGCAAAAGTCATAGCAGAGGAAATATTGATAGGGACCTCTCTTTTCTTCTAAGGCTGAAAGAAAGGTGACTATCTATTTTATTTAATACTCCCTCGTACAAAGTTGAGTCATTTTTGAGTGACTTATTTTGGGATGGAGGAAGTAATAAATAGGAAAATGTGCCCTTGCGTTGCAAGGGGAGAAATAAAATGCTACCATGCTGTTAGCGACCCATCCGTGTTGTCACTTCTCCTCTTCACCACCACCGTCGATGATAACGTTGTGCACCTATTCACAGTGAACTCCCTAAGCACCACCCTGCTGTTTCATGCCAGCGAGTGCCTCAAGGATACATCCACCAGCTCGGCCACGCTAGAGTGGCTATGTCGTGCGCCAATGTATCTCAGATATACCACCTAAAAATTCACTATCAAAGTCCTAATCCGCTAATTAGATGTGGTGGATGATCTCAAGTCGAACAAGCACAATCCTTATTTTCTCATGACCCGGATAGCTCTGGACCTCGTGCATGTGGTAGATGGCAGTTGTTCATGCGGAGAGGTCCGTGTCTGCGTAGCACATGCAGCCCAAGCTATCCACTCGTACACTCGGTTGATTGTGGACGACATGTATTGCAGGTTGCAGTAGTTTAGCAGCAGTGGACGGACAAAAAAGTGGAGGAAGAAACATTTTTCTAGAAATATTAGATTTATTTGACATTAGAAAACATAGGAAAAAACATTTAGTCCTTGTAGACATATTAATAAATAGATAGAGAGCATGAAATTGCAACATAAGAATACACTGCTGAGTAAATAGGCAATTTTCCGATTAATTTAATCCACGAATTAATTACTAGCATGGCATTGACACAAATAATAGCATACTGATATTCAATCATGCAAACACATACTACGCTAATTGTAGACAGATCTACGTATAACGCTAGCATGCCTAAAACAGAAAGCAGTAGGAGCGGGATAAACGAGTTATACCCTCCAGTAGGCCATGCAGTGGCCGCGGCAGCGGTGACGGCAGCAGCGTCCTCGGCTGCCTTCTTGTCGGCTTCGATCTTCTGGGCGGCGGCACGTTCGGCGTCGGTGGCCATGGTGATGACGAGGGCGACGCGGACGTAGAGGAAGTAGATGAACGGCGAGCAGTCGCGTAGTCGCTTCCCAAAAACCTATTCGCCCCTCTCCCGTACAGGATCCAGAGAGGCGAGGCTTCGGAGACCTGCTCTCCCGTCGACCGTGTACGCGGCGGACGGGATGGAGTCACCGGCGGCAGCAGCAGCAAAGGGACGACGGCGGGCGTGGAGGCAGATGCGTTCTAAGTTGCGGCGGCTAGGGTTGGCAGCGCCCCATATATATATGTGCGGCTGCGCGTGGAGAAACGTGGGCCGAACCCACGTCCAAGTCGGTAGCCCACGATCCGACGTCTCAGATCGTGGCCCTACCTGTCAAAGACTCTCCGTTCCTGACCGGCAAAAAGAAGCGCATAGGAGTGAGCTCGGCTCGGCTCAATCCCGCAACCCGCGTCGCGTCGCGTCGTGACGAGGCGTGGCGAGGCGAGCGGAGGAGGAGGAGTGCGCGAGGGCCTCATCTCTTCTCAAGCTCCAATAGCATGAGGGAGAGAATCCCAAACCACTCCAACTCTCCTTCCACTAGCATGGTGGGACTAAACTTCCCACCACTTTGTCATGCCACCTACATGAGCCCTTAGAGATCAAAACTGAAATTGTCTTATGGGCTCTAGGCCCATCTCAGATTTCAACAATCCCCCACCAGATCTCGAGGGCCCATTGTGTGCTCTTGTCCTAATTACTGTTTCGATATACCAGTGTTTCAGCGAAGACCTGTTAAGGTTGAGCTTCACCTAGAGCAAGTAGCTACACTCCTTCACAACTGAACAATGGACTAAGCCTTGAATTGTCAGTTTGGCGTAAAGAAGTTTCACCACATGTCTTACTGATACTAGGCTGCCGAAGGCTGACCCCTCGGGTGGAGCATATAAGTCACACTCCTGGCCTGTTCATGAGCTTACTAGAGATCACCCCAATCTCATAGACTGTGACCAGCAGTCGGGCTCATATAGGTGTGTTCCTCCAAAGATCGCTCTGTAGGATAGCATCTTGCTTATACATATAAGCCTTGGAACACATTAAGACAGTAGTCATCCTCCCATACAGTATTGAGAGTATTGCATCTCCAGCGGAGTGGGTTAGTATAGTTACTCTCCTCAGTTCACCACTGGCTTGTTTTCCCAGGTCCTACTTCACGGGATCTCCGATCACATAGGTTGGGTTACCACCATGGCAACGCATGTGGGTCTCATGCCCATCTCCCTCGATGCATTATCTATCACAACACGTGATAGCCCTTTTGTAAAGGGATCTGCCAGATTCTTAGCCGTATGGACATATTCCAACGCTATCACTCCGGAGTTTCTCAATTTTCTGACAGCTTTTAATCTCATTCTTATGTGTTTGTTGGACTTCATGTTGTCCTTTGAACTCTTCACCTTGGTGATGACGGTCTGATTGTCACAGTTCATAAGGATAGCCGAAACCGGTTTATCAACCAATGGCAAGTCCATCAAGAGATCTCGAAGCCATCCCGCTTCGACACCAGATGTGTCTAATGCTGTTAATTCTGCTTCCATTGTCGATCTCGTTAAGATCGTTTGCTTGCAAGACTTCCAGGAAACAGCGCCACCTCCAAGAGTAAACATATACCCAGTTGTGGCCTTCATCTCATCAGCATCAGAGATCCAATTCGCATCACTATACCCTTCAAATACCGACGGGTATCCGGTATAGTGAAGTCCATAGTTCATAGTACCCTTCAGATAACGCATAACTCTTTCAACAGCATGCCAATGTACATCACCCGGTTTTGATACAAACCGACTCAGTTTGCTCACAGCAAAAGCGATGTCAGGCCTCGTAGCGCTAGCTAGGTACATCAGTCAACCAATGATTTGAGAGTATCTCAATTGATCTATAGCCGTGCCTTTGGATTTTCGAATCAACACGCTAGGATCATATGGTGTTTGAGATGGTGTGCAGTCCGAGTATCCAAAACGACTCAACACCTTCTCAACATAATGGGATTGCAAAAGTGTAATCCCACCCTCATTATCTCTCAGTAGCTTGATGTTCAAGATAACATCAGCCACACCAAGGTCTTTCATCTCAAAGTTCTGAGATAGAAACGACTTGACCTCCTCAATTACTTTGAGGTTGGTTCCGAATATCAGTATGTCATCAACATACAAGCACAGTATAACTCCTTCGCCCCCACCATGGCGATAGTATACACATTTGTCAGCTTCATTAACGACGAAGCCAACAGATGTCAGTGTTGTATTAAACTTATCATGCCATTGCCTAGGTGCTTGTTTCAGGCCATATAAAGATTTTATCAACCTACACACTTTTCCTTCCTGACCATCTAACACAAAGCCATCTGGCTGTTGCATGTAGATTTCCTCGTTTAGCTCTCCATTCAGGAAAGCTGTCTTAACATCCATCTGGTGGACGAGAAGACCATGCGAGGCCGCCAACGAGAGTAATACTCGAATGGTGGTCAGTCTGGCCACAGGTGAATAAGTGTCAAAGAAATCTTCCTCTTCCTTTTGGTCATAGCCCTTGGCCACAAGCCTAGCCTTGTACTTTTCAATCGTACCATCGGGCCTAAGCTTCTTTTTGAACACCCACTTACATCCCAATGGTTTGCAACCATAGGGACGCTCAGTAATCTCCCATGTCCCGTTAGCCATGATGGAATCCATCTCGCTACGGACCGCTTCCTTCCAGTAGTCAGATTCTGGAGAGGCATACGCTTCTGAAATAGAAGTGGGAGTATCATCCACGAGGTACACGAAGAAATCATCACCAAAGGTCTTTGCAGTCCTTTGTCTCTTTCCCCTACCAAGGGTTTCCTCGTCATCCTCCTCAGGATTTTCATCATGTGTTCGTTCATAGTATTCCATAGGAATGGCAGGCTCAGGAGTCTCCTCAGATTCCTGTCTAGAAGTGCTTTGCCTATCTCTCATAGGAAATATATCCTCGAAGAATGTAGCATCCTTAGACTCCATAATTGTACCAACCATTTGGTCAGGTACCTCAGATTTCACTACTAGAAATCTATAGCCAACGCTATTCTTAGCGTAGCCCAAATTAACGCAGTCCACGGTCTTCGGTCCAAGCTTGCGCTTTTTGGGGATCGGCACATTGACTTTCGCCAAACAGCCCCAAGTACGCAGGTACGAGAGTGTTGTCCTTCTCTTCGCCCATTTCTCATAGGGAGTGATCTCATTGTCCTTTGTCGGAACTTTATTCAGGACATGACATGCCGTCAATATAGCCTCCCCCCACCATGCCTTAGATAAACCCGACGTATCTAACATGGCGTTAACCAAATCAGTTAGAGTACGGTTTTTCCGCTCGGCAACCCCGTTTGACTGGGGTGAATAGGGAGGCGTCCTCTCATGAATAATGCCGTGTTCTGCACAAAAGGAGTCAAACTCACTCGAGAAGTACTCTCCACCACGATCTGACCGGACTCATTTAATTTGTTTTTCAAGTTCTTTCTCAACTTCTGCCTTATAGATTTTAAAGTAGTGTAGAGCCTCATCTTTAGTATTTAACAGATAAACATAGCAATATCTAGTGGAATCATCTATCAATGTCATGAAGTATTTCTTTCCACCTTTAGTCAACACACCATTCATCTCACAAAGATCAGAATGTATGAGTTCTAATTGTGCCAAGTGTCTCTCCTCCGCGGCCTTGTGAGGCTTGCGAGGTTGCTTAGCTTGCACACATGAAAGGCACTTAGAACCTTTGGCTAAAGTGAAACTCGGGATTAAATCCAACTTAGCTAGCCGCGTCATAACACCGAAACTAATGTGACAAAGACGTGAATGCCAAACTTCTGATTCATTAACATTCGAGTGAATGTGGTTCACGACTTTATTACAAAAATCTGCGAGGGAAAGGCGGAACATTCCTCCGCTCTCATAACCTTTTCCAACAAAGAGTCCATATTTCGTAACAACTAATTTATTAGACTCGAAAACCAACTTAAACCCTTCTCTACATAGAAGGGCGCCACTAACGAGGTTCTTCTTGATGGCGGGGACATGCTGCACGTTCTTCAGCTGCACGATCCTTCCCGAAGTAAACTTCAGATCGATCGTGCCAACACCATGAACAGAAGCACTCGCGCCATTCCCCATCAATACGGACCCGTGGCCTGTGACCTGGTAAGAAGTGAACAATGAAATGTCAGCACACACATGAACTCCTGCACCTGTGTCCACCCACCAATCGTTGGGCTGAAACACTGAAAAAACAGTAAATAAATTACCGTACCCAGATGCACCATTGTCATTGTTGCCCACAATCATGTTGACAGACTTGGAGTCCTGTCCTGGCTTCTTGTACTTGTTTGGGCACTTGTTGGCCCAATGTTCAGCAGAACCACAAGTAAAGCAGCCCTCATCCTTCTTGTTCTTCTTGAAGGTCTTCTTACCCTTCTTCTTAACGTCGGCATTATGTTGGACACCGTTCTTTCCCTTGGGCTTGTGGGAGTTGGAGTTCCTCTGGTTCACCATGTTGGCGACAGAAGTCCCCTCAACTGCTTTCCCGTTCGAGTCCTTTGCCCTTGAGTTCTGCTCAACACTCAGATGGCCAATGACATCCTCCACTGAGAATTCACGCCTCTGATGTTTCAGAGTAGTGGCAAAGTTCCTCCAGGAATTAGGGAGCTTAGCGATTATGCAGCCCGCGACAAACTTGCCCGGTAACTCGCACTTCAGAAGCTCAAGCTCCTTAACAATGCATATTATCTCATGAGCCTGCTCCAGCACAGGACGGTTTTCAACCATCTTGTAATCGTGGAACTGCTCTATAATATACATCTCACTCCCAGCATCGGTGGCCCCGAATTTAGATTCGAGCGCCTCCCACAAGTCCTTGGCGACATGCACATGTAAATATGCGTCGACCAGTTTATCTCCGATCACGCTAAGAAGTGCTCCGAGAAATACGACGGTGGCCTCCCTGAACGCCTTCTCCTGTTCAGGAGCAATCGTTCCCGTGGGCACACCGGCGACCCAGAACATGTTCATAGCCGTGAGCCATAAAGTGGTCTTAGTCTGCCAACGCTTAAAATATGTACCGGTAAACTTATCCGGTTTCAGTGCAGCGGCAAAGCCACTTGTCGAAAAATTCCTACACATAATAGGTTTTTGGATTGCTGAGTAAATAGGCAATTTTCCGATTAATTTAATCCACGAATTAATTACTAGCATGGCATTGACACAAATAATAGCATACTGATATTCAATCATGCAAACACATACTACGCTAATTGTAGACAGATCTACGTATAACGCTAGCATGCCTAAAACAGAAAGCAGTAGGAGCGGGATAAACGAGTTATACCCTCCAGTAGGCCATGCAGTGGCCGCGGCAGCGGTGACGGCAGCAGCGTCCTCGGCTGCCTTCTTGTCGGCTTCGATCTTCTGGGCGGCGGCACGTTCGGCGTCGGTGGCCATGGTGATGACGAGGGCGACGCGGACGTAGAGGAAGTAGATGAACGGCGAGCAGTCGCGTAGTCGCTTCCCAAAAACCTATTCGCCCCTCTCCCGTACAGGATCCAGAGAGGCGAGGCTTCGGAGACCTGCTCTCCCGTCGACCGTGTACGCGGCGGACGGGATGGAGTCACCGGCGGCAGCAGCAGCAAAGGGACGACGGCGGGCGTGGAGGCAGATGCGTTCTAAGTTGCGGCGGCTAGGGTTGGCAGCGCCCCATATATATATGTGCGGCTGCGCGTGGAGAAACGTGGGCCGAACCCACGTCCAAGTCGGTAGCCCACGATCCGACGCATAGGAGTGAGCTCGGCTCGGCTCAATCCCGCAACCCGCGCCGCGCCGCGCCGCGGCGTGGCGAGGCGAGCGGAGGAGGAGGAGTGCGCGAGGGCCTCATCTCTTCTCAAGCTCCAATAGCATGAGGGAGAGAATCCCTTATAAACCACTCCAACTCTCCTTCCACTAGCATGGTGGGACTAAACTTCCCACCACTTTGTCATGCCACCTACATGGGCCCTTAGAGATCAAAACTGAAATTGTCTTATGGGCTCTAGGCCCATCTCAGATTTCAACATACACTACGTAGAGTAGGACCACAAATAGATAGCGACCAACAAGAGCAGGACTACAAGGGGCAAGAGAAGTTGTAAGAGCATCTCTAGCTGACCCCGCAAAATGCCCCGACCCGAAAAATAACAGTCAAAATGCGGGTCGGCGCGGAAAATCCCGCCCGAACAGACGCCGCAAACGCGGCCGACCCGTAAAAGTTTTTGCGGGGCGCGGCAAAATATCTCCCTCAACCTTTAGATTCACGGGGTGGGAGGCCAACCCGAGCTCGGCCCCTATCCTTCATCCACTCCACCCCGCTCCGGCAGGAGATTTCCAGGCGATGTCGTTCGACGGAGCTGCTTCCACCGCTAGCGAGGTGTTTGATGAAATGGCCGGAAGATACGCCTCTTCAGTCCATTCAAATTTCTTTGCTTCTCACCATTAATTGGGGTAGCTCGTGACTTGTTTTCGCTCACTATAGCAGTGGTTCGAACAATGCCACTGCCGAGTTCGTGAATTTGTTGGACACCAACACTGTTGACATCGATTAAGCCCCGTTCGCTGCATTCGATTACAATGAAACGGAGGGTGGCGTGGATGGTCACGATGGTGAAGAAGAATTGAAGGAGATAGATGAGGGGGCGTGTGAGCAAGCGCAAGCAAGAAAAAGCTAGAGATCGAAGAACTAGACGATCTTGGAAGATCAAATCTTGATCAAGGCTTGGAGTGCGGTGTCTCCCGATGCTTGCACGGGTACGTCTCAAACCGCCAATAGGTATTGACAAAGGATTGAAGATTAATACTTCCGCTTGATGGCAAAGTATCCGAATAGAACTCCACGCACCTTTCGGTCACTCCAAGGTCATTGGGATGTGATCAAGCCGATTTGTAGCCGTCGGGCTGCTTGCTTGGAACAAGTTCGCAATGCCCTCCAAGTGGAACCATGAAATCCGACTATATGAGTTCACGTTCCAAGAGTTACAAATCATTTGTTACGTTGCGCCCGAGCAGACCCCTCGTAGTCGGCCCGTAAAAGAGTATATTCACGAATATTTTTTTTACGGGTTCGTTTTGCGGGATCTGAGTCTTACCTCGCCCGCGCCGACCCGCATACATTTTCATGAATTGCAAAAGCCTTATATGGGTCGACGTTTTACGGGGTCTGCTAGAGTTGCTCTAACGCCATTGCCGTGACACGGTGGAGTTTGCTGTCTACAATACATAATTGAGGGAATTTTTTATGGCAGCCGATTGCTTAGGCAGCGCACTATTTTCTTCATAATAACATTTTGGCAGTTTCGTTCTCTTGTGTGCACACGGCATATACAGCTGTATTGATGCACGGTCAGAAGGTTGACAAGAACGGTGGAGGAGCGAGTTGTTTACGACTTCTCTCGTGAAGTGAACACGGGGCGCGCTAGCTGTGGGTGCAATTTAGTTTGTTATATGTTACTTCCTCCGTTCTAAAATACTTGACCCCTATTTATCTAAATATGAATGTATCTATACTTGTTTTGTGTCTAGATACATTCATATCTAGAGAAATGGGAATTAAATAATTTGAAACAGAGTGAGTAACTAGCTTATCACATTGACGTCATTGGCGGACCAGAATTTCGCCAAGACTGGATAGGGCAAAACTGACAATAAAATTGATATACGGAGTCAAACGTAAGCAAAAGATGTCAAAGAAAGTACGTACGATAAGGACCTCTGAAATATCTATTTCTGAGTTCAGGCTCATCTATAACCAGTTAAGAAAAAAATTTAAAAAAAATCAAATTAATCCAAAAAAAATCTGTTGTTAGACAATTTGACGCGTGAGGTGCGCTTCAAATTTTAGATCATTTGGACATATCTATAGCTCACAAAAAAAAGATAAATTAAGATCAAAACAGTACATAAACAGTACAATTTTTCACAGATCCTAATTTGTCTTTTTTGCTGAGAGCTATTATATATGTCCAGATGATCTGAAATTTGGAGCGCACATCACGCACAGAATTATCTACCACCAGAACAAATTTTAGTTTTTTTTTTATTTTCTAGTAATTTTTTTTGTTGAGCACGGATGCAGATGAGCCTGGGCAACAAATTGCTGCACTCGGGACCTCTCTTTTATTCTAAGGCTGAAGGAAAGATGACTATCTATTCTATCTCTACTACCTAAAATATACATAATGTTTCCTCTCCTCTCCCCTCCTACGTCGTCCTATCTTTCGTCCACCCCTCCACGTACAAGAACCCCCACCCTCATCATTTTCCTTCTCCTTCCACCAATTTTCCTCCCCATTCCACCATTTTTTTCTCTTACGGGTTTTTTCGTCTGCCCGTGAAAACCTAGCGCATCCCAAATATGGTAATTACGGTAATCAATCAATTCACATATGGTAAGACCATAAACTCATGAAAACCTCAAATATGACAATTATGGTGATCAATCAATTCGCATATGGCTAGGTTATAAACTCGTGGGGAAAGCAAATAATCAACCAATCTCTGACATAAACTCACTGATTCTCTTATGTATAAGGCCATAAATCGTGGTGTTATGCAGATGTGATTCAAACCTACCAAAAATCGTGAGTTCATGCAAGAATTTTTACGTTGAGTTATGTTTGTACACATACATGATTGATGTTATACTATTGGAATATGTATTGCCCCGTTACAACACACGGATAAATAGCTAGTTTAATAATAGAAGGAGATGAACTTCCCACCAACGGGTCTGAAAAAAATAGAGAAGTGGCCTAGAAATTCTCACAAAAAAAGCAAAATATCTGTCCGTTAGCGTTAACCTCCTCTTCATATTATTTCGTAATGACATCTGACCCTTGATGTATCTCACATGCCTAGCCTCTCACGTTCATCTCCAATGTGAAGAACTTCAGCAGCCAGAGGTCGACCCATCAGCTACAATCACAACCTTTTTTTTACTAAAATAAGGAGGTGTACTTATATGCACATACAGCCACCTGCGTATAGCTTCCTCAGTTGCAATATTCGTATATAAAGGATCCTAATTTTCTAGAAGACTAGGGGAGTGTCCGCGCGTTGCTGCTGTTGAGAAATTAAGCAATTGTTCGATTAATTTAATCCAAGAATGAATCATGAACATGATATAGACAGTGCTAATGACATACTGAAAATTCATGATGTACGCACATACTAGACATATAGTAGAAACATCTACGCAAACTACTAGTACTGCACACATGGAAATAATCAGGATAAGGGTAAGCATGTTATACCCTCCAGTAGGCCAGTTGGCCGGATCAGCAGCAGAGGCGGCGGCCTCGTCGGCGATGCGCTTGTCGGAGGCGGCCTTGTCGGCAGCAGCCTTGTCAGCATCGGTGCTGGTGCTCATGGTGAAGACGAAGGCGACGCGGACGAAGATGTAGTCGACGTAGAGGAAGCAGTCGAACCGAGGCGAGCAGTCGCGTAGAAGACGCTCCCCAAAAACCTAATCGCCCCTCTCCCGTACAGGATCTGGAGAGGCGGGGTTTCGGAGGCCTACTCTCCTGTCGGCCGTGTACGCGGAAGACGGGATGGAGTCACCGGCGACAGCAGCAGCGAGAGGAACGACAGAGGTGGTGGTGGCAGAGCAGATGTGATCTGCGTTATTCTCTGGAGAGGAGCGACCTCTCTTATATAGGCGCAGAGGAGGAGACAAACGGTCCAGCATAAACGCACATAATGAATCACAATGAATTCTGGTAACGGCCGTACTTAAGACGAAACGTTTCAGCTCGTATTCATTTTTCATTGACCGTTTTCAGTTGACTGTTCAAACTCCAATCCTGCGTGACAAAAAGAACACATCGGCTCGGCGAGATTCCCGCAACCCGCGGCGCGGCGCGGCGCGGCGCGTCGTGACGAGACGAGCGGGCGGCGGAGGAGGAGGAGCGCGCGTGTGGAACACCTCTCCTTCCTTCACACCAACTCATACTAGTGGGAGAATGTCTCACCTTATAAGTTGGTGTACATCTCTCTCAACTAGCAATGTGGGACTAAACTCCCACCACTTGCTAGGCAGCATGGGCCCTTAGGGATTTTTTCTGTAATTGCTAAATGGGCCCAAAGCCCATCTCATATTCAGCAATCCCCCACCAGATCCCAAAGGCCCATGGTGTTGTCCTCTGTTCCAAACTCTGTTTTGATATACCAGTATTTCAGTGGAGACCCGTTAAGGTTGAACATCCACCTAGAGCAAATAGCTACACCCCTTCACAACTGAACAATGGACTAAGCCTTGAATTGTCAATTTGGCGTGAAGGGGTTTCACCAAGTGTCTTACCAGTACTAGGCTGCCGAAGGCTGACCCCTCGGGTGGAGCATATTAGTCACTCCTGGCCCATTCATGAACTTACTAGAGATCACCCTAATCTCATAGACTGTGACCAGCAGTCAGGCTCATATAGGTGTGTTCCTCCAAAGATCGCTCTGTAGGAAAGCATCTTGCTTATTCAAGCCCTGGAACACATTAAGACATAAGTCAACCTGCCATACAGTTACCGAGAGTTGTGCATCTCCAACGGAGCGGGTTAGTTAAAATACTCTTCTCAGTTAACCACTAGCTTGTTTTCCCAGGTCCTACTTCACGGGATCTCCGATCACATAGGTTGGGTTACTACCATGGCAACTCATGTGGGTCTCATACCCATCTACCTCGATGCATTGTCTATCACAACACGTGATAGCCCTTTAGTAAAGGGATCTGCCAGATTCTTAGCCGACTGGATATAATCCAATGCTATCACTCCGGAGTTTCTTAAACGTCTGACAGCTTTTAATCTCATTCGTATGTGTTTGTTGGACTGCCTGTTGTCCTTTGAACTATTTACTTTAACAATAACAGTCTGATTGTCACAGTTCATAAGGATAGCCGGAACCGGCTTTTCAACCACTGGCAAGTCCATCAAAAGATCTCGAAGCCATCCTGCTTCGACACCAGATGTGTCTAATGCTGTTAATTCTGCTTCCATTGTCGATCTTGTTAGGATCGTTTGCTTGCAAGAGTTCCAGGAAACAGCACCACCTCCAAGGGTAAAAACATACCCCGTTGTGGCTTTCATCTCATCAGCATCAGAGATCCAATTCGCATCACTATATCCTTCAAGAACCGATGGGTATCCAGAATAGTGAAGTCCATAGGTCACAGTACCTTTCAAGTAGCGCATAATTCGTTCAATAGCATGCCAGTGTACATCACCCGGATTGGAAACAAACCGGCTCAGTTTGCTCACAGCAAACATGATGTCAGGCCTCGTAGCACTCGCTAGGTACATAAGTGAACCAATGACTTGAGAGTATCTCAGTTGATCCTTAGCTGTGCCTTCGTTCTTTCGAATCCGCACACTAGGATCATATGGTGTTGGAGAAGTCTTGCAGTCCGAATATTCAAAACGACTCAAGATCTTCTCAACATAGTGAGATTGCAGAAGTGTAATCCCACCCTCATTATCTCTCAACAGCTTGATGTTCAAAATAACATCAGCCACACCAAGGTCCTTCATCTCAAAATTCTGAGATAGAAACGACTTAACCTCCTCAATGACTTTGAGGTTGGTCCCAAATATCAGTATGTCATCAACATACAAGCACAGTATAACTCCTTCGCCCCCACCATGGCGACAGTATACACATTTGTCAGCTTCATTAACAACAAAGCCAACCGATGTTAAAGTTGTATTGAACTTCTCATGCCATTGCTTAGGTGCTTGTTTCAAGCCATATAAAGATTTCAGTAACTTACACACTTTTCCTTCCTGACCATCTATTACAAAGCCATCTGGCTGTTGCATATAGATTTCCTCGTCTAGCTCTCCGTTCAGGAAGGCCGTCTTAACATCCATTTGATGGACGAGAAGACCATGCGAGGCCGCCAACGAGAGTAATACTCGTATGGTGGTCAGTCTGGCCACAGGTGAATAAGTATCGAAGAAATCCTCATCTTCTTTCTGGGAATAACCCTTGGCCACAAGCCTAGCCTTGTATTTTTCAATCGTACCATCAGGCCTAAGCTTCTTTTTGAACACCCACTTACATCCCAATGGTTTACAGCCATAGGGACGTTCTGTGATTTCCCATGTCCCATTAGCCAAGATGGAGTCCATCTCGCTACGGACCGCTTCTTTCCAGTAGTCAGCATCCGGAGACGCATAAGCTTCTGAAATGGAAGTGGGAGTATCATCCACAAGGTACACAAGGAAATCATCACCAAAGGACTTTGCAGTCCTCTGTCTCTTGCCCCTACCAAGGGTTTCCTTGTCCTCCTCCTCAGGATTTTCATCATGTGTTTGTTCATAATATTCCATCGGAATGGCAGGTTCAGGAGTCTCATCAGATTCCAGTCTAGAAGTGCTTTGCATATCTCTCATAGGAAAAATATCCTCAAAGAATGTAGCATCTTTAGACTCCATAATCGTACCGACTTTCATGTCAGGTACCTCAGATTTCACTACCAGAAATCTATAGCCGACGCTATTCTTAGCGTAGCCCAAATTAACGCAATCCACAGTCTTTGGTCCAAGCTTACGCTTTTTGGGGATCGGCACATTGACTTTCGCCAAACAGCCCCAAGTACGTAAGTATGAGAGTGTCGTTCTTCTCTTTTCCCATTGTTCATAGGGAGTGATCTCATTGTCTTTTGTCGGAACTTTATTCAGGACATGACATGATGTCAATATAGCCTCCCCCCACCATGCCTTGGATAAACCCGATGTATCTAACATGGCGTTAACCAAATCAGTTAGAGTACGGTTTTTCCGTTCGGCAACCCCATATGACCGAGGTGAGTAGGGAGGCGTCCTCTCATGAATAATACCATGTTCCGCACAAAAGGAATCAAACTCATTAGAGAAATACTCTCCACCACGATATGACCGGACTCGTTTTATTTTCTTTTGAAGTTGATTCTCAACTTCTGCCTAATAGATTTTAAAGTAGTGTAGAGCCTCATCTTTAGTGTTTAAAAGATATACATAGCAGTATCTAGTAGAATCATCTATCAGTGTCATGAAGTATCTCTTTCCACCTTTAGTCAACACGCCATTCATCTCACAAAGATCAGAATGTATGAGTTCTAATGGCGCCAAGTGTCTCTCCTCCGCGGCCTTATGGGGCTTGCGAGGTTGCTTTGCTTGCACACACGAATGGCACTTAGAACCTTTGGCTAAAGTGAAACTTGGGATTAAATTTAACTTTGCTAACCGCGTCATACAACCAAAACCAATGTGACAAAGACGTGAATGCCAAACTTCTGTTTCATTAACATTTGAATGAATATTGTTCACGACTTTATTACAAAAAACAGCGAGGGAAAAGCGGAATAGACCTCCACATTCATAACCTTTTCCAACAAACAGTCCATATTTCGTAACGACTACTTTATTAGACTCGAATACCAGCTTAAACCCTTCTCTACATAGAAGGGAACCACTAACGAGATTCTTCTTGATGGCGGAGACATGCTGCACGTTCTTCAGTTGCACGATCCTTCCCGAAGTAAACTTCAGATCGACCATGCCAACACCATGAACAGAAGCACTCGCGCCATTCCCCATCAGTACGGACCCGTTTCCTGTGGCCTGATAAGAAGAAAACAATGAAATGTCAGCACACACATGAATATTTGCACCTGTGTCAATCCATCAATCGGTAGACTGGCAAACTGAAAATACAGTAAACAAATTACCGTACCCAGATGGCCCACTCTCATTGTTGCTCACAATCATGTTGACAGTCTTGGAGTCCTGTCCTGGCTTCTTGAACTTGTGTGGGCACTTGACAGCCCAATGTTCATCAGAACCACAAGTGAAACAGCCACCCTTCTTCTTATCCTTCTTGAAAGGCTTCTTGCCCTTCTTCTTAAACTCGGTATTCTGTTGGACACCAGTCTTTCCCTTGGGCTTGTGGGGGTTGAAGTTCTTCTGCACCATGTTGGCGACAGAGGTCCCTTCGTTCCCTTTTCCATTCGAGTCTTTTGCTCTCGAGTTCTGCTCAACACTCAGATGGCCAATGACATCCTCAACTGAGAATTCACGCCTCTGATGTTTCAGAGTGGTAGCAAAATTCCTCCAGGAATTGGGTAGCTTAGCGATGATGCATCCCGCGACAAATTTGCCCGGCAGCACACACTTCAGAACCTCAAGTTCCTTAGCGATGCACTGTATCTCATGAGCCTGTTCCAATACAGGACGGTTTTCCACCATCTTGTAATCGTGAAACTGCTCCATAATATACATCTCGCTTCCAGCATCGGTTGCGCCGAATTTAGATTCGAGCGCCTCCCACAAGTCCTTGCCAACCCGCATATGTAAATATGCATCAACCAACTTATCTCCGATCACGCTCAGAACGCATCCAACAAAGACGACGGTGGCCTCCCTGAACGCCTTCTCCTATTCAGGAGCAATCGTTCCCGTGGGAGTCACACCGGCGACCCAGAACACGTTCATCGCTGTGAGCCATAAGACGGTTTTGGTCTGCCAACGCTTAAAGTACGTCCCCGTAAACGGGGCAGGTTTCAGTGCAGCAGCAAAACCATGGATCGAAAATTGCCTACACAAATTTAGGTTTTTGGATTGTTGAGAAATTAAGCAATTGTTCGATTAATTTAATCCAAGAATGAATCATGAACATGATATAGACAGTGTTAATGACATACTGAAAATTCATGATGTACGCACATACTAGATATATAGTAGAAACATCTACGCAAACTACTAGTACTGCACACATGGAAATAATCAGGATAAGGGTAAGCATGTTATACCCTCCAGTAGGCCAGTTGGCCGGATCAGCAGCAGAGGCGGCGGCCTCGTCGGCGATGCGCTTGTCGGAGGCGGCCTTGTCGGCAGCAGCCTTGTCAGCGTCGGTGCTGGTGCTCATGGTGAAGACGAAGGCGACGCGGACGAAGATGTAGTCGACGTAGAGGAAGCAATCGAACCGAGGCGAGCAGTCGCGTAGAAGACGCTCCCCAAAAACCTAATCGCCCCTCTCCCGTACAGGATCTGGAGAGGCGGAGTTTCGGAGGCCTGCTCTCCCGTCGACCGTGTACGCGGAAGACGGGATGGAGTCACCGGCGATAGCAGCAGCGAGAGGAACGACAGAGGTGGTGGTGGCAGAGTAGATGTGATCTGGTAACGGCCGTACTTAAGACGAAACGTTTCAGCTCGTATTCATTTTTCATTGACCGTTTTCAGTTGACTGTTCAAATTCCAATCCTGCGTGACAAAAAGAACACATCGGCTCTGCGAGATCGCCGCGCCGCGGCGCGCGCGGCGTCGAGACGAGCGGGCGGCGGAGAAGGAGCGCGCGTGTGGAACACCTCTCCTTCCTTCACACCAACTCATACTAGTGGGAGAATGTCTCACCTTATAAGTTGGTGTACATCTCTCTCAAATAGCAATGTGGGACTAAACTCCCACCACTTGCTAGGCAGCATGGGCCCTTAGGGATTTTTTCTGTAATTGCTAAATGGGCCCAAAGCACATCTCATATTCAGCAGCTGCGGCGTCCAATACAATACATATTGTTTGTATAGATATATTTAATTCCTACACTGATTGTTTCAATAAATATAAATATTTCACTACATGTCCGATCAAACAACCATTCATACAAATTTAAATTATCTATTATGAAATCTCCAGCTAGGGTTTCATCTGTGACCGGCACGCATGGAGCTACAGCTAGGATTTTTGTTGTCTTGCATCGGCGCTTGAGATATGAATGTGGCCGGTGCACAAATTCCTCCGTCGGTGGTTGCTATTTTGCCGGGTGCATGCAACCAGTAGTGGTAGGCAATACTCATCGTTTCAACGGGAGTAGAAGGTGAATCACCATGTGTTGCTACGGGCGATGAAAATTTCATATGATAACGTCTGAACTGTCCTATACGTGACACATGACTATATTAAGATTAATATCAAGAGAATGTGCAAGTACATAAAACTCTAAGGGAAAACTTTGTTTTTGCCACTCTAGTTTTTGCCAACTTTGCTTATGCCACTCTAGAATTTCATCTCTCACTTTTGTCACTCTTAGCTTTCAGTAATATATGACAAATGTCATTCTGTTACACATCCGTTAGTTGACTGTTTATTCTAGCTAGTTGACCAGGAAATGAGCTGTCAGTATTTATAAAAATGACATTGGTTGCCCCTACTGATTTGTGGGGCCACTTTGTAAGTAACACAACTAGAAAATACACACACACGGGTCCAACCACACCACACACACCCGTTCCCTCAAAAGAAAAAAAGGCCTAACCCTAGCGCACGGGCCGCATCCACCAGCCGCATCGATGTTGCGGCGTCCCCCTGCCCGCCGCTGCAGCCACGGCCACACTCCGCCGCCCGCCGCCGCAGCATCCGTGTCCCCTCCGGCCTCCTCGACACGCATGTCTCCTCCAGCCCCCGTCCTCCGGCCTCGCTGATGGATCGCGCACCTCAGGTCTCCCCCCACCGCGGTGCTCTGCTCCGACCTCGCTGGTCCATGGCGCACCTCCGCCCTCCCCTTTGCGGTGCCCTTCTCCGGCCTCCCTGACCGACGCGGTCCGCAACAGGGAGCTTCGTTTCTCTGATCTAGCCTCCCTCCCCGACACGGCCCGCAGTAGCGGGCTTCGTTCCTCTGCTCCAGCCTCCCTCCCTGACGCGGTCCGCAGCAGCGGGCTTCGTTCCTCTGCTCCGGCCTCCCTCCCCGACGTGGTCCGCACCAGCGACGACCCATCCCCTACTCTGGCCTCACACGGGATGGAGGGAGCCGTGTCGTTGGCCATGGTGGCAGGGGCGGCACAGAAGACCTCGAACCTGCCGGTTCCTCTTCCTGATGGGCAAGTTTTCAACTCCTCACATTGATGTGTAGCATCTGGTCTGCTAGAAATAAACATCTTTTTATGCTAGAAATAGAATTCATTTTATGCTCATGCTGGTTCGTTTGTGTTATGTTCATGGGGCATATTGGCTGGTGGTTTGTGAGATGCCACTGCTAGTTTGTTTGCTAGTCTGGTTGTCTGTTTATGAGCCGCTCCGTCGGATGCCTAATTTGAATGCATTAGAGAACGCACACGCAATGCATCCAATAATGTGTATCATCCAATAATTTCTAGCAAAGAATTGTACATTTGAAATTTAAATGCAAAGAAATGTATAGTCTAACTAAATTTCTCTATCTCAAATCTGCTAGGAAAAGAAAAAATGTTGAGCCAGTAGACATTGAAGATGCAGAAGCTATTTCCATAGATGCTGAGACTATGGGCACTACAAGGTTAATATTCTTCCGTTTTGCTTCCAACAATCCATAATGGTCTAACTATTGTAAATCTGCATTTTGCCTACTCTAGTGCGTCTACTTTTGCCTTTTTAAATTTGTATTTCAGCACTTATTTGCATTAATTCTTAGTTCTGAAAATGGTTCTAGAAACAAGAGAAGAGGTGTTAAAAGGGCAAAGTCTAGCCCAGTTCCTGAAGCATCTAAGAAGACTTCTGCTACCCATGATAGCCCAATAAAGAACACAAGAAGCAAATGTCCTCCATCGAAGAACACAAGAAGCAAAAAATGTCCTTCAGCGAAGAGCACAAGCAAAAAAAAGTTGTGAACCTTGCTGTTTAGGATGATGCACAACTACATGTTATTTTGTGGAGCACTATGCATATGTGAACCTTCCTATTTAGCTGATGATGTTGCTAGACTTGGCTGTACTATGTCTCAACTTGTGTGGAGCTACTTTTGGGGTGGTCCATATGCATGTGAACCAACTATTTAGATTAGATGATGGATTTGATTCCTATGAAGTATTTTGTTGATATTTAGAATGTCTTAACCTCTTTACTATGCTGCTTGTCATGATGTTATTATTGCACTTACTTCTCATCCGAATATCGTGTAATTATGTGTGATGGTTAAATTTCCAAAGAGGTCATGCCAAAATTTCCTCTTTACTATGCTACTGGTCATGAACTTATTAATGTGCATACTTCTCATCTAAATATTGTGTAACTATGTGTGACAGTTAGATTTTCAAATAGGTCATGCCAAAATTTCCTCTTTACTGTGGTGTTGGTCATGATCTCTAAATAGGGTGCAATTATGTGTGATGGTTAGATTTTCAAATATGTCAACCAACATGTCCTCTTTAGTATGCTGTTGGTCATGGCGTTAATACAATGGCAAAAGCAATATTAAAAAAACGAGAGTGGCAAAAGCAAAACAAAATAATTGGGGGTAATCTGGTCTTTTCCCTGCTCTGTTTGGTCAAAACGTCCATTGACCTAACTGAATGGCATTTGTGATATATTACCAAAAGCTAAGAGTGGCAAAAGTGAGAGATGAAATTCTAGAGTGGCATAAGCAAAGTTGGCAAAAGCTAGAGTGGCAAAAACAAAGTTTTCCCAAACTCTAATGTATTGACAACTTAAACACACTGAACAAGACTTGAAAACAACACGACGAAAAGAACAAAAAACATCAGAATTTACAGAAGCAACACTAAAATCGTCATCGTAAGAAGCTTTTTGTTGCCAGGATAGGTTCATCACAAGCTGTTAGTGAGACTGGTCTGGGGGCTTTCTGAAGATGATGCATGTTCAGGGTAGTTGCACTTGAAGTGCCGTAGCAGCAGCAACCCTGCAGTGGCTTCCTTCAAGCAAGCACATGGGAGCAGGTCCTTTTGTCAGGCAAGACCATAGATGATTTTCCTCTTGTCAGAGCCATAAGCATATATAGAGGCAGTAGAGAACTTACTGCCCTTTCATACCAAATTAATTTTACCTTACAAGCCTCCCCGGAGCATGTTAAGATCGCAAATTAAAGTTTTCTCCAATAAAACTCATTACTGTCACAAAAGGTCTGTGGGGATATGTATAGAGCAAGGTTATCTGCAATAGTTATTTTGCAAGAATTATGAGCAATCTAAATTACAATCATGTTTCCATTTTTTTTAGTGGCAAAACCACTGGGCTTCTGCTAATAGTCGGGATTTTGGAGTTGCACAAGAAATGAAAATCTATTCTACAAAGGTGCAAGGCAATTAGGGAGTTAAGTAAATAATCTCAGCCACCAAACTAGACGTGAGATTTGCAGTGCCTGTGCCGGCGTGGGCATGAATATGTTAGATATCTCTACTCTAATAAAAACAGTGTTGGTGATGATGGTGTGCCTGTCATCCCGCAATATAGGCCGTCCGATCTATATCTGACGGATAGAAAGGAAACTATGACAATTTTGCAAAAAGATACCCGCACTCCTCTCCACATTTGCAGATAAGGCCTTCCCTCGTTCATCATTATCTATCACGGGATAAACCACTCATATAAATGCATCTTGATGTTCCGTGCAACGCACGGACATCTTGCTAGTCATTGCAGAGATGATTGAGTTCATTATTCCGTTATCATTTTCCTCTGATCGTCTTGTTCACCTCTCATTGCCTTTTGTCTCCCTCCCTCCTCCCTTCTCTGTCAACATTAGGAGAGCAAAGAACAGAAAAATAAAGCCATGGAATATATGAAGGCTACAGAGGAGCCGAGGGCGTGATCCATACGAAAATAAGTGAAAAGTAAGTTCCAGACAAACATCTTAGACCAAAACAGTCCAATGGGAAAATAAATGAAAAGCAATGAAAGTATAACCATTGCTGAAAACACTGCAGAGAAGACTATCTTGGTGTTAAGGGTGTAGTAGTAGTATAGGACTCTAATTGTAGATTCCTTATCCTAGTCTAGTAGTCGCCCTCATGTACCCATATATATATATAGTCCCCATGGGGCTAGAATATATATAAGTGCTATTCATAACATGGTATACAGTGTCACATCCCAAATTTCATAATTTGGCATGTGAAAAAATTTCACTAAATTTTATAACTTTTTATAATTTCTCTTTAGTTATTTATGGTATTTGAATTTTATTTAAGAAGAAGAGATATTTTATAAATTAAATTTATTAATTTAGGTTCTTATTATTTGTTTGTTGCATTCATGCTGTTATAGATGCATCAGAATTTTATTGTGTGGAAAAGTATTTTTAAAATTCATATAGAATCCTTTTCGTTTCGAATTTTATTGTGTGGAAAAGTATTTAAATAATATCATCTGCTTCTAACAACCAGAGCTTGGGACATTCAAAAACTGCAAGAACACTTTATACTGATGGATGTTGAAGCAGTTAAAGGCATTCCGGTGAGCCAAAAGAACCAAAAATGTAGAATGTTAACCAAAATAACAAGAAAATAGAAAATAGAAACAAAACAAAAAATGAAATTGAAAATAAAGAAAAGATGAGAAAAAAGAATGAAAACGGAGAAGAAAAAAGAAAGAAAATATGAAATCCTTTAAGTAGTACTCGTCGTAGTAGTAGAGCACGAATTTGATAAGTGACGCAGTGGTAGCGTGGTACCTTGGAACCAGTCGGTCCTGGATTGATCCCTGGCAGCGCCCTTTTTCCTCTTTGGTTTATATATGCTATATATAGTGTGCCGGTACAATTACTGTTCATGCTTCACTGTGAGCAAAATATCGTCTTTAGTGCCCTCTGTGCTCGTTAATCTGCCTGTGCCGCTACAAACCCAAGGAATTCTGGGAAAACCAGGATCCGATCACCACATGCCAACGTCTGTACCCGAGACAACAACTAATAGGCCAACTCATCTCATTGTCCTTTTCTGAGGGGAAATGCACTATTTGACACTTGTCTTAATACACATTAACATGTAGGATATATATACCCAATATATTGTGCTTATCTTTTTATGATAAAAATGAAAAACACAATTCACAATAAATAAAACGTGAACTTGAAGAAAGTACATATATTTTAAAAGGTTCGAACAAACTGAAAAAAGTTCATCGATTTTGAAAAAACTACATTGAATTTGAAAAAAAAAATCAATGATTTAATAAAGGAGATGTTCATAAAATTTGGGAAAACGTCATTAGTTATAAAAAGGTTCGGCATTTTTGAAAATATACATAAAATTAGGAAAACAGTTTATTGAATTTGAAAAAGAATCGTCGAATTTGAAAAAATGGCTAACGATTTTTTAATAGTTCATCGGTTTTGAAGAAATAATTCAAAAAGTTGAAAAAGGTTCATCAATTTTTAGAAAAAACATCATCAATTTTTAGAACAAGTTTACTGATTTGAAAAATAAATTAACGGTTTAAAAAAACAGTTCACGAATTTGTAAAAACGTTCATCAATATTGAAAAAACATCAGGGTTGTTGTAAAAAGTTCATCTCATGCATTTGGCAGTCATTTCTATCTCATGCATTTCGAAAGAGGCAAAAGCCTGGATGGCCGGGTCCAATTACAACAACTTATGTAAACGCAGCACCAAAATGTGCAGCTGGGCATAAGCAAGCCGTAGAGGTTTAGCTTAGGACTTTTTTTTTTTTGCGGGTATAGCTTAGGACAGCTAAGTACATAGGAGAACAAGGGAGCAGTTGCATCCATCTTCTGGCCCATCCTAATAAAACCTGCTGCCGTTTGCTCTCCGCGATCGATGACACCATAGCTGCAGATTTTCAGAAATAGTGTTGAGCAGCAACGCTTCAGTTCAGACCAATGCTGCTTGGCAAAGACCCCTGCATGTGTTCCACAGAGACAACATTCCACAAATCACCAAACCTGCCTTCCAACTCCGGGTCTTGCGCACAAAATAAGCTAATCAGGGAGAAAGTGACGCCTTGTCCAGCACCTCCGACCGATCCCAGACAATGCTAGCCAACTTGCATCGGAGCAGAATATGACCAATGGATTCAGTGGCTGGGTAGATATCACATCCATTGTGAGACACCACTTCTGTCCACCATTTCTTGATCATGTTATCGCTGGTGTTCAATCTCCCATGAAAAGCAAGCCAGAGAAAGACCCGATGCTTATGAGGTATGAAATTATACTATTCCAAACAAAATAGACAAACGGCCAGCGCACTCCTCTAAAGTTGAGCAGCAAGTACAAGTATGATGTAGTTATCGTAGTCTCGTGTATGGAGGAAAGTCTGATCTCCTTTGCAACATGTTGAGGTGAGATCCTTGCAATAGAGGTCAAGAAAATCTATGCAAATACTTTAAGATAACAAAAAGTGATGATGATCCTTGAGTGGGGTGATGAACTTTGAGTCACCTGAATAAACTAGTATTTGGGGCCATAATGTAGCAAGTTGGCTACTAATTTAAGAGTACATGGTAGAAGTCTTATTACAGTCATCTCTGCAGCGACCCGACCCAATATCGGTCAAGTCTCTGTGTATCAGTACCATCCCAAGATCATGCTGGCACACACAGTACATTGATGAAAATTTCAAAGTTCAATCACACCTGAATTTATTACACGATTCTCATATCGAGTCTTTATTACATCATAATAAATTTGGTCGAAGGCCAACTCATGAGAAAATAAACTAAATGCTGCAGAAGTGTAGACGATAAGCGAGTCCATCCGACTCCATAGGGCAATCACCGAGCGTGGATCGTAGCCTCACTTCTGGACGGAAAACTCGTCTTGAACACAAGACATGAATTCGGTCGTAAAGAAATGGAACGCCAGTTGTGTGGATATGTGATTAGCTGCTTGGCGTTGCACCAGTTGCACATTTTCTGAAGGTGACCAAAAAATGAATCTTGTGACAAAGTCTTCACAATCTTGTGACAAAGTCTTTACAATGCAAATTTAGTCCTACAGGTGCGTAAGTTCTAAGTTGTGGATCCATCGACCCATAACAACTGCAGGTTGGCGTTGCACCAAGTTGCACATTTTCTTACAAGGCTCGAATACATCATCGATTCATCACTAATTGGACTATTCGTGCATGTGACGAGCCATCATATTTAACAACCACACAGCCGGCATGTATGTATGTACGGCTGAAGCTATACAAATACCACTAACCATCCTCTATCCAAGATAGATCAGAGATGGAGATAGCCAGAGACATATCAGAGAAAGAGATGGCCACGCCAGCACCACCGCAGGCCGTCAGCGACGTCGAGGCTCAGGACAGGAAGGGTGCCCCAGCAGACGGCAAGACGCCGGTGAACCAGAAGGTGCTGTCGGTGTCGGCGAACCTGGCGCAGCTGCTGCCGACGGGGTCAGTGATGGCGTACCAGATGCTGGCGCCGTCCTTCAGCAACCAGGGCAAGTGCTACCCCTCCAACTGGTGGATCACGCTGGGCCTCGTCATCGTCCTCGCCGCCTCCTGCATCTTCTTCGCCCTCACCGACACCGTGCTCCACGACGGCAAGGTGTACTACGGCCTGGCCATCTACGGCCGCCTCAACATCTTCAACCTGTCGAAGAAGGAGGAGGCGGACAAGTTCAAAAGCATACAGCCGGTGCTCGAGGAACGTGGCCTGAAGAAGCGGGACCTCGTTCACGCCTCCCTCACCGTCGTCGTCTTCCTCACCATGGTCTTCAGCGACGTCGGGCTCCAGAACTGCTTCTTCCCCGACGCCGGCACCGACACCCAGCAGCTGCTCAAGAACCTGCCGCTAGGAATGGCGGTCTTCTCCAGCCTAGTGTTCACCATCTTCCCCAGCAAAAGGAACTTCATCGGATGCAGCGACCCAAACAGCGACAAGAACGACGACACTGCCAAACCTAAACCGTCTTCCGCTGCACAGCCTCCGGCCACTCAACCTTCAAGTGGTGCATGCTCTACATGCGGGAGGTGTCCATAATTCACCCATCTCAGTTTTACCCCAAACCAAATTTGTGCGAGATTGCGGTTCTTTCTCTGTTTCGGCTCCATGGAGGAAAATACCCTCTGATCTGGGGTAAACATGTCATAGAGCATAGGCTTCACAGCATCTCCAGCAGACGTGCTACATAAGCCGCACCCTGAAAAAGATGCCTATATAGCGCGCGTACAAAAACAACGCTCCGGCAGAAGCTGTAAAATAAAGCGCGCACAAAAACAAAGCTATAAATTAAGCGCACATGGGCTGCTGCATGTGGGGCCGCCGGGTTGGGCGCCCTGTTTTTGTGCATCTGATAAACCTCCCGCGCACAAAAAAACACTATTTCAGCCCTGCAAAACAATTTTAGTGCGCAGCACTACCGTGCGCAAAAACACCAAATGAGTGCATTTCCTGTGTTAGCTCCAGGAGCACCTAATGTCAGGTGCTCCAGCGCGACCTCGGGCCATGGATCTAGATCCAACGATTAGCTGAGGCCGTTGGATCTATATCCAACAGCCGAGCTCCTTCTGGGCCACATGACCTTAGAGCATCTCGAACAGAGACGCTAAATAAGCCGCGTGCCTGAAATAACGGCTTTTAAGTGCGCGCGTGATCAAATCGGCAGCTCCAGCAGACGCGCGCTAAAAACCACTCGGCGCGCCGAACAGAACTGTCTCGTGCGCTACTCTTTCCAGCGTACGCTGCCGCACGTCGTACAGCGGCTCCCCCGCGCGAATGTCCACCAACCGCCGGATCTGAAACATCTACTCGCGCGCGCGACTTCCCCATCCTCTCCGGCGACCCGTCGGCGCTTCCCTCCATCATTCCCCTCTGCGCGCACCGCTTCCCCCTCTTCCCCAGTGACGCCACTGCTTCCTCCACCGCGGCCGCCCCTGGAGCGTCCCGTTCCGCCGATGAACAGTGCCCGACGAGGGTTTGCAGCTCGGCACCCACAACGTGTTTGACAAAACGCTTGCAAGGTATATATTGCTACTAAACTTCATTTTGGCAGATGAATTTGGAGCATGTTGTTTGTAGTGTTATATTTTAGTTTGAATTCAAATTTGTAGATGAGTTCTTCCCACGATTCTTCCAATGAAGAATTTGATCTTCAAGAGGAGGAGGACCTCGCAATGGTCCTAGATATGCACATCAACAAAAAGCCGAAGCACGGTGGTTCGATTTTGGCTTGTCAGAAATTGTGGAGGGATAGGATCGATGCGGACAACATATTGATGAGGAACTATTTTGTAGAGATTCCCATATACCCCGAGTCCTACTTTCGGTGTTGATTTAGGATGAGCATCGAGTTGTTCAAACACATTGCAAAGAGACTGGCGTGCCATGATCGGTATTTTCAGCAAAGGAGGAATGCCGCCCGAGAACTCGAGCATAGCACCTTTCAAAAGGTGACCGACGCTTTGCGTATCTTGGCATACGTTATTTTGGCGGATCTAATTGATGATCACTTGGCCATGGGTGAGAGCCAAGACATCATGTGTGCCAAGTGCTTCGCTGTTGGAATCGTGCAAGTGTTTGGTCCAGAATATTTGAGAGCTCCCAATGCTGAAGACGCCGCAAGGCTTTTGGAGGTGAATAAAGCTCGCCTGTTCCCGGGTATGCTTGGCTCAATATATTGTATGTATTGGAGTTGGAAGAACTATCCTAAGGCATGCCATGGACAATCCCACCACCAGAAAAAAGATTTCACTATAATCCTTAAAGCGGTGGCTGATTAGGAGACTTGGATTTGACATGCTTTTTTCGGAATGTCGGGATCTTTGAACGACATCAATGTTGTTCAACGGTCACCACTCATGAATAGGATTGCAAATGGTGAACTACCAACGATGCAGTTTGTAGCAAATGGTGATACATACAACTATGGCTACTATCTTGCGGATGTCATCTACCCAAGGTGGCAAAATATTTGTGAAGCCGCTGAAAAAAATGGAAGGTAAGAAAAATGTTTATTTCCACAATGCTCAGTCGGCGGATAGGAAAGATGTGGAGAGAGATTTTGAAATTTTGCAAGCCCAATTTGCTATTGTGAGAGGATTGGCTAGATTTTAGGATCAAAATATCCTTTGGTACACCATGAACGCTTGTGTGATCATGCATAAGATGATCATGGAGAATGAGTGTGGGCAAGACTTGGACTATTCTTAGTATTAGTTGTTGGGACGTCTCGTGCGAGTGCGGAGGAGGGTTTAGAGGGTGGCCCGCTTTGTTGCCTCATATCATGCCATTCGACGTGCCGAAACGCATGATGAACATCAGAAGGATCTAGTCGAGGATTGGTGGGCATGGAATGGGCGACAAAACGCATGATGTTATATGTTTGTTGTACTACTATTTGTTGTATTGGTCATGAACAATTTGTTGTATTGAAGTTTAATTATTCATTCAAATTGTAATAATAATTGAACTATTTTTTGTCGATTTATTTTGTGTGTGTTTGATCATCTTTGCTTCACATTGAATGCAAAATGTTGTTTGTGCTGGGCGCGCGCTCTATTTTGCCGTGCCTGCTGAAGCGGCGCTCTGACGTGCTAAAATTTTACAGTGCCTGGTGAAGCAATTGTGTGGCCCGGCGTGCAAAAGGACTATTTCGGTGCTGTAAAAAAAATTGCGCGCCGCTCTTGCGCGCGTCTATTGGAGATGCTCTGGGATCCTCCGGGAGCACAGGATATTTTCCCACAACCAAGGAAGGAGAAAGAGGTAATCAGCCATGAGAAATTGGCAACTGGTTGTTGGATTGTCCGAGTCGGTAGCTGAGGGGCCGCTGCCGGGGTCAATAGATACTGTGGCAGTGGCAGATGAAGAGTTTAGCGTCAACCATAGTGCTTTGTACGTACTTTGTATAAGGGTTATTAGGTTCTGCTTAGCTGCGCTTGTCTTTATCGGCCGGCTGATAAGCAGAGCCTTCCTTTGTCATTGGAAAACCAACAGAATATCGGTCTCCCGACCGCCTCATTCGTGCCATATACGATGTTAATGTTTACGTCGCACCTGTATTATACCACCGATAGTGCTATGTTACCGGCATGCATGTGAGGTTTGTGGAGATAGGAAGTTGAACCAATATAATCAGGCACAAATGAATGGATGCATCTACAGTAGCTACCGGCTTGTCTTGTCTGTAGGTCTCTAATTACGTACTACTATTTTTTTTCTTTTCTTTTGTGAAAAGGGGTGTACCGGCCGGGTGTCTAACAATGTACGTGACGGTCGACCGGTAATTAACTCTGCCAGTATTCTTGTTTGAGACCTTGGCTAATACAGCCAGCGCATGCATGATGCGTCCATGGCCTTGTGTTTGTCTTACAAGATCGTCATGTGATATACATTACGGCTGGCCCGGCCGGCGCACACGAACATGCATGCGATGCGGGATGCGGACAGCGCTCAAGCTCAGCTCGCGCAAGTTAAAATGGTTTTGTTATGGAAAACGTTCCAGGCCGCCGTGGCCCCGGCCGAACCTTCGGCCGATCGCGAGCCACGCTGGCGCCCCGTGCCCGTCCAAAACACGCCTCGCGTCAGACGTTTGTTTTTTGTTGGGCTTCACGTGGACCACCCCTTCTTCTTTTATTATTTTCTCCTAACTGCTGCCTTCATCCCCTACCTCCAGACGCATCCATTCCCGTGGCCATTTTTCTTCTTCCTTTTCCCCGCGCTGCTGCCTACCGATGGCCACTGCCGGCCGTGTGCTTCGCCGAGCCAGGGGGACTACCTGACTGTTGCTTGTCCCCCTCCTCCACACATCTTCTTCTCCAAAACATCTCTCTCCATCTCTCTCAAATAAGCCATGGTTCAAGATGAGGCAAGGTCTGGGAAGGAGGCTGCAACCGATGCCGGGGGAGACTGCGACCGACCATGAGACGGCGAGTATGGTGACCTTAGGACGGCGAGGATTGGGCGATGCTTCTCCGAGAAAACAATCAACGTCGTTATTTTTGCTACATGCTTCAACCAGCGTCGGAATTTGCTACAACCGGCATACCATTTTGCTACAACCAGCGTCACGTTTTGCTACAACACACAGCCAGCATCGCGGTTTTGCTACAACTAGCGTCGCTTTTTGCTACAACCGGCATCATGTTTTGCTACATCCATCACGACCGGGCTGGAACCCGCGGCTGTGGCGGAGGCATTGCAGAACCTGCTGCACGCGCTCATGCTACAACCGCTAACCGAAAAGCTTCAAACGAGATGAAAAAAGCTTCAACCAGAAATATGAAAAGCTGCAAGCAGTCATTGCCATGGCGGAATGCTACAATCATTGACATAAAATGCTACAACCCTTTATAAAAAAAGTTTCATTGCAGCACATCGGATGGGTCTGGTGCGACCGGCCGAAATTTCGGCCGACGCACCGGCGGCTAGCGTTGCCCTTTTGTTATACCAGGACTCAACCAACTCGATCGTCCAGCGGGCAGGCTTGGTTAAAAGACTCGGCTCGGATTGATTAGTTTCAACTTCCTCGCAAATGAGTTGTTGAAAGTTGCATCTCCGAGCGTAGCACGACACGGTGATGGTGGTTAGCGAAGGACCGGTATCAGCCTTATTTTTTGAGCAAATGGATCCATGTCATCTACTAGGCATGCCGACTGACTAGCAGTGTAGCACTAGGCAAACCGATTTTTATTTAGAAATACATGGAATCATATATACTCACAGCCATTAAATGTAGCCTGTTTTGGATCCAGGATCCAAGAAATTAAATAGAAATCCCTAAAATTAAGAACTATAATAAAATGTTAGAGACATATTCTTGGTTCTATCAATCTTTGCAAGATGAAGTGCCATCAAGAGTTTAGTAAAGATATTGTAATTGAACTGTAGCAGTGGCACCACAACTCGTTCACCTACACGAATTACATTAGCAATAAATGTTTTTGAAAGCCCCTTGAGTGTGTGTGTGTGCGGTAATTGATGTTTTTCAATAAAAAAATGAGGCCATGACTGATGAACATACCTATGTCGGGGACGATCTCTTAGAAGTGCAGGTCATCGAACCACAAATTCTTCACCATAGTTATGTGAAAAAGATTCTAACTCCGCAGAAATTCAAACCAACAAAAGCAAAATAACACAATAACATAAAATCATCAGACATGAAAATTCAGTTCTACAAGGATACATATCTCTTTATCTCCATGGCACCGCCACAAAGAATTGGAGTTAATTTATCCGCATTAAGACAGCAATGACTACTAGATGCTGACGAAGACTATAAGTTTCTTGAAGATTTGAGGTTCCCCTGCGGTCAGGATGGAATCTAGAAGGGCGAAGGGGGCCAAAAATTCCTCCTACAACAGCTGCTAGGATTCTTGCCGCGACGTGGTTGTGATATCCATATGAGTATGAATATGTGCACTCACTACATGATGCTTTTGTAGAGTACTCGGTTTGAACGCCGCATTGTTTTCCTTAGTGGGTCAGCCCAATCGCACGGTTCTGATAAGGTTCTTTGGACCGGTATGAATCTGTTTTAGAAACTTCTGTGTTTTTTTCTTGTCTATTTTTTATTAGTTTTGAGCAGTTTTCTTTTGTTCTTTATATATTTTCTTTTTCTTCACAATTGGGCAACTTCAGGGAGCACGCGCGATTGATTGTATTGATCCAGCATTGGAGTTAATTTATCCGCATTAAGACAGCAATGACTACTAGATGCTGACGAAGACTATAAGTTTCTTGAAGATTTGAGGTTCCCCTGCGGTCAAGATGGAATCTAGAAGGGCGAAGGGGGCCAAAAATTCCTCCTACAATAGCTGCTAGGATTCTTGCCGCGACGTGGTTGTGATATCCATATGAGTATGAATATGTGCACTCACTACATGATGCTTTTGTAGAGTACTCGGTTTGAACGCCGCAATGTTTTCCTTAGTGGGTCAGCCCAATCGCACGGTTCTGATAAGGTTCTTTGGACCGGTATGAATCTGTTTTAGAAACTTCTGTGTTTTTTTCTTGTCTATTTTTTATTAGTTTTGAGCAGTTTTCTTTTGTTCTTTATCTATTTTCTTTTTCTTCACAATTGGGCAACTTCAGGGAGCACGCGCGATTGATTGTATTGATCCAACATTATTTATATAATATAAATTCAAATATTAATCAAATACAATATGTACAATATATAATAGTATGTATTTTAGTTTTTAATTTATATAATACTAAGTAAAATATTAATATTTTATACAACCAAATCTCATTCAAATATATTGCAACCGAATTTAGCAACAATGCGCAGTATCAGCCAGTTTATTTCTTTATTTATTTACAATGCTGGTTTAATATGTGGGACAAAGCTTTTTGCCGCCATTTAAAAAAAACAAGTAACGGGTGGAGCGCACCATTTGCTTAAAAGGGTGTGCGTTGAACAAATAAATGGACCAGAGCCCGGAAGCGACCATGAAACAATGGCCTTGTAGGAGTTGCTAGATATTTGGTTGGTGGTGGAGAGCTCATTTTCCGGGGTGCGACTATCTCTTGCTTCATGCGAGACATAACGAAGCCCCGGTTCAAGACCTGCCAAAATGGGCCAGCCAAGCGCGGAACATAGGCCTTCAACTTTTTTCCCTTTTCCACATTCTTTGTATTTTTGATTTAATTTTACTTTTGCTTATATTTTGAAATATTCTAGATATATCTATTATATAAATCACTTTATGTACAGGGTAACAAATGTTGATTGTGCATTTAAAAAATGTTAAATGTGTATAGAAGATTGTTTCAGATGTATACAAAAATTGTACAATGTGTATTAAAAAAGTAGACATCAAACATGTATTTAAAGAAACGTTAATCATTTATTTAGAAAATTTTAAAAGTGTGGAAAAATTGTTAATCATGTAGTTAAGTAATTTTCATCCTTTACAAAGAAAATTTGTTGATATTTTACAAAAAAACTACAGTGTGATGAAAAAAAGTAGACATAAAAGTGTATGTTTAAAAATTGTCAATCATGTATTTAACACATGCTAAACGTGTCATAAAAAATGTTGCTGATGTATACAAAAAGTGTACAATGTGTAGAGGAAAAATTAACATAAATATATATTTTTTCAACAAATTATAGTTGTGTATTAAGAAAAATAAATATAGAATATTTCTGATGTATACAAGAATGTACAATATGTATGCAAAAATGAAGACATAAAAAATTAAAAATATGACTTGTATATATGAAAAATGTTAAACATGTGTATGAAAAGTGTTCCTAAGATACAGATAATGTAGAATGAAACCAACAAAGGAAATCAAGAACAACAACGAAACCAAAGAGAAAAGAAACAGAAAAAGAAACTAAAGAAAAATGTTAATCATGTATTTAAAAATACTAAACATGTATATATAAAACAATTCTGATCTATACAAAAAAGTACAATGTGTATGCAAGAAAGTACACATCAAAAAATATTTTATAAAAATATTAATCATATATTAAAAGAATATTAAATGTGTGTATAAAAAATGTACCTGATGGTTACAAAAAATGTAGACTGAAACAAATAAACAAATAATAAAAAGAGAAAAGAAACCAAAATATAAAATCAATAGAAATAAAAAAACTAAAGGAAGCAATGCGAACAATTAAAAAAAGGTAAATCCGGGAAATAAACAAAGAAACCCAATGGAAAACAAGAAACACTAGAGAAAACCAAAGAAAAGAAAGAAGAAAATGGGAAAGAAAACAAAGTAAATGATGTAAACCAAGAAATGAACAAAAGAAAAACAAAATACCAAAGTCTAATGAAATTAACCAGTGAAGAAATATAAACCAAAGGAAAAACAAAAGAAAATGAAAAAACAAAAAAAGCGCATCAGCGATCTGACTAAACGAACGACAGGTCGAGAACATGCTATTGGGCCGGTCCATACGCGCGCTGGCCGGGCGCTCAAGGCAAGGGGCTCTACCCTCTTGCTAAAAGCAAGATATAGCTCCCGCACATTTTCCTTGTCTAGCCCGAGGCCCTCATGTAGTATGCTCCTCGACAAAAATAGCATTGCCTTTTTTGAACATAGAAAAACATTGACACTCATATATACGCACATACACTTATCCCTATGAATGCACGCATGCACACCCTACCCTATCATCATAGGCGCCTTCGTCGTAGACAGAAACATCTTGTCCCATTGAACGCACATGGTTGAAAGACCTAGAATAAATCCAGAAAAATAGGAGCAAAAAAGCATTGCATATTCCGCTCTTATAGGGCAGGTTACTTCATTCAGCTCAAAGAATTCCCCTATTCGTCTTTTATACACACCTTCTACTTCTATGAGTTTTGGTTATGGAAAGCTTCTAGGTGCTTTTGGTTTCGTTTTTTCCTTTCCTTTTCTCCTGGGTTCTCTACCGATTCCGGTTTTCTTTTTGGCTTTTTCGTTCATTTTTATATTTGATGTACACTCTCATTTTTCTGTTTTTTATTATTTATTTTATATTTTAATATTAATGAAATTTATTGAAATTCACAAACTATCATTAAATTCATGAACCTTTTCAAATTATTGAATATTTTTCAAATCCATGAACAATGTTAGGAATTCATGAATATTTTTCGTCATTTACCAATTTTCAATTCAGTGAACAAATTTCAAAATTCATGGAAGATTTCCAAATTCGTGAACATTTTTAGAATTCATGATTTTTTTTAATTTGCAAACTACCTTCAAGTCGCGAACATTTTTTTTAAATTCACGAACTCTTTTTTGATTTCATCATTCTTAGAATTTAGGGAAATGGTTTTTGTTAGTAATATTGGTCTTTTGAAAACCAGGTTTTATTTAGCAAATTTTGAAAACCAGAAGAGCAATACCAGGCGTCAGTCATTTAAAAAAAAATTACTGGCGCTTAAGGCTCTGGGAGGAGCTCTCCTAAAAACCGGCTTCTCCCACGTAAATTTGTCTTTTGAGGAGGTAAGCAACCTCTAATCACACTAGAAGAATCATTACACACGAGATCCTAAAGCGAGGTTGGGACATCAGCTGACAACAAAAGGTCGCCGTGCATTAGCAGTACCTACCACGGAAACTTCTTGGGGGTTGTCTGTGGTGAGCTATTCACCTTTGCTTCTAAATTTTACCACGGACTGGAGGATCTTGACTACGTCGATTGTCTCTACATAAATGTTTTTTTAAATGACTGAGTTATTGCTGATTAAGCATAAAAAAATATGACTTTGATCCTTAACTAAAACTTTTTTTTTGAAGTCCTATAAATGTTGCAAAGTCAAAATTTTAATACACGATATGAAGAAGAAGTTGAAGAAAATCAAAACATATGAAGAAAAAAACATTCATTAGAACAACGAGAGTGAGTGTATTGGGCACCGCTCCTTAGAGCAGGGAACAAGAGCACTCCCGGCCTTATTGGGCCATTATCGCCTCCACATGCATGATTGGGCCTTGTTTCCAGCGTTTATGCTTCGCCTTCCTGTGCTGTCAAGGCACTGAAGGTATAGAGCCATTAGTTGTAGTTTTCTTACCGGGGGTGCTGTGGGCGCCACAATGATGCCCGATAAATTTTCAGAATTCCCCCTGCTTCTTAAAAGGCAAGACAGGCCTTTAGCAGCAAGCAAAAACAAATACGGTGAGATGGGGTCACCCTACTAGGTTTAAAATTTCCAGTGCGCTTCTCATTGAATAGAACCGAGAAGTTTACTGACATAACTATTCTCATAATCGACTCAACCCACTTGGTGTTGAACCCAAGTTTAAGCATAATAGCCCACAGATAAGGCCACTCTATATGATCGTATGCCTTCATCATATCAACCTTGAGAGCACAATACTGAGATCCCCGAGCCCTCTTTTCCTTCATGAGGTACAAGCATTCAAACGCCGTTATTATATTATCAGTAATTAGCCGGCCCGACACAAACGCCGATTGCTCCTCTGATATGATCTCTGGCAGAATCTCCTTTAGCCTATTAGCTTGCACCTTCGACACAATCTTTAAGATAACATTACATAAGCTTATCGGACGGAATTGAGTAAGAGAAGTTGCACCTTTAATTTTTGGAATAAGAACAAGCAAAGTATAGTTAGCTTCCTCTGGATCCTCCTCCCCGTTCAGAATACGAAGCACCACATTAGTCACTTCTTCCCCACATAAGTCCCAATGGCGCTGGTAAAAATGGGCTGGAAACCCATCAGGGTCCGGCGCTTTAGTCGGGAACATCTGAAATAGGGTTGTTTTGACTTCTTTGGGGGTAAATGGCTTGTCCAGAAAATCATTCATTGCACTCGTTACCTTCCTTGGTACAGTCTCAAGGACATCCTCCATCCCTAGCGTCCCTTCTGAGCTATATAGGTTGCTATAAAATTCCTCTGTGTTTGATCATCTCACCATATCTTGAGTGGACAATCAACCCGGTAATGTAGTTGAGAGATCTTGTTCTTTTTCCTGCGTCCACTAGCTTTCTGCTGAAAAAATCTTGTATTACTATCACCTTCCGCGAGCCACGTAATCCTTGATCGCTGCTTTTGCATAATCTCTTCCCTATAGTTCCATTCGGCTAATGTGTCAACAATTATTTTCTCTTCATGTGTGGGGCCCATCCGACCTGGTAGACCACGAAATCTTTCTAACTCTGCCAAAAGTTCCCTGGTTTTCTTCCTTACTTCACCAAACACATTGGTATTCCAAGCCTGCAACTCACCTGCGAGGCCACATAATTTCGAATGCAACTCGGCCAAGGACTTACTCTTACCTCCTTTCTTCCAAGATGACTCCACAACATCACCAAAATTATCATGCCTTTCCCACATCAATTCATATCTGAATAGATTATCTCCATTGTTGTTATTGCAGGCTCGTGGTTCAGTCATTCTCATATACAGCGGACAATGATCAGACTTTGCGGCGGTTAAATGTTGAACCTCAGCCAACGGTAATTTCGACCACCACGAAGTTGATACCAGGGCTCTGTCAAGTCGTACTCTAGTGTAGGAACCACCCCTTACCCTTTTCTCAAAAGTCCATGCATTACCAACAAACCCCAAGTCACAAAGCCCACATACATCCACTGCCTCCCGGAAACCACACATCTGTTTGAAGTCTCTTTCGCCAACTCCATCATGCTCTGTCTGGTGCAACACCTCATTATAATCTCCAATACATATCCATGGTAGATCGCTTTTAGTTCGAAGGAAACTGAGCAAGTCCCACGTCTTTTGTCTCTCAGTCACTGTGTCCTCACCATAGATGTTCGTGATACGCAAGGGCTCTACATTAGTTTCTCTCACAATCATATCAATATGATACTGGGAATAATGAATCAATTCCAAAGTTAAATTATCATTCCAGTACATAGCGAGTCCTTCAATTCTACCACAACTATCTACAGCAAAAGAATTTGAAAAGCCTAAAGTGTAGGCCAAATTCTGAGCCCTCTTTCTCCCTACTTGAGTTTCTTGCAGACATAATATACAGGGGGAAAACTTTTGCACCATCGTGCGTAGCTCTCGAACTATCGCGTCGTTGCCAATCCCACGACAGTTCCAGCTAATACAACTCATTGGACCCGGCGGTCCTCCTCGAGGGAGGCCACCGAAGAAGCTTCTGATGTGGCCGACCTGGAGCGAGAGGCCCCCTTCCGTGCCTTTTTGCGTTCCTTTGGAGTTACGTATGTCGGAGGTGGTGGAGGAGTAGCACCATGGCTCTCACCCGACATCCCCCCGTTAGACAGAGGCGTAACGCCTCCTGCCTTTCCCTTGCTAGGATCTTCCTCCTCTCCCGCATCCAAATCAAGTTTTCTCGATACATTGCTGGCATTCGTCTTATCCACCTCAATAGTTGGTTCAGGTTGTTTAACAGGGCTCTCAACTGAGTCACTTAGATCATCTTCTTTCTCCAGCCCGGCGTCGTCAGAATTGTGTTTCCCGGCAAATTCCCCCGGGCGCCTCGGCCCCTTCCTCGGAATCTGCCCCGTGAAGAGAAGGCTCTCCCCCCACGGTCATGCTCTTTTATCTGCACTGCTGAAATTTGAGATGGGCTTTAGGCCCATATAACAATTTCTAAAAAATCTCTAAGGGCCCATGTGGGTTTATTGGCACTAGGTGTAGTGGGAAGTTTAGTCCCACCCCGGAAGTGGAAGAGGAGTTCGACCTCCTTATAAGGGATTCTCTTCCACATGCTATTGGAGCTTGAGAAGAGAAGAGGCCCTCGCGCACTCCTCGAGCGCCGTCCGTCTCGTCATGCCACGCCTCATCATGACGCGACGCGGGTTGCGGGATTGAGCCGAGCCGAGCTCACACCTATGCACTTATTTTTGTCAGTCACGAACGGAGAGTTTCTGACAACGGGGCCACGATCTGAGATGTCAAAACGTGGGCTATCATGGACTCGGACGTGGGTCGAGCCCACGTCTCTCAACGCGGCTGCACCTATATAAGTGTGAGGTGTCTCCTAACCCTAGCCACCACAACAGAACGCATCTGCCTCCACGCCCACCGTGGTTCCTTTGCTACTGCTGCCGCCGGTGACTCCATCCCGTCCGCCGCGTACACGGTCGACGGGAGAGCGGGTCTCCGAAACCCCGCCTCTCCGGATCCTGTACGGGAGAGGGGCGAATAGGTTTTTGGGAAGCGACTACGCGACTGCTCGACGTTCGTCTACTTCCTCTACGTCTGCGTCGCTCTTGTCATCACCATATCCACCGACGCCGAAAATGCTGCCGCCGAGAAGCTCGAAGCCGACAAGAAGGCAGCCGAGGATGCTGCTGTCGTCACCGCCGCCGCGGGCCTCTGCATGGCCTACTGGAGGGTATAACTCGTTTATCCCGCTCCTACTGTTTTCTGTTTTAGGCATGCTAGCGTTATACGTAGATCTGTCTACAATTAGCGTAGTATGTGCTTGCATGATTGAATATCAGTATGTGATTATTTCTGTCAATGCCATGCTAGTGTTTTATTCCTGGATTAAATTAATTGGAAAATTTCCTATTTACTCAGCAATCCAAAAACCTATTATGTGTAGGAATTTTTCGACAAGTGGCTTTGCCGCTGCACTAAAACCGGATAAGTTTACCGTTACATACTTTAAACGTTGGCAGACTAAGACTACATTATGGCTCACGTCTATGAATGTATTCTAGGTCGCCGGTGTGCCCACGGGAACGATTGCTCCTGAACAGGAGAAGGCGTTCAGGGAGGCCACCGTCGTATTTCTCGGAGCACTTCTTAGCGTGATCGGAGATAAACTGGTCGACGCATATTTACAGGTGTCCGTCGCCAAGGACTTGTGGGAGGCGCTCGAATCTAAATTCGAGGCCACCGATGCTGGGAGTGAGATGTATATTATAGAGCAGTTCCACGATTACAAGATGGTTGAAAACCACCCTGTGCTAGAGCAGGCTCATGAGATAATATGCATCGTTAAGGAGCTTGAACTTGTGAAGTGCGAGTTACAGGGCAACTTTGTCGCGGACTGCATAATCGCTAAGCTCCCTAATTCCTGGAGGAATTTTGCCACTACTCTAAAACATCAGAGGCTTGAATTCTCAGTGGAGGATGTCATTGGACATCTGAGTGTTGAGCAGAACTCAAGGGCAAAGGACTCGAACCAGAGGAACTTCAACTCCCACAAGCCCAAGGGAAAGAACGATGTTCAACACAATACCGACTTTAAGAAGAAGGGTAAGAAGACCTTCAAAAAGAACAAGAAGGATGAGGGCTGCTTTACTTGTGGTTCGGTTGAACATTGGGCCAATAAGTGCCCAAACAAGTACAAGAAGCCAGGACAAGACTCCAATTCTATCAACATGATTGTGGGCAACAATGAGAATGGTGCATCTGGGTACGGTAATTTATTTATTGTTTTTTCAGTGTTGCAGCCCAACGATTGGTGGGTGGACACATGTGCAGGTGTTCATGTGTGTGCTGACATTCATTGTTCACTTCTTACCAGGTCACTGGCCACGGGTCCGTATTGATGGGGAATGGCGCGAGTGCTTCTGTTCATGGTGTTGGCACGGTCGATCTGAAGTTTACTCCGGGAAGGATCGTGCGGCTGAAGAACGTGCAGCATGTCCCCGCCATCAAGAAGAACCTACTTAGTGGCTCCCTTCTATGTAGAGAAGGGTTTAAGTTGGTTTTCGAGTCTAATAAATTACTTGTTACGAAATATGGACTCTTTGTTGGAAAATGTTATGAGAGCGGAGGAATGTTTTGCCTTTCCCTCGCAGATTTTTGTAATTAAGTCATGAACCATATTCATTCGAATGTTAATGAATCAGAAGTTTGGCATTCATGTCTTTGTCACATTACTTTCAGTGTTATGATGTGGCTAGCTAAATTAGATTTAATCCTGAGTTTCACTTTAGCCAAAGGTTCTAAGTGCCTTTCATGTGTGCAAGCTAAGCAACCTCGCAAGCCTCACAAGGTCGCGGAGAAGAGACACTTGGCACCATTAGAACTCATACATTCTGATCTTTTTGAGACAAATGGTGTGTTGACTAAAGGTGGAAATACTTCATGACATTGATAGATGATTCCAGTAGATATTGCTATGTGTATCTGTTAAATACTAAAGATGAGGCTCTACACTACTTTAAAATCTATAAAGCAGAAGTTGAGAAACAACTTGAAAAGCAAATTAAACGAGTCCGGTCAGATCGTGGTGGAGAGTACTTCTCGAGTGAATTTGATTCCTTGTGTGTGGAACACAACATTATTCATGAGAGGACGCCTCCCTATTCACCCTAGTCAAACGGGGTTGCCGAGCGGAAAAATTGTACTCTAACTGATGTGGTTAACGCCATGTTAGATACATCGGGTTTATCCAAGGCATGGTGGGGGGAGGCTATATTGACGGCATGTCATGTCCTGAATAAAGTTCCGACAAAGGACAATGAGATCACTCCCTATGAGAAATGGGCGAAGACAAGGACAACACTCTCGTATTTGTGTACTTGGGGTTGTTTGGCAAAAGTCAATGTGCCGATCCCCAAAAAGCGCAAGTTTGAACCGAAGACCGTGGACTGCGTTAATTTGGGCTACGCTAAGAATAGCGTTGGCTATAGATTTCTAGTAGTGAAATCTGAGGTACCTAACCAGAAGGTCGGTAAAATTATGGAGTCTAAGGATGCTACATTTTTCGAGGATATACTTCCTATGAGAGATATGCAAAGCACTTCTAGACAGGAATCTGAGGAGACTCCTGAGCCTGCCATTCCTATGGAATACTATGAACAAACACATGATGAAAATCCTAAGGAGGATGACGAGGAAACCCTTGGTAGGGGCAAGATAGAAAGGACTGCAAAGAACTTTGGTGATGATTTCTTCGTGTACCTCATGGAGGATACTCCCACTTCTATTTCAGAAGCGTATGCCTCTCCAGAAGCTGACTACTAGAAGGAAGCGGTCCGTAGCGAGATGGATTCCATCATGGCTAATGGAACATGGGAGATTACTGAGTGTCCCTATGGTTGCAAACCATTGGGATGTAAGTGGGTGTTCAAAAAGAAGCTTAGGCCCAATGGTACAATTGAAAAGTACAAGGCTAGGCTTGTGGCCAAGGGCTATGACCAAAAAGAAGAGGAAGATTTCTTTGATACTTATTCACCTGTGGCCAGACTGACCACTGTTCGAGTATTACTCTCGTTGGCGGCCTCACAGGGTCTTCTCGTCCACCAAATGGATGTTAAGACAGCTTTCCTGAATGGAGAGCTAAACAAGGAAATCTACATGCAACAGCCAGATGACTTTGTGATGGATGGTCAAGAAGGAAAAGTGTGTAGGTTGATAAAATCTTTATATGGCCTGAAACAAGCACCTAAGCAATGGCATGATAAGTTTAATACAACACTGACATCTATCGGCTTCGTTGTTAATGAAGCTGATTAATGTGTATACTATCGCCATGGTGGGGGCGAATGAGTTATATTGTGCTCGTATGCTGATGACATACTGATATTCGGAACCAACCTCAAAGTCATTGAGGAGGTCAAGTCGTTTCTATCTCACAAGTTTGAGATGAAAAACCTTGGTGTGGCTGATGTTATCTTGAACATCAAGCTACTGAGAGATAATGAGGGTGGGATTACACTTCTGCAATCCCATTATGTTGAGAAGGTGTTGAGTCATTTTGGATACTCGGACTGCACACCATCTCAAACACCATATGATCCTAGCGTGTTGCTTCGAAAGTCCAAAGGCACAGCTATAGATCAATTGAGATACTCTCAAATAATTGTTTCACTTATGTACCTAGCTAGCGCTATGAGGTCTGGCATCGCTTTTGCTGTGAGCAAACTGAGTCGGTTTGTATCAAAATCGGGTGATGTACATTGCCATGCTGTTGAAAGAGTTATGCGTTTTCTGAAGGGTACTATGAACTATGACTTCACTATACTGGATACTCGTCGGTACTTGAAGGGTATAGTGATGCGAATTGGATCTCTGATGATGATGAGATGAAGGCCACAACCGGGTATATGTTTAGTCTTGGAGGTGGCGCTATTTTCTGGAAGTCTTGCTAGCAAACGATCTTAACGAGATCGACAATGGAAGCAGAATTAATAGCATTAGACACATCTGGTGTCGAAGCAGGATGGCTTCGAGATCTTTTGATGGACTTGCCATTGGTTGATAAACCGATTCCGGCTATCCTTATGAACTGTGACAATCAGACTGTCATCACCAAGGTGAAGAGTTCAAAGGACAAAATGAAGTCCAACAAACACATACGAATGAGATTAAAAGCTGTCAGAAATTTGAGAAACTCCGGAGTGATAGCGTTGGAATATGTCCATACGGCTAAGAATCTGGCAAATCCCTTTACAAAAGGGCTATCACGTGTTGTGATAGATAATGCATCGAGGGAGATGGGTATGAGACCCACATGAGTTGCCATGGTGGTAACCCAACCTATGTGATCGGATATCCCATGAAGTAGGACCTGGGAAAACAAGCCAGTGGTGAACTGAGGAGAGTAACTATACTAATCCACTCCGTTGGAGATGTAATACTCTCGATACTGTATGGGAGGATGACTATTGTCTCAATGTGTTCCAAAGCTTATGCAAGCAAGATGCTATCCTACAGAGCGATCTTTGGAGGAACACACCTATATGAGCCCGACTGCTGGTCACAGTCTATGAGGTTTGGGTGATCTCTAGTTGGTCATGAACAGGCCAAGAGTGTGACTTATATGCTCCACCCGAGGGGTTAGCCTTCGGCAGCCAAGTATCAGTAAGACATGTAGTGAAGCTTCTTTACGCCAAACGGACAATTCAAGGCATAGTCCATTGTTCAGTTGTGAAGGAGTGTAGCTACTTGCTCTAGGTGAAGCTCAACCTTAACAGGTCTTCACTGAAACACTGGTATATCGAAACAGCAATTCGAACAGAGGACACAATGGGCCCTCGAGATCTGGTGGGAGATTGCTGAAATTTGAGATGGGCTTTAGGCCCATATAGCAATTTCTAAAAAATCTCTAAGGGCCCATGTGGGTTTACTGGCACTAGGTGTAGTGGGAAGTTTAGTCCCACCCCGAAAGTGGAAGAGGAGTTGGACCTACTTATAAGGGATTCTCTTCCACATGCTATTGGAGCTTAAGAAGAGAAGAGGCCCTCGCGCACTCCTCCTCCGCTGCCCGCCTCTCCATGCCACGCCTTGTCACGACGCGACGCGACGCAGATTGCGGAATTGAGCCGAGTCGAGCTCACACCTATGCGCTTATTTTTGTCAGTCACTAACGGAGAGTTTCTGACAGCGAAGCCACGATCGAAGACATCGGATCGTGGGCTGTCACAGACTCGGACGTGGGTCAATGATACGTCTCCAACGTATCTACTTTTCCAAACCCTTTTGCCCTTGTTTTGGACTCTAACTTGCATGATTTGAATGGAACTAACCCGGACTGACGTTGTTTTCAGCAGAATTGCCATGATGTTATTTTTGTGCAGAAATAAAAAGTTCTCGGAATCGCCTGAAAATCAACAAAGAATTATTTCGGAAAATATACAAAATATCTGCAAGAAGATCCTCACTGGGGGGGCCCACACCTTCTCCACGAGGGTAGGGGGCGCGCCCCCCTGCCCAGGGCACGCCCCCTGCCTCGTGGGCCCCCCGATGCTCCACCGACGTATCCCTAGATCCTATATCTTCCGTTTTGGGAGAAAACAATCAGGGAGAAGGAATTATCGCGTTTCACGAGATGAAGCCACCGCCAAGCCCTAATCTCTCTCGGGAGGGCTGATCTGGAGTCCGTTCGGGGCTCCGGAGAGTGGAGATCGTTGCCATCGTCATGATCAACCTTCCTCCATCATCAATTCCATGATGCTCACCGCCGTGTGTGAGTAATTCCATCATAGGCTTGCTGGACGGTGATGGGTTGGATGGGATCTATCATTTTATGGAGTTAGTTTTGTTAGGGTTTGATCCCTAGTATCCACTATGTTCTGAGACTGATGTTGCTATGACTTTGCTATGCTTAATGCTTGTCACTAGGGCCCGAGTGCCATGATTCCAGATCTGAACCTATTATTTTTTCATGAATATATGCGTGTTCTTGATCCTATCATGCAAGTCTATAGTCACTGATACGTCCAAAACGTATCTATAATTTCTGCTTGCTCCATGCCTCTTTTGTGTGATATTGCTATGATATTTATGCACTTCCATACACTTTTGATCATATTTGGACTAACCTATTAACTCAGTGCACCACAGTGCCAGTCCCTGTTTTCTGATGTTTTTCTATTTCAGGTTTCCCCCATATTAAAACTGCCCTAAAAATTCCGGGAAAAATACAGGAAAAATCAGCGTATCGGGAGCTTCAAGAAAAACCAAAGCAGGGCCAGAGGGGAGCCAGGGGCAGCCCAGGCGGCCCCACCCCTGGCCGCCTAGGGGGGCACCTGGGCCCCCCTCTCCGCTTCTGGTGACCCCCTTTGGCATATATACTCCTCGCGTCCCGAAACCCTCGAGGACGGAACCCTTTTTCGTGATCTCGTCTCTGTACCGCCGCCGCCGCGCTTCCAAGATCGGGAGCACCAGGAGAACTCTTCTCGGCACCCTGCCGGAGGGGAGAATCACCACTGGGAGCTTCTCCACCACCATGGACGCTTCCCGGATGAGTTGTGAGTAGTCTCCCTTGGACCATGGGTCCATGAACAGTAGCTATGTGATGTTCTCCTCCCCTCTTTGTTCTTCATGGTTTAGACCTCGTGAGCTGCCCTACATGATCGAGGCACATATGTAATCTTTATGCTGTTGCTCTGCTGAGTTTGCTGGGATCCGATGGATTATGAGATTATGTTCAGATTGTGTGTGAGTAATATATTTGATAAACCTCTTTTATATTTTTGTTCTTGAGTAATTCTTGCATGTTCTCCGTTGCTGTTTATTGCTTTGGCCAAGTAGTAGGTAGTAACTCCAAGAGGGAACGTTATGCTTGATTGTGGGTTCATGCCCCTCGATGACTAGCTTGAGTGACAGAAATATGAGTCTAGGGGATGTGCTGTTGCCACAAGGGGGAAAACAACGGTGCTTGTACTTGCGGGTGCAAGGATTGTTTACTTTACGCAAAGTTCTTTTAATGCAGTTGTCTGTTGCTTTGAGTTTACACTTTGGGTGGGACTCGCAACTTAATACCAGCGAGATGTTCTGGATAGATATCTCAAGGTGGATGATTAGTAGTAGATGCAGATGGATTTTGGTCTACTTGCCTTGGCATACCGCCCATGCTTTTGAGCCTCTACCTTTCTTTATAGCATAGTTAGCATTGGTTTGCGCACATAATCCTGTCAATTGCCCAGCTGTAATTTTTTTACCTCGCTTAGCTGTTCTATCGTCTTTTGGGAGAGAGACATCACTAGTGAACATCATGGGACCCCGGTCCATATTACCACCACTGATCACACCTTATATTTACTTCATGTTTCTATTTCCTAGTTGCAGTCATACCTATCATTATTACCTCTTGTGTTTGATCCTTTGTAAACAGCAAGGCCGGAGGGATTGACAACCTCTCTGTACTCGTTGGGAGCAAAGTTATTTGTATCTGTGTGCAGGTCCTGTCAACCGCTAAGTATCTGGCGCCGTTAGCAGTTGACACCTTCTTGTCGACCCTCGGAGTCTCACGGGATTCGATCCTTGGTATCTTGCCAAGGGAAACTTGCTGTTACGCTACATCTCAAACCTTCCACTTGGGGTAACCAACGAGGGGCGAGAAGCCATCAAGCAAAAGTTTCTGGCACCGTTGCCGGGGACTCCACTCTTCAAGATAGGGGAGTTGCACGCTATCTTTTATCTTTGCTTTTTAGTCTTGTTAGTTTACCTTTTAGTTTTTTCTTTAGTGTCCCTTATCAAAAATCACAAAAATAGTTATCTTGCTTGCTGCTGCTATGGGTTCCACGGAGAACACCAAGTTGTGTGACTTCACTAGTCATAACAACAATGACTTTATCTGCACGCCTATTGCTACACCTGCCACTTCAACACCTTCTTATGAGATTAAACCTGCTTTACTGAACCTAGTTATGAAAGATCAATTCTCCGGTGCTGGAGATGCTGCTGCTTTGCACTTAAATAATTTTGTTGAGCTCTGTGATATGCAAAAGTACAAAGAAGTAGATAGTGATATTGTTAAGCTTAAGCTTTTTCCTTTCTCCTTGAGAGGAGGAGCTAAAATCTGGTTTCAGTCCTTGCCTAGGAATTGTATAGATTCTTGGGACAAGTGCAAGGATGCCTTTATTGGGAAGTACTACCCCCCTGCTAAAATTATCCAACTAAGGAGTAACATAATGAATTTTAAACAATTGGATAATGAACACGTTGCCCAAGCTTGGGAACGTATGAAATCTCTTGTCAAGACCTGCCCTACTCATGGTTTGACTACTTGGATGGTTATCCAAACTTTTTATGCAGGCTTGAACTTTACCTCGCGGAACTTGTTGGATTCGGCCGCGGGAGGAACCTTTATGTCAACTACACTTGGTGCTGCCACGAGGCTTCTCGATGAGATGATGACCAACTATTCCCAATGGCACACCGAACGCGCTCCAACAGGTAGGAAGGTAAACTCTGTCGAGGAGATTTCCTCCCTAAATGAAAAAGTTGACTTGATCGTGTCTCTACTTTCCAAGCAATCTTCTATTGATCCTCATGATGTTCCTTTAAATTCTTTGATTGCTCAACATCAAGTAGATGTGAACTTTATCTCCAGAAACAATTTCAATAACAATGCTTATAGGAGTAATTTTGGTAGCAACCCTAGACCGTTCCCTTCTAATTCCTATGGGAACAACAATGCTTATCCTAGCACCAAGAACTCCACTTCTGAACTAGAGATTATGCTTAAAGACTTCATCACTACCCAAAAAGCCTTCAATAAGAGTGTAGAAGAAAAACTAAACAAACTAGATAATCTCTCTTTGAAGGTAGACAATTTAGCCCATGAGGTAGAGTTGCTTAAAATTAGAACTTCTCCTCTTGAGGAGAGGAAGACCACTCCTATGAATGCTACTCAAGTGCAAATTAATGAAAACATTAGGATGATGGCTAAACTTAAAGAGACATGGGCTAGAGAAAAGGAGGAAGAAGATAGAATTAAGAGCCTTCCTACCCACCATACTGTTGCTACTATCCAAGTTGTTGAGGATATCCAAACTCTTAGCACCCAATGCACTCCTAGTCCCATTGGACCTATTAATGGTGATGCTATGACCTCAACCGTAAAAGAAGAAACTCCTATGACCATAGAAGCTACCAAACAAGTGAGCCTAAAGGACACCACTACCACTTTACTTGATAGTAGTGACCTTGATTTTGATAATTGCACCCTTTCTGAAGTTATTAGTTTTCTTCACAAGATGTCTAGAGATCCCCACACTAACACACTTAATCTTGCCTTCACGGAGCATATCACTAATGCTCTTATCAAAGCTAGGGAGGAGAAGCTTAGGGTAGAAGCCTCCATACCTAGAAAGCTAGAAGATGGTTTGGATCCTATGATTAAAATTAAGTAGAATAACTTCTCTTGCTATGCTTTATGTGATGTTGGAGCTAGTACCTCCGTTATGCCCAAAAGAATGTATGATATGCTTAAATTGAAATCTTTTGCTCCTTGTTCTTTTGGTGTTCGTCTTGTTGATTCTTCCGTAAAGAAACCTTTGGGGAAGATCGACGATGTTCTTATCGTTGTCAATGACAATTATGTTCCCGTTGATTTTACTATTATGGATATTGAATGTGAACCTTCATGTCCAATTATTTTGGGACGTCCTTTTCTTCGCACCGTTGGTGCTATCATTGACATGAAAGAGGGGAATATAAAATTCCAATTTCCTCTCAAGAAAGGAATGGAACACTTCCCTAGAAAGAAGATTAAGTTGCCTTTTGAGTCCGTTACACGGGCTAGCTATTCTCTCACTCTTGATAAAACTTGATTTTCTCCTTTTTGCATCATGCCTAGCTTAAAGGCATAAAAGAAAGCGCTTTTGGGAGGCAGCCCACAACGAATAAAGTTTTATTTTGCTTTTGTTGTGTCTTGATGTTTGTTACTATAGTAGCATCATCATTGTATCTTTTCTTTTCAGCTTTGTGCCAAGTTTAGCCTCCGATTGCAAGAAAGTTCAAAAGTTGTGACGTGCAGTCCAGAAAACAGATTCTGTCCTTGGACAGAAAAATTCGTATAAAATCACCAGTTCATCTTTTTGATCTGAATTTTTTTGACAGCGTGCTCTATACAATTGGCTTTCGAGAATCTGTTCTGAGTTTTTTGATTTGAGTTGCAGAAGTGACCCGAAAAAATTATTTACTACCTACTTGTCTGTTTTTCACAGATTCTGTCCTGCTTTGCCTTTTCTTCGTTTTGCAAACCTTGAGCTTGATTTTTCTTTGCAAAAACCTTTTGGAAATCTTGAGAAACAGTAGCTCTTCAAGATTATCTTTATTTCCAGTAGGGAAAAAATTATTTTATTGTGGGTACTAACCTCGCTAATCAGATTATGATGAGTTATGTATGAAGGGAGTTTTCAAGTGTGCGAGGGAAGATGATAAAAGAAGATTTAGGAGGGTCAAACGCTCAAGCTTGGGGATGCCCCCGTGCACCCCCAAGAAATATTCAAGAAGACTCAAGCGTCTAAGCTTGGGGATGCCCCCGTGCATCCCCTTCTCCATCAACAATTATCAGTTCGTCTTTCGTTCCACTATATTTTAATCACTTCATGCGTTATGTGCTATGCTTGGAGCGTCTTGCTCTTAGTTTCCTTTTTAGTTTTCTTTAGCTTTGCTTGCTGTTCATAACAAGTTAGAACCCAGCTTTCTTTGTGTGGGAGAGAAACACGCTCCACTTCAACCTAGAACAAAACATAGGATTTTCATGCTTACCTTTGCTGTGTGTGTTCTTTGTCTTTCCATAGTTACTGTCATGTTTAGCTCTTAGTTTTCATGCTTTTCTTTTTAAAGAGCTTTTGTTTAGTTGGTTGTTGAACTCTCTTGAGTTTTCATGTTTATCTTGTTAAGAGAGTTTGCCTGTTGCACTGAGTTGTGTGTCTTAACTTAAAGTAGGTAATTGAGGTTGCTATTTAATTTTGGTAGTAACTTACAATAGTTTTGAGGTATTGCCATGAGTAATGTCTGAACTTTTGGTGTCAAGAGTTTAGCCTATTAGTGATAGATGTCGTATTTTGGGCAATCCGTGTTTATTTTCGAAAACCTACAAAATAGTTGAGAACTTTAGCTACTAAATGGATCACTAATCTTTGGAGGGATCGAATATTAGAGTACACTCACGTACCATGAGCCGAGGATGCGCAAGGATAACCAAACCCCCATACACTCCTCCTCGGGGTACTTGTCTCTTTGTGAACCTCCTAATTAGATTGAGAGTTACCGATAATAAGTGCATGAGTTCTTCGAACTAATGTGATTATTCGAAAGTTGACACTTCCACCTAACCATATTTTTCTAGCCTCTTCGGTACCGTGCATTGCCCTTTCTCACCTCGAGAGTTTGCGCATACTTCGCCGGTGCATCCAAATCCTTGGCACGATACGCTCTGTCATCATAAGCTTCATTATATCCTTCCTCAAAACAGCCACCATACCTACCTATCAAGGCATTTCCATAGCCTTCCCGAGATACATTGCCATGCAACAGCCATCTTCTCATGACTTGATCTTCATGTCATACATGCTTTTTGCTTGATCGATGAGTCGCATGCTAGTTGGGCCTGGCCCTAATCATTGCTACATGACGCGCTAGTATCATTGCATATCCTGCTACACTGGCAGAGGCATACATTTGCATACATCATGATAGTTTCATTTTCTTTATGTTGAGTACTTTTGTAAAGTGTGAAAGATCTTCTATACTTCTTGTAATATATAGAGTGTTGCCCCTAAAGTGAGGAAAAGATCCCAAAGAGGACAAATCAAAAGATCCCAAAGAGGACAAAATCAAAAAGATCCCAAAGAGGACAAATGAGAGATAAATAGAAAGAGCCATGGAGGCCACAAAAAAATAGAAAAAATAGGAAAAAGAGAAAAAGAAATAAAAAGAGAGAAGGGGGCACACTACTATTTCCTTTTGAGAGATCCACACTCGTACTCCATCTTATACCTTGTACTCCATAGAGACTATCATTCATGCATATAGCTATGTGGGGACCTTCACACTATAGAACTTGGCTTGTATATTCCAATGATGAGCCTCCTCAAAAGAGCTCTAGGTCTTCTTGAGCAAGCAAGTTGGATGCACCCCCACTAGTTCCATTGGAGAGCTTACCTTAGCTCATATGTGCATCCGTTGCATGGCAATCCCTACTCCTCACATCATATCTATCATTTGGCTTTCTCTCGCCGATGATTGTCCTCATTGATGTGAGCCCTTCACACCTTTTTGTCTTCCCCCTCCATCATTTTTCTTTTTGCCATCCTAAGTGTCGACTTTCTTGCTTACGGTCATCCATTGCATGAGTGCTCAAAATATCGAAAGGGAGTGGATCATTTTGACTTGTACCTGGCTGACGGTCTGGGGATGAGTCATGATAAGATTCCAAGGAAGACCAAGTGTGAAACTTTAGTAGATTAAGTTCTCAACAATACAAAAACTATGTTTTACTCTCTCATATATCCCTATCCCCTTTCTTGCACGCAAACACCATTTGGAGACATTCGAGTCACGGACATCGAGAGCTCTTGCACCTTTATGTTCTTATGTTGCTTGTTACAATGCTAATATAGACTCTTGCTTGTTATGACTTGAATTGAATTACATGCCTTGATTGCTTTACTTAAAAAGCTCTTATATGGTTGATAGCATGTCACCACAGAAATTATGCTTGTTATCATTTACCTACTCGAGGACGAGCAGGAATTAAGCTTGGGGATGTTGATACGTCCAAAACGTATCTATAATTTCTGCTTGCTCCATGCCTCTTTTGTGTGATATTGCTATGATATTTATGCACTTCCATACACTTTTGATCATATTTGGACTAACCTATTAACTCAGTGCACCACAGTGCGAGTCCCTGTTTTCTGCTGTTTTTCTATTTCAGGTTTCCCCCATATTAAAAGTGCCCTAAAAATTCCGGGAAAAATACAGGAAAAATCAGTGTATCGGGAGCTTCAAGAAAAACCAAAGCAGGGCCAGAGGGGAGCCAGGGGCAGCCCAAGCGGCCAGCCCAGGCGGCCCCACCCCTGGCCGCCTAGGGGGGCGCTTGGGCCCCCCCTCTCCGCTTCTGGTGACCCCCTTTGGCATATATACTCCTCGCGTCCCGAAACCCTCGAGGACGGAACCCTTTTTCGCGATCTCGTCTCTGTTCCGCCGCCGCCGCGCTTCCAAGATCGGGAGCACCAGGAGAACTCTTCCCGGCACCCTGCCGGAGGGGAGAATCACCACCGGGAGCTTCTCCACCACCATGGACGCTTCCCGGATGAGTTGTGAGTAGTCTCCCTTGGACCATGGGTCCATGACCAGTAGCTATGTGATGTTCTCCTCCCCTCTTTGTTCTTCATGGTTTAGACCTCGTGAGCTGCCCTACATGATCAAGGCACATATGTAATATTTATGCTGTTGCTCTGCTGAGTTTGCTGGGATCCGATGGATTATGAGATTATGTTCAGATTGTGTGTGAGTAATATATTTGATTCACCTCTTTTATATTTATGTTCTTGAGTAATTCTTGCATGTTCTCCGTTGCTGTTTATTGCTTTGGCCAAGTAGTAGGTAGTAACTCCAAGAGGGAACGTTACGCTTGATTGTGGGTTCATGCCCCTCGATGACTAGCTTGAGTGACAGAAACATGAGTCTAGGGGATGTGCTGTTGCCACAAGGGGGAAAACAACGGTGCTTGTACTTGCGGGTGCAAGGATTGTTTACTTTGCGCAAAGTTCTTTTAATGCAGTTGTCTGTTGCTTTGAGTTTACACTTTGGGTGGGACTCGCAACTTAATACCAGCGAGATGTTCTGGATAGATATCTCAAGGTGGATGATTAGTAGTAGATGCAGATGGATTTTGGTCTACTTGCCTTGGCGTACCGCCCATGCTTTTGAGCCTCTACCTTTCTTTACAACATAGTTAGCATTGGTTTGCGCACATAATCCTGTCAATTGCCCAGCTGTAATTTGTTTACCTCGCTTAGATGTTTTATCGTCTTTTGGGAGAGAGACATCACTAGTGAACATCATGGGACCCCGGTCCATATTACCACCACTGATCACACCTTATATTTACTTCATGTTTCTATTTCCTAGTTGCAGTCATACCTATCATTATTACCTCTTGTGTTTGATCATTTGTAAACAGCAAGGCCGGAGGGATTGACAACCTCTCTGTACTCGTTGGGAGCAAAGTTATTTGTATCTGTGTGCAGGTCCTGTCAACCGCTAAGTATCTGGCGCCGTTAGCAGTTGACACCTTCTTGTCGACCCTCAGAGTCTCACGGGATTCGATCCTTGGTATCTTGCCAAGGGAAACTTGCCGTTACGCTACATCTCAAACCTTCCACTTGGGGTAACCAACGAGGGGCGAGAAGCCATCAGTCACCTACTATGTGTTATGATCCGGCAACCCCTAAGTGACAATAATCGGGACCACTCCCGGTGATGACCATGGTTTGAGGAGTTCATGTATTCACTATGTGTTAATGCTTTGGTCCTGTACTCTATTAAAAGGAGGCCTTAATATCCCTTAGTTTCCAATAGGACCCCGCTGCCACGGGAGGGTAGGACAAAAGATGGCATGCAAGTTCTTTTCCATAAGCACGTATGACTATATTCGGAATACATGCCTACATTGCATTGATGAACTGGAGCTAGTTATGTGTCACCCTAGGTTATAACTTCTACATGATGAATTGCATACGACATAATTTACCATCACCGATCCAATGCCTACGAGCTTTTCCTATATTGCTTGTTGCTTATTTACTTTTCTGTTGCTACTATTACAAAAACTACAAAAACACTATCGTTGCTTCTATTGCCGCTACCGCCACTATCATATTACTTTGCTACTAAACTATCTTGCTGCAGATACTAAGTTTCCAGGTGTGGTTGAATTGACAACTCAGCTGCTAATACTTAAGAGTATTCTTTGGCTCCCCTTGTGTCAAATCAACAAATTTGGGTTGAATACTTTACCCTCGAAAACTGTTGCGATCCCCTACACTTGTGGGTTATCAAGACTATTTTCTGGCGCCGTTGCCGGGGAGCATAGCTCTATTCTTTAAGTCACTTGGGATTTATATCTGTTTATCACTATGAAGAATTTGAAGGACTCAAAAACCAAGATATTACTCTCAACTACGAGGGGAGGTAAGGAACTGCCATCTAGCTTTGCACTTGATTCTCCTTCTGTTATGAGTAAACTTGCGACACCTACTCCTGCTATTGAATCTGATATGTCGTGTGTTCTTGATGATGCTACTTCGGCTATGTATGATGAAACTACCTCTATGCATGATACTGTGCCACTAGGTGAATTTCTATATGAACAAATTGCTAAGGTTAGGGAGAGTGCAAATGTTGATGATATTTATGAAAGTGATGATGAAACTACTCCCAATAGATATGAATTTCCTGTCGTGCCTGAGGGTTATGTTATGGATGAAGAAACTGCTAGAGACTTTCTTGCTTGTAATGATAGATATGATCTTAAGAAGTTATTAGCTAAGCTGAAAGAAAAGTCCTTGAATGCTAGAATGAAATATGACCATGCTTTTGCTACTTCACCTATCTGTGTCACTGATAAGGATTATGAATTCTCTATTGATCCTGAGTTAATTACTTTGGTTGAATCTGATCCTTTCCATGGCTATGAGTCTGAAACTATTGTGGCACATCTTACCAAGTTGAATGATATAGCCACCATGTTTACCAATGATGAAAAGATCCGCTACTATTATATCCTTAAGTTATTTCCGTTCTTGTTAAAGGGTGATGCTAAGACTTGGTTTAATTCTCTTCATCCTGGTTGTGTGCGTAGTCCCCAGGATATGATGTATTACTTCTCTGCTAAATATTTTCCCACTCATAAGAAACAAGCTGCCTTACGGGAAATATATAACTTTGCTCAAACTGAAGAAGAGAGTCTCCCACAAGCTTGGGGGATGTCAGGGATATTACTAGCAGGTATAAACCGGCTAGTGTAAACCGGATTATGGTAATATAGTTGTATAATTGTAATACCCAGTAGAGGTTACGACCCATGAGAGCTTAGGGCCCATGTATAGAGTTATAGTTTGTAAACCGCATGATCATGTAACTTGAGAGACAAGGAAGAAAGAGCAGAGACCGAGGCGGACACAAGTATGAGCCGGCCTCGGGACTCTGTAAACCGGACCGGGCGTCGCCTCTATATAAAGGGACGGCCCGGCGACGGTTCAAGGACAAGAAAACGATCCGTCGAGACACAGGCAAGCGATCCGCTACCTGTTCATCGACGCCCAAGCAATACCAAACCAAACTAGACGTAGGCTTTTACCTTCCTCGAAGGGGCCGAACTAGTATAAACCCTCTGTGTCCTTTGTGTGCTTTAACCCCTTCAAGCTAACCTGTGCGATGGTTCCTCAACTAAGTCCGTTAAACCGGACATCTGCCGTGTTAATTCCACGACAGTTGGCGCCCACCATGGGGCTTCCGCACGATGGTTTCGAGTTCTTGAAGGGCAGCTTTGAAGGGCTCAGAGCTACGCGGTCGGCCGGATGACCAAGAGTCGCCGCGGCCAGATCTACATCGACGACACAGGCTGGGGACCGGAGGCCGATTCAATCGAATATGGGTATCGGGTTCCCTTCGGCGGCATCCACGTCTTCATCGGCAAGATTGGTGAACCGGGGCCTAAGCCGGATGTCTTCTCCGACATCGTCGAGCCGGCTCAGCGTGCGAGATCGGCCCGGATTCAGCCTGCCATGAAGCGCGTTTTCGTTGGAGCAATACACGGAGTCCAAGCCGAGGACGAATCGGATTCCGGTGGCGAGACAGTTGTCTATTCTGATGATGGATCCTCATCCGGAGAGACTGAATCCCTGTATCTATTGCGGGACGGCCGGTCTAAGGGTGTGTCCGATGGAGACAGTATTCCGGACCCCTTTGATCCGCCAAACCGGGTGGCTGTGTTTATGGCCGGTTCACAACCTACGCCACAGTCCACGGTGAACGGGGCGATGACAGCAGAAGCTGGTGTAGGGGGGAGCGGCCAAACCCTCTCGCCCTCTGATGCTCTATCCACCTTGCTCGAGGAGTTGACAACCCGAGCCATGGCAGAGGTGGCTCCAGCAGACAAGGCGCAATACGATGCAGAGCTCCTTCAGCTGAAGGGCCGGATCGATCAAGCAAAAGAAAATCTGAAGGCAAAAAAGGCTATGATAGCAATGAGGCAGGCAGAGCTGGATGATCAGGCTTTTCAGCTGAGGATGGAACAGGCCTCTACACAGGGAGTAAGGAATCAAAGGTACCATTCTCGTCTACCGCCGGTTTACGAGGCGATGAATCTTTTCAAGACACCAGGAGCGGGAACCAGCAATGATCCGGCGGTAAACCGGAGGGCGGCCCCGGCGAGGGATGAGCCGGTTCAGCAGCCCACTGCGGAGCAAGATCGGCGGGTTATGTCTGCGCCTCACGTCCCTACCCCTCCGGGTCATTATTCAAACCCTTTGGATAACATTGTTGCTGCCGCTTCACGCCTGGCCGCTTTACCCATTGAGGGGACATCCCCCGTGGCAATGGAGGTACGCAGGGTTAAGGAACTGCTTAACACGGCATTAACACAACAACAAGCATATTCTTATAGCAGGGAGAGGCTTCATTCAACACCGCGCCATAGCCGGATTTACACTAGGCATTGGGAGGAACCAGAGGTGTCTAGTAGTAAACGGAGGCGACACCGTCACAGGCAAGATAATCCGGCAGGCGCAGAGGCACAAGCTCAGGGGGCGCAAGACCGGGTTAGATCTGCAGCTCGCGAGGAGGTCCGCCAAACGACGCCGGTTCACACAACCACAACAGAGACAAGAGTTACGACGAGTTCCTTTGGGGTGCAATGTCTTATCCCCGCTCTACGGAGCGTGAAATTACCCAAGGATTTCAAGGGCCCACGGAAAGTGCCTAATTACACAACAGATTTAGCTCCAGAGGCTTGGGTTGAGAGTTACGAGATGGCTATGGAGATGCTGGACGTAGATGAAGCCTTGCGCGAAGTACTTCACCATAATGCTTGAGGGTACAGCCCGGACCTGGCTAAAAGGCTTACCACCTAACTCCATCGGATCATGGGGAGAATTACGTCGCCAGTTTATCAAAAAATTTAAGGATACGTGCAAGCAGCTAATGTCAGTGGTGGATCTGGCAGCCTGTATACAAGGAGAACAGGAGTCTACAAGTGCATGGGTGCGGCGAGTATCAGAAATCTTGCACTCTTCGAACGGTATCAATCCCAGTACGGCAATAGTGACACTAGAAAACAATTGCCGGTTTGAGTCTCTGAAGTTAAAACTGGGACGGCTCAAACGGGATTGTAATGACATAGGAACTCTCATGAGCGCTCTGGTGAAGTACGGGGACTCAGACAACACTAAGTATCCAGAAGCAGATGAAGATAAATCCGGAAAGGCAAATAAATTTGGTAAACCAGCGCAGGCTAGTCCGGTTGGTACAAGCTTGTTAGGCAAGCAAAAGGCGGAGGGTGGCTCCGATTTCGTGGCCAATACCCAAGTTCAACGCGGCTTTCAGCGCAACAAGGGTAAACCGCCTCCACAAACCGGTGGAGGGCCCGCTACCTGGGAGCAAGAATTGAATGAGCCTTGCCCGAAACACGGATCAAGATGGAAGCCATGAGCCGGTTCAGATCTAACAACAGGCCACCGGGCGGCGGATCAGGCCCCGGGTTCTATGGTCCGGGTCACCAGGGGAACGGCTCCGGATCAGGATATCGTGGCAACAACGGTGGTTATAATAACCAAGGCAATAACCAATATGGTCAAAGCGGTTATAATAATCAAGGCAGTCAGCAGCATGGTCAAGGTGGTTACAATAACCAAAACAACCAATAGCAGGGCCAAGGTAATCACAATAACCAAATCAATCAGCAGCGTCAGCAGCAGCAGCAGCAATCCGGATATCAGAGTAACCCGAAGGAGTTGAGCAGCGGGCAGTATCATGTGTTCACTACGAGTTTGTGTAAGCGGGATCAAAAGGTTTTAAAACGGGCGGTCCACATGGTTGAACCGGCGACGCCGCAATTCCTGCGCTGGTCAGAACAACCTATTGTGTGGAGCAGGGAGGATCACCCGCTACGAGTTGATAATCCGGGCCACTTGCCCTTAGTGGTAGCGCCACAGGTGGGTGGCTACAAATTCACCAAGGTCCTCATGGACGGCAGCAGTAGCATCAATATCTTATATTATGAGACTTTTCGTCGCATGGGGCTGACGGATAAGAAGTTAAAACAATCAAACACGGTGTTTCATGGAGTGGTGCCAGGTAAATCAGCTTACCCAGTTGGGAAAATTGACCTAGAAGTTACCTTTGGAGATGAGCAGGATTCCAGGTCAGAGATGATAACCTTTGAAGGTGTCAAGATCCGGAGCCCCTATCACGCTCTGTTTGGAAGAACGGTTTATGCCAAGTTTATGGCCAGGCCGTGTTATGTCTATCTACAGCTCAAGATGCCGGGTCACAAAGGAACCATCACGGTTCATGGAAGTCGCAAGATTGCATTGGAGTGTGAAGAAGGAGACGCTGCTTACGCGGAGGCAGTATATGCTACGGAAGAGTTGAAGTTTTATAAAGACAATGTTGATCCGGCTGATATGTCCCCGTTGAAGAAGCCGACTACAGAACATGATCCGGCGTTGAAATTCAAATCGGTAGAGGAGACCAAGCAAGTTGACTTTGTGCCAGGCGATTCATCCAAGCAGTTCACTATCAGCGCTAACCTTGACCCTAAATAGGAAAGCGCGCTCATCGAGTTCATCCGTGAGAACCGGGATATCTTTGCATGGAAACCTTCTGACATGCCAGGTATACCGAGGGAACTCGCTGAGCACAGTCTTAACATTGATCCGAAGTTCAAACCGGTCAAGCAGTATCTGCGCCGCTTCAACGAAGAAAGGCGCAAGGCTATAGGAGAAGAAGTGGCCAGCCTTTGGCCGCAGGGTTCATAGTTGAAGTTTTTCACCCGGAGTGGTTGGCTAATCCGGTGCTGGTGTTAAAGAAAAATGGGAAGTGGAGAATGTGTGTAGATTACACAGACTTGAACAAAGCTTGTCCAACCGATCCTTTGGCTCTCCCTCGTATTGATCAGATCATTGATGCTACGGCGGGATGTGAGCGGCTAAGTTTTTTGGATGCATATTCAGGGTATCATCAGATCAAAATGGCAGTTAAAGATCAGGAGAAGACATCCTTCATAACCCCTTTTGGTGCTTTTTGCTATGTTTCTATGCCCTTTGGGCTCAAGAGTTCCCAAGCAACTTATCAGCGTTGCGTACAGAATTGTCTAAAGGGGCAGATAGGGAGGAATGTTCATGCTTATGTGGATGATATTGTGGTAAAATCAAGGAAGGAGGAGACGCTGATAGAGGACCTCAAAGAGACCTTTGACAATCTTCGAGACTATAAAATGATGCTTAATCCAGAGAAGTGCGCTTTCGGTGTTCCGGCGGGCAAGCTCCTTGGATTTTTGGTATCAAACAGAGGAATAGAAGCCAATCCGGAGAAGATCAAGGCAATTACATCCTTGACTAAACCGGCTTGTGTTAATGACGTTCAGCGTATCGCCGGTCGGATCACAGCATTGAGCCGGTTCATCAGCCGTCTGGGGGAGAAGGCGATTCCACTTTATCAGATGCTGAAAAAGACGGACCGGTTTATATGGAGTGATGAGGCAAACGCTGCGTTTGAGGATTTCAAGCGGCAACTGGCACAGCCGCCGGTCCTTGCTGCCCTTGTTGATAATGAGCTGTTACTGTTATATGTCGCCGCCAATGCACGAGCAGTCAGCGTGGCAATCGTGGTTGAGCGCAAAGAAGCAGGAAAGGAATACTCGGTTCAACGACCAGTCTATTATGTCAGCAAAGTTCTTATTGAATCTAAGCAAAGGTACGCGCATTGGCAAAAGCTGGTATATGGTGTGTTCATGGCAAACCGGAAGTTGAAACATTATTTCCAAGGCCACCCAATAACTGTTGTTAGTTCAGCACCGTTGAGGAGATAAGTTTTGTTATGTCCTCCGTCTACTGTTTCCTTGTACTAATAATGCAGCAGAGTATGAAGCATTGCTTCATGGATTACGGATGGCCAAGGAAATGAACATGAGCCGGGTCAAGTGTTTTGGCGATTCAGATTTAGTGGCACAGCAAGTATCCGATAAGTGGGATTCAGGAGATCCTCTCATGGTAGCTTACAGACGAGAAGTTGAAGCGGTCGCAGGATATTTCAAAGGGTATCAGGTGGATCACATAGATCGGCGAAGGAATGAAGCGGCCGATGCTTTAAGCCGGTTGGGTTCTCAACGTAAACCGGTACCACCGAATACTTTTTTAGATGAGCTGCACAGTCCATCAGTTCAAGTACCATCGGAGGAAGACCTGGCTGTCCCTGATCCGGAGGCACAACTAGTTGCAGCACTTCATGTTATTCCGGATTGGACGCTGCCATATTTGGCGTATCTAAGCCGGGGAGAGCTGCCGGACGACGAGATCGAAGCAAGACAATAATCCGGTGCTCTAAGTCCATGACAATTGCAAACGGAGAACTTCACCATCGCAGCGTTTCTGGAGCGTTTCAGCGGTGTGTGTCATCTGAGGAAGGTTGTGATATTCTTCGTGAGATCCATGAAGGGGATTGTGGTCATCATGCCAGTTCAAAATGTTTTGTGGCTAAAGCTTTTCGACATGGGTTCTATTGGCTGACATCCCATGCTGATGCGACGGATCTAGTCCGGAAGTGTGATGCTTGTCAAAAGTTTTCATGACGTGCTCTTGTTCCGGCACAGGAGCTCCGGATGATACCGATAGCCTGGCCATTTGCGACTTGGGGGCTTGATATGGTTGGGCCCTTCAAACGATCCCAAGATCAAAAAACTAATCTATTGGTTGCTGTGGACAAATTTACAAAGTGGATTGAGGCAGAGCCTGTGAGCAAGTGTGATGCGGCAACAGCGGTTAAATTTATCAAAAAGGTATTTTTCCGGTTTGGTTTTCCACACAGCATCATCACAGACAATGGCACCAATTTATCTAAGGGAGAGATGGAAGAGTTTTGTCAACGTGAGCATATTCGTCTAGATGTATCTTCTGTAGCTCACCCTCAATCCAATGGTCAAGCTGAAAGGGCAAATCAGGAGATCTTGCGAGGCATCAAGCCCCGACTTATGACTCCCCTCCAAAGAACACCGGGGTGCTGGGTTGAGGAGTTACCTTCTGTCCTTTGGAGCATCAATACTACGCCAAACCGGTCCACATGTTATACACCTTTCTTTATGGTGTATGGTGCTGAAGCGGTTCTTCCAAGTGATATCCGTCATGATTCGCCACGAGTGACGGCTTATGTTAAAGCGGCCAATGAGCAGGCAAGACAGGACAGTCTGGACCGGCTAGATGAAGAACGTGACATAGCAGCAGCACGGTCTGCAATTTATCAACAGGACTTGCGCAGATACCACAGCCGCCGGATCAAGACCAGGACGTTCCAGGAGGGAGATTTGGTGCTCCGGCTCATCCAAGATCAAACAGATATGCACAAGCTATCCCCGCCTTGGGAAGGGCCCTTTGTGGTCAGCAAGAATCTGCACAACGGTTCATATCACTTGGTAGACGTTCGAGAACACAAGGACTCACGGACATCGGAGGAAGAGACAAAGAGGCCGTGGAACATCGCCCTCTTGCGGCCCTATTATACCTGAGCCAGGAGCTCCGCTGTATCCTATGTATATATTATGATTAATGAATAAACCGGCACCCTCGGTAAACCGGGGGCTCAGCCTTTTTCCAATATAATTGTCTTATGGTGATAACCATCTACAACTTACGTTTCTTATTATATGTCATATCTTAAAATGCTTTGATCAGTCTATCAGGCTGTGCAGGACAATTGTCGTAGATGTACTCTGGAGCTGTGATCACTAATAAGATTCCTGCTCAAACATAGGTCATATCGGAACCAAAGAGAGCACAACCGTCCCGCTCAAACATAGGTCATATTCGAACCAAAGAGAGCATAGGGCTTCCTGTTCAAACATAGGTCGTATTCGAACCAAAGAGAACATAACCAAACTTATTGATGGGCTTCCTGTTCAAACATAGGTCGCATTCGAACCAAAGAGAACATACCCAAACTTATTGACGGGCTTCCTGTTCAAACACATGTCGTATTCGAACCAAAGAGAACATACCCAAACTCACTAAATCCATTCTGTTCAAACATAGGTCGTATTCGAACCAAAGAGAACATGGCTAAAGGCCAGTAGGGGGCAGGATCGTATCCGAATCCTAGCTTAGCCCCTATGGTCCGGTTTGTATGGTCGTATCCGAACCATAAGCTCAATGGATCGTATCTGAATCCATTGCTTGGCTAAATTTTTAAGGCCTGTAGGGGGCAGGATCGTATCCGAATCCTAGCTTAGCCCCTATGGTCCGGTTTGTATGGTCGTATCCGAACTATAAGCTCAATGGATCGTATCCGAATCCATTGCTTGGCTAAGTTTTACTTTGGAGCCTGGCAGCTCGCAAAAAGCCTCGACTACATGGTTTTATTTGCAAACTTGTATTTCTGGCATTTGTGTTTTATGGTTCTTTGATCCGGAGTGGGACAACTCCAGAGTTAACCACGTATCTTCAAAAAGTCTGGACAGAGCTCCAGCATGATCTAAACCGGTAGCTTCTATAAAACCCAGAATTATTATTGGATCTATCACAAGGGCAACCTCAGAAAACTGCAAAGTTCGCCGGATTAAGAATATCAAGCATACTTAATCGCAGGTATGAAGTTATTTCTGGTATAAACAAACACTTGTTTGATATTTTGTGTGAGCAATTTAATCGGTCCGGCGGTTAACCGCTAGGACATCTTTTAAGTATTATCTATGCAGAAACAGATAGTATGCAAGATCAACCATATCAGACAAAATTCAAATTGGCAAACATCAAAGCAAAAGTTGGGACATCCGGATCAAGACGAACAATGTTTTATGCTATCCTATTACAAGGCATAGCAAGCCTGAACGGATTAAAGTCTTTCCAGCGAAATGAGACTGCAACTACAAAGATAACTTATGTGGCCTACGCTTCCTCCTGCTGCGACGGCTGGGGATCGACTTGTTCCGGAGTTTCTTCCTCTTCTTGAAGCGGCTGAAAGTCAGGGACGCACCAATCGATTTTCGTTAAAGTGCGGAAGTACATCTCTTCCGTGATAAGTTCAGACGGATCAATATCTGGGGCGAAAGTATGAGGGTGCACTAGTGGGATTAGATTTACGGTATCATAAACCGGCCGATCCACCCGCTCGTTCTGTAAATCATACCCCGGATGATACCTGGACAAGTCTGATTCGGCAGCAAGCTTGCTAGCGAGAGGACGCATCTCCTTAGTCAAAGCGTGAAGATCTTTGGCAGTGAAAGCTGATCCGTCTTCTTTAGTGCTGGGATACCCATTCAAGGCTTCTTCCGGATCAAAATCTGGAACCCACGCTTTGGCTCTGGTAAGCGCCATGAGAGAACCGGCTCGGGCAGCAGACTTCTTCACTTCCTCCAAGCGTACTGGCAAGACAGGAAGTTTCTCTAGTGTGCCTTGGATAGTGGTGGGGGCCGGTTTATTGAAGGACATTGCGCTTATGATCCTTTGAGCGCCGGAATACAGCTGCTCAACCAGAGTATAAGACGCTTTGAGTTTTTTCCGTAAGTCATCCGCCAGATGGGTAACACGGCGCGCCGTTTCCCACTCCGCATCTGCCGCACCTCTCCCTAACGGCACGCGTCGATTGCGGCGTCGTGGGAGAGATCGTGGCCTGCTTCTTTAATAAAAAATGCGAAACGTCCCCCACTTCCCCCTTGAAAGCAGAGGAAGCAGGGGTAGTTTCCCTCCATTGCCTTCATTGCGCCTTGAATCCCCAGGAACCCCCGCCGCTCTCTGCCTCCGCAAGGGTCGACAGAGAGTCGTGCTCCACACTCTCCTCCGCCGTCTCCATCATCCGCGGCGCCGTCGACCTCCCCGCCGTCCCCGCCATGGCCCCGAAGAGCGACAAGGCGAAGAGTGACCAGGCGAAGAAGGAGAAAACCGAGAAGGCGGCGAAGCTGGCAGCCATGCGGAGAAGGAGGGTGTTCTTCCCGCCGAGGCTCGGCGCGAGGGAGCTGCGGGACAAGTACTAGTTGTTCTGGGCGAGGGAGACGATGGCTCATCCTCGCACCCGAGTCCTCCCCGCCGTAGCCGTCGACATGTTCCCGGGAGGTTACTACTATTTCGCTGCATTCTTCCATTGCGGTCTCTGTCCTCCGTATTCGGAATTCTTCTGTGATGTGATGAACACGTACGGATTCCATCTCTTAGATTTTACCCCGAATGCCGTCCTCACTTTGGCCGTTTTCACACATCTGTGCGAAAACTATGTCAGGGTCCACCCGAACGTAGCCCTCTTCCGCCACTTCTTCACGCCTAGAGTAGAATCTGGATCCCCACTCTCCGGCGGTATCTCCTGGATCTTCAGGCTCGGCAAGAAAGAGGCGTACTTGATTGGAGAGCTATGCGGCAAGTGGGAAGAGTGGAGAGCTGACTGGTGCTGGGTCCTGGAAGAAGCACCTGAGCAATTTACCTAGCCGCGCCGGACTGCAATAGTGCGCGACAAGGATTGGAGTGATTTGGCCCCGGAGGACGACAAGTTGCAGATTGCCCTCACTAGGATCCTTCGCCTCCGGGCCGCCAATTTGACTGTGGGTGAAGTTGGGGCTGATTTCCTCTGCCGCCGCATTGCCCCTCTACGGGAAAGGAAAAGACCCGCTTGGGAGTTCGGCAATGCGGCAGACCGCATGAGGCTGCGCCCCGGGTTGAACTATAATTTCACCGTCTTGGAACTGAAGGGGATGGTCCGGGAGCTGTTTAAGCACGACCCCAAGCACAAGGAGTGGTTCACTCCGTCCCGGGGAGTTGTGTCGTTGTGCAACAACACTGCCCTTCGTTCCATCCGCGCGGTGATGCCCGAGTGTGACTCCCACGGGGTCGTCCCCACTTGGCTCGTGCCTTCAGCGGAGACCGTGCAGGCTTTCTTCGACAACCTGGTCGAAAAGCCACGCAACGCCGAGGAGAAGAAGGGCCTCACCCGGGAGACCACCGACAGGGATGTGGCATACATAGCCAGCAGGATGGAGGAGGCCGCCGCGGCTGCGGCTGCCGGTGAATTTGGATATACTGTGGACGAAGCAGAGGCAGCGGACGAAGTGAGCCAGGCCGAGGAGGCGGAAATCCTTAAGCTGCTGAAGATCGCGCCCGAGGAGTTCGCTGGGGAGCCTGCCGGGGCGGGCGAGGCTGTCGGGCAAGGCACCGAGTCCAGTGAGCCCGCCGAGGAGGACGCCGAATCGGGCAATTCCGACGAAGACTCGGGCGGGTCACTAAACCTCGACGACGACGCTTCCTCATCCTCGGAGAACTCTCCGCCACCACCAAGCCCTCCGCCTCAGCAGAAGAAGCGCCTCCGCAAGGCCACTGAGACGGCGAGGCCACCGGCGCCCCGACAGCAGCCGAGGCGCCGTGCGACGTGCCCCCGCGACGAGCAAGGTCGTCAAGGAGGCGCCCCATGCTCGAGCGACAAGCGGAGGAGGATCTTCCCGGAGTGGCTCTGGTGCTCCTTCTGCTCCTCGGTCTTCGGGGACGACCGGTGCGGGGTCTTCACAACCCACAGCTCCGGAGCCCGCCAAGCGCCCGAGGGAGCCTTCTCCTCCAGCTCCTCGCGCAGGAGCGCGTGAGGCGCAGTTTGATTTCTCTGCCCTCAGCTCCGATGAAGAGGAGGAAGAGTAAGTACTTGCAATTTTTATTTCCTTTGATTTTGTCTTGATTTTTCTTGCTTGGTTCTAATTCTGATCTTGTTTGGCTTCCAGGACCTTGACCCAGAGGATGGCGAAGAGGGCCAAGATCCCTGTGGTTGACATCGAGGACGACGAGCCCGTCGCGACGACAGGTGACGCGCCAGCGACAAGCTTGCCGGACCAGCCTGCTGCTCCGGAGAGCAGCCCCCAGCGCAGCCCCCAGCGTAAGTCTGGTATTCACTTTTCTGTTTAATGGGTGCGCTTGAGGTTGTTATCCTTATTGATGTCTTGTTGTCCTGTGCAGAAGTGGAGCCGCAGCCGCAAGAGCACCAGGAGGTCGCCCCCGACGAGCCGCTTGTTCCACCCTCCCCGCCAAGGATGAGCTCCCCGGCGAGGGATAGTGCTCTGCCAAGGACGGGTACTCCGCCAAGGGCGAGTACCCCGCCAAGGGTGAGCAGCCCGACAAGGGTGAGCACCCCGCCAAGGGAGGGCGCAAGCGGCCCTCCGCCAGCGGGGGCCACTACCACGCCGCCGAGGGAGAATTCCCCGGCGAGGGACCCCATTGTTGAAGAGGCCCGCGAAGGTAAACCCTTGTAATTTCTTCTTTGAACTCTTCTTTTTTGGATATTTGCTTGACAAATCTTTCTTTTCTTTTTCTTCTGTTGTCAGACCCGCCCGCCCCGGAGCCAATGGAGACGGAAACCATCGCCGAGGAGGAGGAGCGCGGCGAAACTGGCGACAGCACCGCCGCGGAAGGAATGGCCGGCGCCGACGAGCCAGCCGCCGAGGAGACTGCTCCAACCGCTGACGCTGCGGCTGGGGAAGGGACCGGCGACCACACCGCTGTCCCGGAGGCCGCAGGAGCGCCGGACGCTGCACCGGCCGCCGACCCCTCCGCCTCCGCACCTGGGCCGGGCGTCTATTTGGAGGCCGCCAACGGGGTCTTCATCCAAGTCCCGTGGGCGTCCTCATCAAGGGCACCTGCGGAGGGGGAGACCTTCGACGGAGAAGTTCTCACCTCCGCAGGGTTGAAGGTTGTCGACGCGCCCGGCAGTAGCGACGAGCCCGAAGAGGAGCAACTCCTGCGTCGACTCCTCGGTTTGTACCGGGCCAGGCAAGCCAAACTGGAGTCCCGAGAGGCTCTGGCTGCCAAGGCCGGCGTTGACTTGGAGAAGCGTGCTGCGGAGCTCCGTGCTGCCAACCAGGCGGCCCTCCGAAACTTGGCGAAGGAACGCGAAGAGCTTGCCGGAGCACACCAAGCATTCCTCCTTGAGGTGGTTGCCGGAGCGGATCACGGCCACCGCGCCTTATGGGTGAAACTTGCGAAGATGCTCTATGTTCCAGGAGTTGCTCACCGGTAAGCCTTCTTTGGTCTCAAGGCGGACAGCGCCGGGCCTTGTGACTTGTCTCACCCGATAAGGGCCTTCCCACTTCGGTGTCAACTTGTTGGAGCCCTTGGCGGACTGAACGCGCCGAAGAAAAAGGTTGCCTTCCTCGAGACTCCTGGCCTTGACCTTGCGGCTATGATAGTGACGCAAGGCTTTCTGGTATCGAGCAGCTCGTACAGCAGCCTGGAGATGTTCCTCCTCGAGGAGCAATGCATCATCTTGCCGCAGTTGCTCTTGCTCGAGCTCATCATAAGCGAGCACTCGAGGAGACCCGTATACGAGTTCCGTGGGGAGAACTGCATCTGCTCCATAGACAAGAGCAAAGGGTGTCTGCCCGGTGGCTCGATTTGGTGTCGTCCTGATTGACCAAAGAGCCGCCGGCAACTCCTCTATCCAGTTTCTTCCGCACTTGTGCAGCCTATCGAAGGTTCTTGTCTTGAGTTCGCGCAGCACTTCAGCATTTGCCCTCTCTGCTTGACCATTGCTCCTCGGGTGAGCAACAGAAGCAAAGCAGACCTTGGCGCCAAGGTCTTGGACGTACTGCATGAAGGTGCGACTTGTGAACTGTGTGCCGTTGTCGGTGATGATCCTGTTAGGGATTCCGAAACGGCAAACAATTGACCTAAAGAACTTCACTGCTGACTGTGCTGTCACCTTTCTCACTGGTTCCACTTCTGGCCACTTTGTGAATTTGTCGATTGCAACGTACAAGTATTCAAAGCCCCCGACAGCGCGGGGAAAGGGGCCGAGGATATCGAGCCCCCAGACCGAGAAGGGCCAGGACAAAGGGATCGTTTGGAGAGCTTGAGCTGGCTGATGTATTTGCTTGGCATGGAACTGGCACGCTTCACACTTGGTTACTTGTGCAGTTGCATCTTGGAGGGCTTCTGGCCAAAAGAACCCTTAACGGAACGCCTTCCCGGCAAGTGCTCTTGCGCCAATGTGGTGGCCACATATGCCTCCGTGTATCTCTGCTAACAGCTTCTATCCATCTTCCCGGGAAATACACTTCAACCTGACACCGTTGAGTCTTCTTCTGTACAGTTCGTTGCCAACGAACTGGTACATACTTGACTGTCTGGTTATCTTTTCTATCTCTTCTGGTTCTTCGGGAAGTTCTCTAGTTTGAAGAAAACGGACGATTTGTTGTGCCCATGCTGGAGCCTGAGGCTCAACAACAAGGACTAAAGGCATCAGGGCTGCTGCGGGAACCTCAGCTTCTACGGCAAGATTCTGTGGTTTTGCCGGAGCTGAGGGTTCCCCGGCAAGCCTGCCGGGGCAAGGCTTGTCGGGAACGCCTGCTTCAACTGTACAGACCCTTGGGTCTGCAGGAGCGGACTGTTCCTCAGCATCTTGGTTGTTGATCTTGGGGACCTTGGCGGCGGCTTCGGGAAGATCCGCCGGCAAGTAGTCGCCGGAGACCAACTTCCTCTTCTTGCTCTGCCCAACTGATGGTGTGACGGATGGTTGAGTTAGCTTGAGCACGAAGACCCCTGGTTCCACAGGTAACTTCATTGCAGCACACTTTGAGAGGCCATCCACAATATCATTCTGAGCCCTTGGGACATGCTCCATCTGCAGGCCTTCAAAGTGTTCTTCAAGCTTCCTCACTTCATCGACATAAGCTTCCATCAAAGGGCTCTGGTAACTCTTGTTTACTTGTCGGACCACCAATTGTGAATCTCCCCGCACAATCAACTTCTTAATCCCAAGTTCGGCCGCAATTCTGAGACCGGCAAGCAAACCTTCATACTCAGCAGTATTGTTTGTCGCTTGCTCCTTGGGAAAGTGCATTTGGACAACATACTTGAGGTGCTCTCCGGTGGGCGCTATGAGTAACACGCCGGCACCGGCGCCTTGCAGCAAGAAGGCACCATCGAAGTACATTATCCATTCTTTGCTTACTTCTTGGATGGGGATGCTCGTCTTTGAAACTTCTTCATCTGGTGTTGGTGTCCATTCTGCTATGAACTCTGCCAAAGCTCTGCTCTGTATGGTTGAAGTACTCTCAAATTTGAGCCCAATGCTTGACAGTTCCAGCGCCCACTCAACGATCCTGCCTATTGCTTCTGGATTTTGCAATATCCTCTTCAACGGAAAGCGAGTGACCACTGTTATCTCGTGCGCTTGGAAGTAATGGCGCAACTTTCTTGAGGCCATGAGGAGGCCGAAAAACAACTTTTGCACCCTAGAGTATCTTGATCTAGCCCCCTGCAAGAGGGAACTTACAAAATAAACTGGGCGCTGCACCATCTTCCTTCGCACTTCTCCTTGTTCCTGCGCAAACTTGTCCTTGTCGGGGCCAGAGCTTGTCGGGGAAGCCCCCTGCTTGTCGCTGGATGCGCTTGCCGGGAATGTGGGTTCCTCATCTGCCTCCCTCTCCGCTACTAATGCAGCGCTAACCACTTGATTGGTTGCCGCTAGGTACAGCAGCAACTTCTCTTGTGGCCTAGGTGCGACAAGTATTGGAGTGGAGGACAGGTATCCTTTCAAGTCTTGCAGCGCTGCCTCCGCCTCCGGAGTCCATTTCATAGGACCTGCCTTTTTCAAGATTTTGAAGAAAGGTAGGGCGCGTTCTGCAGACTTTGAAATGAACCTGCTGAGGGCAGCCACACAACCAGCAAGTCTCCTTACGTCCTTGACGCGCTTGGGGGCTTCAATCTGCTCGATGGCTTTTATCTTGTCGGGATTGGCTTCAATCCCCCTCTGGGACACAAAGAACCCGAGAAGCTTGCCGGAGGGGACTCCGAAGACGCACTTCTCGGGATTCAGCTTGAGTTGTATCTTGCGCAGATTCTCAAAGGTTTCTTCTAGGTCTTGAATCAAGGTATCCTTGCTCTTGCTCTTGACCACTATATCATCCATGTAGGCTTCTACATTCGTGTGTATCTGTGGCTCAAAAGCAGCGTGTACCACCCTTGCAAATGTTGAGCCTGCATTCTTCAATCCAAAGGGCATGCGTATGAAGCAGTATGTGCCACATGGAGTAATGAATGCAGTCTTCTCTTCATCTTCCCCAGCCATGAAAACCTGGTGGTAGCCTGAGTATGCATCGAGAAATGAAAGCAACTCACATCCAGCCGTGGAGTCAACAATCTGGTCGATACGCGGCAAGGGAAAAGGATCCTTGGGACAAGCTTTACTCACGTCAGTGAAGTCTATACAAAGTCTCCATTTCCCATTAGCCTTTCGCACGACAACTGGATTGGCCAACCATGTAGGATGGAGTACACCTCTAACCAGGCCTGCTGCTTCCAACTTCTTTATCTCCTCGGCAATGAACTCTTGGCGCTCCATAGCTTGCTTCCTGACCTTCTGCTTGACGGGCCACGCGTGAGGACAAACAGCAAGCTTGTGCACAATTACCTTCCTGGGAACGCCGAGGATGTCAGACGGTTGCCATGCGAACACGTCGACATTCGCCCGCAGGAAGGCAACGAGCGCGCTTTCCTATTTGGGGTCGAGCATAGCACTGATGGTGAAGGTACCACCAGTGTCGTCCTCCTTGGTGGACACCTTCTTGGTTGCCGGTGGAGCTGTCATTCCTTTCTTGCACTTGCCGGTGGAGCTCGATGGTGCGTCCTTGACGGCAGCGCAGCACTGCGAAGAGGTGCGTTTGCCGGAGTGGGCTCCAGAGCTCTTGCCGGACTTGGTCTTGGTCTTCCCCCCGGGAGCTTCAGCGGCAAGTGCCTTGTTGTCTGCCGCGGCTGCTGCGTCCCGGTAGATCTTGTCGGCGCAGATAAGCGCATCTTTCTTGTCGCCGGGGACAGAGATGACGCTTATTGGCCCCGGCATCTTGAGCATGTTGTACGCTTATTGGGAGGCTGCCATGAACTTGGCGAGCGCAGGACGGCCAAGTATCCCATTGTACGGCAATGGGATATCGGCAACGTCAAACGTGATCCTCTCCGTCCTGAAGTTAAGCTCTCTGCCAAAGGTCACTGGCAGCGTGATCTTCCCCTTCGGCTTGCTCCTTCCCGGGTTGATCCCTTGGAACGACCCGGTTTCTTCGAGCTCGCTGTCGGGAATCTGCAGTTTCTTGATCACAGCGGAGGAGATCAAGTTGAGGCCAGCCCCGCCGTCAACCAACATCTTGGTGACCTTGAGGTTGCGGATAGTTGGTGAAACCAACATCGGCAAACACCCGACCACTGTTGTGCGGTCAGGGTGGTCCTCAAGGTCGAAGATGATGGGCGTGCCGGACCATTTCAGCAGTCTGCGTGATTCGACGGGTGGCTCAGCTGCATTCACTTCCCGCACCCATTGCTTGAGTTGGCGGTGGGAAGTGTGCAGAGAGGCACCTCCGTCGACACACAGAACCTCTGTGGCCTTCTGGAACTCCTGCTCACTGTTGTCTCCTTCATCCATGTCCTCATCATCGTCTTCGTCTTCATCCTTGTCGCGGCCCCGGGGAGGTCTGTCTCCTTGCCGCTGCTTGGCCTTGCCACGGCGTCCTCCCCGGCCATTGAACGGCCGCTTCTTGCTGGGCTCTCCTCCGCCTCCTTGGGCCTTCTCCTTGTCGCGACGCTCGTATTCAGCCTTCTACTGTTCTACGAGGTACTCTACCCTCTTGCAGTTCTGGAGATCGTGGCCCTTGGTGCGGTGGATCTTGCAGTACTGCTTGTCGGAGCCATCTTGCTTGTCGGCTGCCGCTACAGGGACGGACTCCTTGCCGGAGCCGCCAGCCTGCGTCTTCTTGGCGGGAGCCTCCTTGCCGGACTGCTCGACAACCAATACCTCCTTGTTCTTCTTCTTCTTGTTCCGCCGCCGGTTTTTCCTTGCCGGGGCGGCATGCTCGCTATCTGTTCCTCCTGCTCCAGCATCCTCTCCGGGGAGTCTCCTCCCCTCTTCAGCACGTGCACATTTATCAGCCAGAGCATAAAGCTCGCTGACGTCCCGGATCTTGGTCATCGCCATCTCCTCCCTCATCCGGCGGTTACGCACGTTCTGGTGGAACGCGCTGATAACCGCGGCAGGGTGGACATCGGGGATGTTGTGCTGGACGCGGCTGAACCTCTGGATATACTTTCGCAGGGACTCTCCCTCCTTCTGGGCAAGGATATGGAGATCGCTCTCCTGGCCGTGGGGTTTGTGGCCGCCCGTGAAGGCGCCAACAAACTGGTGGCACAGATCTGCCCAAGAAGAGATGGAGCTCTCCGGTAAGTGCATGAGCCAAGATCTAACATTGGGCTTGAGCACGAGCGGGAAGTAGTTCGCTAGGATCTTCTCGTCGCGTCCCCCGGCAGCCTGCACCGCAATGGTGTAGATGCTGAGGAACTCCGAGGGGTGTGTCTTGCCGTCGTACTTCTCGGGTACGTCGGGCTTGAAGTTCTTCATGCTGAGCCACTGGACCTGCCGCAGCTCTCGGGTGAACGCAGGGCAACCTGACGCGTACGGCAAGTCGCCCGGTTCACCGGGCGCGTGCATGTCAACAGCAGTCCCAGCACGTTGATCGGACTGTCTCCGGGCTTCTCTTCGACGCTCGATACGAGTCCGAGCGTCCTCTTGCCGCCTATCGTCGAGGACTTGGCGCTGATCGCGGCGAGCCCGCGGATCTGACGACGCCGTGGAGTCGTCGTCGACGTTCATCCGGCGGGGTGGCGATTTCTGCTTCCGCTGCGGGGAGTGCACGGTAGTTGCACCCCCGGCGGTCTTGTCTCCATCGGCCTTCGCTTGGTCGACTTGTCGCGGCCATGATGTCGCCGGCTGCTGCGGCGTGTCGTTGTTGGAGAAGGCGATGAGGCTCTGGATTGTAGCCCTCCAGTCTTCGGCCTTGTCTACCGCTGGAGGGAAGTCGAGGAGCAGTTGGGCTCTAGCAAGAGCTTCTGCTGGAGAGGAGGGAAGCGGTGGCGAGCGGTGCGAGGAGCGAGACATGCTCGGACTTCTAACAGGGTTAGAAGAAGCAGGGTCCCGCCCCGGCGACCGCGCCTTGCTCGTACCAGGGCGCTGGCCTTGAGCATCCCGCGACCCACCGGCTTGTCCGCGCCCCAGCAAGCGTATGGTACCCCCGGTACCACGTCGCTGCTGGTCCGGCACCTCCTGAGAGGGACGTGGTGCGTGCACGGACGCCGAGGTCTTGGAATTCGCCCGGTCGTCCGTCTTGTCTTTGGACTTGGCGGCGCCGCGAGTGTCCTCGCCGGCGTCCACCCCTCCGCCAGCATCTACCCCACCAACCGTTGGTTCTGGTGGTGACGGGATCGACGCAGACGGGCCTCCGACCTCCGAAGCCTTCTTCTTCGGAGGCATGTTGATGTAGTCGATGAGGTTGATGAAGCTGGAGAGGTTGCTGAAGATTGCACCCGCGTGAGCGCCGGATCAGGTTCGCACAACCTCGACGCCCCCTACCTGGCGCGCCAAAGATGTCGGGGAAACTGACCACCCACGAACACCTATGGGACCGGAGCCCCTTCTACATTGCGGTAAGGGAGCGGAGGGAGCACGGAGAGCAGATCGAGGAGCACACGCGGGCAGTTTACCCAGGTTCGGGCCGCGTGGACGCGTAAAACCCTACTCCTGCTTCGGTTGTATTGAGTTCTTGGGCTCGGGAGCTTGAAGATCTACAGTACCAGCTACACCGAGCGAGGGAGTGATCGAGTTTCTAGGATCCAACCTGCTCTACGTTGTTCATGGGCCTCCTTTTATAGTCCAAAGGGGTCACCGACAGGTGTCAACGTAGAGGAGGGTAAAAGTGTAAATTTGGGGGTAGTTGTAACAGTGCATGAACAATGTATGAACAGTGGTCTTCACCTAACTCTGACGGTGGGGGACAAGAGCATTGAATGCCCGTCGCCGTCGCCCCAAAAGCGTCCGTCCATGCGTCTCCGCTCGCCACGGCGACGGCTTCATCACCGCGGCTCGCCAGCGTGTCCCTCAGGCTGCACAGCCATCTGCCACGTGCCCCTGGAAGGGCCCCAGGGCGACGCGTGGCCGGATGAGCTGGAGCGCAGGCACACGGTGTAAGCTTCCCCCGGTAAGCACCTTGCCGGGGTTGCTATCTTGCCGGGCCCGGGAGTTTGTCGCTCTCCGGGTCCTGCCGGGGCGCACGATGCGCCACGATGTATCTTCCGAGGTGTGGTTTTCTGGTCTTCCTGGCGAGCTCCTCTTGTCAGGGTCTTCTGAGAATAAAGTGGTCTTGTGCTGGGAGCAGCCTTCCCGGCAAGCTCCTCTTGCCGGGGCCTTGATCTTCTGACTTATATACTTTGTTCTTGAATGGCTTCAAAAGGGGTCCAGAGTGGGCTTTGGCGGGCACGTGGTGAGCCAGACCACGGGATGCTGCTACTGCCCGTGCACAAGTCGGGATACTAGGGTACCCCTACTTTAGTACACCGACAAGTATCAAAGAGTGGCAATTCAAAACAAGTCTCAAGCACACAAACAAGTTGTCTATTTGACACTTGGGGGCTAATGGATAATTGAAGCAACAAAGGAAAAATTCAGACAAGTCCCAGGCACATAAACCGAATTATGCCCCTGGCACTTGGGGGCTAATGTAAGATTATTTGCTCGAATTGGAAGTACCGGTTCACCTTTTAAACACAGTTAAACCAGAACTTGGGGGCTACCATGATATAGACAGAACATAACAAAGGCAAAAACAAATACAAGGGAGATACCTCGTATTTTTCCTTCATCATGCTGATTAAGCCCGCTTCATAATCCCGACCAGTATGAAGCCGGTTCAAATACCCGGAGTAGAGCTCCTGGGCACTCAGTTCGGCGAAGCTAGACAACTCTGTGCTCCATTTGCCCTTTTCTTGATGCAGTTTCTCCGCTTTAGTTGTATGCTTAGCTAAAACAGTAGGCTCAGCAGGAGCGGTGTAAGCTGCACCGGTTACTTGAACATCCGAAGAAGGAGCAGCTACCGGTGGTGGAGTAGCCATGTGAACCAGACTAGCGGGAGCCGGGCTAGTCCGAGGAGGGTTGGCCTGAGCAGGACTTGCCGGTTCATGGATGTTTTCAATGTTGGGATTTTCAGGAGCACTCGTATAAGTGTGATCCATGGGAGCAGGATCTTCAAGAGGAACGGTAGGCTCATTCTCTGGAGGGATGGTAGTGTCCGGATCAGCCGCCGGATCATCAGTGGCAGTCTCAGCAGCTGTTTTGCTGGCCTTTGCCTTTTTGCTAGGCTTAGGCTTGCTGAAAGGAATTAGAAAATAAATCAGAATCACAAAGGCAAATGTAGAGGTAAACCGGATGAGGTAAAGGACTTACCCAGGGACAGTCTTCAGAGCCGGGACTTGTGTGGCAGTGGATTCACCAGAAGAAGATAAAGGAATCTCCTGATAATTATGGTCAGACGGTTTAAGTGGTTTGCGTATAAGCCTGGCCTTGGGATGAAGAAGAGTTGGAGAAAGTATAACCTCAGAGCGGCGCCTCCGAGCCGGAGTAAGAGATATTCCGGAAGACTCGACCACAAGACCACTATGGCGTGTAGCCCGGCGAGCTTCATGTTGCTGTTTCTTCAAAAGAAAATTGGGGTCCAGTTGAGCATAAGGGTGAGAAAACTGATATTTCCGGACTATCCGACGAATTTTTGGTGGAGGTGGTTCTGAATCTGAAGAAAGAGTGATTACCTCAGTTTCTGCCGCTTTATCCCCTTCAGCCAAATCCTGTGGAAAAGACACTATTAATATCATAGCAATATCATAGCAATATCACCCATGCAACGGAAGCAAACTCTCTTAATAAGGTGAGCATGGTAATTAAAGAAAGTTCAAGCAACCAATTAAATAAAAGCTCTTTGAAAAGATAAGCATGAATACTAAGAGCAGAGCACGATAGTAGCTATTAAAACACAAAGAACACACACAGCATAGATAGACATGAAAATTCTATGTTATGTTCTAGGTAGAGGTGGAGTGTGTTTCTCTCCCACATAAAGGAATATTGGGTTCCGACTCGTTATGAAAAACTAAAAAGAAAACTAAAAGCAAGACGCTCCAAGCATAGCACATAACACATGAAGTGATAAAAATATAGCGGAACGAAAGACGAACTGATAATGTTGATGGAGAAGGGGATGCACGGGGGCATCCCCAAGCTTAGACGCTTGAGTCTCCTTGAATATTTCTTGGGGGTGCACGGGGGCATCCCCAAGCTTGAGCGCTTGACACTCCTGAACCTTTTTATCATCTTCCCTCGCACACTTGAAAACTCCCTTCATACACAACTCATCATAATCTGATTAGCGAGGTTAGTACCCTTAATATAATAATTATACCTTGCTGGAAATAAGGATATTCTTGAAGTTCTACTGTTTCTCAAGATTATCAAAAGGTTTTTGCAAAGAAAAAGCAAGTTCTTAATTTGCAAAGTGAAGGTAAGGCAAAACAGGACAGAATCTGTGAAAAACAGAACAGCAGGCAGTAATTGATCTGTTCGGGATACTTCTGCAACTCAAATCAAAAAACTTAGAACTGACGCACGAAATACAATTATATAGACAATGCTGTCGAAAAAATTCAGACCAAAAAGATGATTTGGTGATTTTATACGAATTTTTCTATCCAAGGACAGAATCTGTTTCCTGGACAGTACCTCACAACTTTTGAACTTTGTAGCAATCAGAGGCTATACTTGGCACAAATATGAAAGCAAAGATACAATGATGATGCTACATCAGTAAACAACATCAAGACACAACAAAAGCAAAAAATTTATTCATGTGGGCTGCCTCCCAAAAGCGCTTTCTTTTATGCCTTTAAGCTAGGAATAATGCAAGATCAAGTTTTATCAAGAGTAAAAGAATAGCTAGCCCGTACAACGGACTCAAAAGGTAACTTGACCTTCTTACGAGGGAAGTGTTCCATCCCTTTCTTGAGAGGAAACTGAAATTTTATATTACCCTCTTTCATGTCAATGACAGCACCAACGGTGCGCAAAAAAGGACGTCCCAAAATAATTGGACATGAAGGATCACATTCAATATCCATAATAGTGAAATCAACGGGCACATAATTATCATTGACAACAATAAGAACATCGTCGATCCTCCCCAAAGGTTTCTTTATGGAAGAATCAACGAGACGAACACCAAAAGAACAAGAATCATAAGGTTTCAATTTAAGCATATCATATATCATTTTGGGCATAACAGAGGTACTAGCACCAACATCACATAATGCATAACAAGAGAAGTCATTCAAATAAATTTTTATCATAGGATCCCAACCATCTTCTAGCTTTCTAGGTATGGAGGCTTCTACTCTAAGTTTCTCCTCCCTAGCTTTGATGAGAGCATTAGTGATATGCTCTGTGAAGGCAAGGTTAAGCGTGCTAGTGCGGGGATCTCTAGACATTTTGTGAAGGAAATCAATAACTTCAGTAAGAGTGCAATTATCAAAATCAAGGTCACGAGCATCAAGTAAAGTGGTAGTGGTGTCCTTAAGGTTCACTTGGTTGGTAGTTTCTATAGCATCACCATTAATAGGTCCATTGGGACCAGGAGTACATTGGGTGCTAAGAGTGTGAACATCCTCAATAACTTGGATAGTAGCAACAGTGTGGTGGGTAGGAAGGCTCTTAATTCTTTCCTCTTCCTCCCTTTCTCTAGCCCATATCTCTTTAAGCTTAGCCATCATCCTAATGTTTTCATTAATTTGTACTTGAGTAGCATTAATAGGGATGACTTCCCTCTCCTTGAGAGGAGAAGTTTCAATTTTTAGCAATTTTAACTCATTGGCTAAGTGGTCTACCTTAAAAGAAAGATCATCTAGTTTATGTAGTTTCTCTTCTACATTCTTATTAAAGGCTTTTTGGGTAGTGATGAAATCTCTAAGCATGGTCTCTAGTTCAGTATTGGAGTTCTTGGTACTAGGATAAGCATCGTTGTTCCCATAAGAGTTAGAGGGGAACGGTCTAGAATTGTTACCAAAGTTACTCCTATAAGCATTGTTGTTAAAATTGTTTCTAGAGATAAAGTTAACATCTACTTGTTCTTGAGCAATCAAAGAATTTAAAGGAACATTACGAGGATCAACAGTAGATTGCTTCGAAAGTAGAGACATGATCAAGTCAACTTTTTCATTGAGGGAGGAAATCTCCTCGACAGAGTTTACCTTCCTACCTGTTGGAGCGCGTTCGGTGTGCCATTGGAATAGTTAGTCATCATCTCATCGAGAAGCTTTGTGGCAGCACCAAGTGTAGTTGACATAAAAGTTCCTCCCGCGGCCGAATCTAACAAGTTCCGCGAGGTAAAGTTCAAGCCTGCATAAAAAGTTTGGATAACCATCCAAGTAGTCAAACCGTGAGTAGGGCAGTTCTTGATAAGAGATTTCATACGTTCCCAAGCTTGGGCAACATGTTCATTATCCAATTGTTTAAAATTCATGATGTTACTTCTAAGTTGGATAATTTTAGCAGGTGGATAGTATTTTCCGATAAAAGCATCTTTGCACTTGTCCCATGAATCTATGCTATTTCTAGGCAAAGACTGAAACCAAATTTTAGCTCCTCCTCTCAAGGAGACAGGAAAAAGCTTAAGCTTAACAATATTACCATCTATTTCTTGGTACTTTTGCATATCACAAAGTTCAACAAAGTTGTTCAAGTGTAAAGCAGCATCATCTCCAGCACCGGAGAATTGTTCTCTCATGACTAAGTTAAGTAAAGCAGGTTTAATTTCATATGAAGGTGCTGAAGTGGCAGGTGTAGTGATAGGTGTGCTGATAAAGTCATCGTTGTTGTGACTAGTGAAGTCACACAACTTGGTGTTCTCGGTGGAACCCATAGTAGCAAGCAAGCAAGATAACTATTTTTGTGATTTTTGATAAAAGGAACTAAAGGAAAAATGAAAAGTAAACTAACAAGACTAAAAAGCAAAGGTAAAAGATAGCATGCAACTCCCCTATCCTGAAGAGTGGAGTCCCCGGCAACGGCGCCAGAAAATACTCCTTGATGGGCCTCGAACCCCTCGTTGGTTACCCCAAGTGGAAGGTGTAAGATGCAGTAGGTAGAAGTGTTTTCCCCTAGCAAAGATGCCAAGGATCGATTCCCCAGAGACTCCTAGGATCAACAAGTAGGTGTCAATTGCTACGGCGCCAGATTAGTAGCAACCAACGTGGACCTGCACACAGATACAAATAACTTTGCTCCCAACGAGTACAGAGAGGTTGTCAATCTCTCCGGCCTTGTAGTTCACAAAGGGTTAAAAGCAATGATAGTAGTGATAGATAGTTTTTGCAATAGTAAATAGTAACGGAAAATAAAAATAAATAGTGGATGTGATCAATGATGGTAATATGGACCGGAGTCTCATGATGTTCACTAGTGATGTCTCTCTCCCAAAAGACAATAAAACAGCTATGTGAGGTAAACAAATTACAGCTGGGCAATTGACAAGACCACGAACGCAAACCAATGCTGACTACATTGCAAGAAAGGTTGAGGTTCAAAGCATGGGCGGTACGCCAAAGTAAGTAGACTGAAATCCATCAATATCTACTACTAATCATTCACCTTGAGATATCTATCCAGAACATCTCGCTGGTATTAAGTTGTGAGTCCCACCCATAGTGTAAACTCAATGCAAAAGACAACTGCATTAAAAGAACTTTGCGTAAAGTAAACAATCCTTGCACCCGCGGGCACAAGCACCATTGTTTTCCCCCTTGTGGCAACAGCACATCCCCTAGACTCATGTTTATGTCACTCAAGCTAGTCATCGAGGGGCATGAACCCACAATCAAGCATAACGTTCCCTCTTGGAGTCACTACTTACTACTCGGCCAAAGCAATAAATAACAACGGAGAACATGCAAGAATTACTTATGAACTAAAATATAAAAGAGGTGAATCAAATATATTACTCAAGATCAATCTGAACATAATCTCATAATCCATCGGATCCCAGCAAACTCAACATAGCAACAGCATAAGGATTACATAGGTGCCTCGATCATGTAGGACAGCTCACGAGGACTAATTAGTGAAGCACAAGAACGGGAGGAGAACATCACATAGCTACTGGTCATGGACTCATGGTCCAAGGGAGACTACTCACGAGTCATCCGGGAGGCGTCCATGGTGGTGGAGAAGCTCTCGGTGGTGATCATCCCCTCCGGCAGGGTGCCGGGAAGAGTTCTCCTGGTGCTCCCGATCTTGGAAGCGGCAGCGGCGGCGGAACAGAGATGGGATCGCGAAAAGAAGTCCTGGTCTGAGGGTTTCGTAGAGTCCTTTAAATATATGCCAAAGTAGGGCACCGGGGGAGTCTCGGGGGGCCGAGGCGCCCCCCCGGCGCGGCCCAGGGGGGGCGCGCCCACAGGGCGCCTGGAGCCCCTGTGCCCCCCCCCCCCAGGTTGCCCTTCGGACGTAGTGTTGTTTCCGTATCGCTGATTTTTTATATAACTTTTTTGGATTTTTCTGGGCAGTTCTCGAAACGTGAAAACCTGAAATACAAAAACAGCCGAAAACAGAAACTGGCACTGGGATGCACTGGATTAGTAAGTTAGTCCAAATATGATCAAAAGTGTATGGAAGTGTATGAATATCATAGCAATATCACCCAAAAGTAGCATGGAGCAAGCAGAAATTATAGATACGTTTTGGACGTATCAACATCCCCAAGCTTAATTCCTGCTCGTCCTCGAGTAGGTAAATGATAACAAGAATAATTTTTGTGGTGACATGCTATTAACCATATAGGACATTCTCATAGTCATATGACAAAAGCTTACTGAGACAATGATTCTAAAGTAATTAAGTTGTCTCAAGAGAAAATCACAAATGACTGAAAGTTTTACAATATGAAACTGAAACATCAAAAAGATTTGCAATGAACATGATGTGCAAATATGATAAAGTGATATCTAGCTTGCCCCCTTTAGTGATGCAAAACATAAATGCAAGGGCACCTTCAAGGTTTAAGTGATGACTAGATACAATCATTTCAGAATAAACGATATCACAATCATGCAAAAGACAATGCTACTTTGGGACAATGCACATTACACTCAGAATGACAATCATGCTCTCAGTAGTTGGTGCTTCAATCGCAAAGGTAAAAAGAAAGGTTAAGTGCTAGAGCTTTTTATTTGAAAACATGGAAGCAATTGTGTCAACGGTAGTAGTACTTCATATGTGTCATGCATAAAACATCCTATAAGTTGCAAGCCTCATGCATCGAATACCAATAGTGCTCGCTCCTTGTCCTAATTAGCTCGGATCCCCATGGGTTATCGTTGCATTGCATATGTTTTAACCAAGTGTCACAAAGGGGTACCTCTATGCCACCTGTACAAAGGTCCAAGGATATAGATCGCATTTGATTTCTCGTTTTTGATAGATCTCAACTTGAGGACATCCATACCGGGACAACATAGAAAATAGATGATGGACTCCTCTTTAATGCATAAGCATATTCTCATGAGAGATTGAGGATTAAGGTCCAAGCTAAAACTTCCACCATGATGCATGGCTTTGGTTGGCGGCCCAATGTTCTTCTCTAACAATATGCATAGTTATTCAACCCACGGTAAATCACCCTTACTTCAGACAAGACGAACATGCATAGCAACTCACATGATATTCAACAAAAGTGTGACAGTTGATGGCGTCCCCAGAAACATGGTTACCGCTCAGCAAGCAACTCATAAGAAATAAGATACATAAGCAACATATTCTTTACCACAATAGTTTTTAGGTTACTTTCCCATGAGCTATGTATTGCATGGTTAGTTTGCTTAGTGCAGGTGGAGGTTAGCAAAAGACTGGGAGCGACCAACTAAGAGAGCAATGACGGTCATAATCATGCAGAGCGACAAAGCAATATTGAATCAGGCATGGTAGTTAAATCGCTACTTAGAAATAAAAGATCATCAAGGCTTGACAGACTTTCTTTACAGTCTTGAATATGCGTGAGCATACGCCAAGTCAATCAAAATAAATTCTCGAAGGAAGATATTACTAAACCATACCACATCATAGGCAAACAAACCAAGTTGGTACTCCAATAACACATTGGGAACCCCCCAGCTATTTGAGATTAACCAAAAGAAAACCTGAACTACTAAGCACCATCATGAAAGTAGCATCTTTATCATAGACACATTAACCCATGCAACGGAAGCAAACTCTATTAATAAGGTGAGCATGGTAATTAAAGAAAGTTCAAGCAACCAATTAAATAAAAGCTCTTTGAAAAGATAAGCATGAATACTAAGAGCAGAGCACGATAGTAGCTATTAAAAGACAAAGAACACACACAGCATAGATAGACATGAAAATTCTATGTTATGTTCTAGGTAGAGGTGGAGTGTGTTTCTCTCCCATATAAAGGAATATTGGGTTCCGACTCGTTATGAAAAACTAAAAAGAAAACTAAAAGCAAGACGCTCCAAGCATAGCACATAACACATGAAGTGATAAAAATATAGCGGAACGAAAGACGAACTGATAATGTTGATGGAGAAGGGGATGCACGGGGGCATCCCCAAGCTTAGACGCTTGAGTATCCTTGAATATTTCTTGAGGGTGCACGGGGGCATCCCCAAGCTTGAGCGCTTGACACTCCTGAACCTTTTTATCATCTTCCCTCGCACACTTGAAAACTCCCTTCATACACAACTCATCATAATCTGATTAGCGAGGTTAGTACCCTTAATATAACAATTATACCTTGCTGGAAATAAGGATATTCTTGAAGTTCTACTGTTTCTCAAGATTGCCAAAAGGTTTTTGCAAAGAAAAAGCAAGTTCTTAATTTGCAAAGTGAAGGTAAGGCAAAACAGGACAGAATCTGTGAAAAACAGAACAGCAGGCAGTAATTGATCTGTTCGGGATACTTCTGCAACTCAAATCAAAAAACTTAGAACTGATGCATGAAATACAATTATATAGAGAACGCTGTCGAAAAAATTCAGACCAAAAAGATGATTTGGTGATTTTATACGAATTTTTCTATCCAAGGACAGAATCTGTTTCCTGGACAGCACCTCACAACTTTTGAACTTTCTAGCAATCAGAGGCTATACTTGGCACAAATATGAAAGCAAAGATACAATCATGATGCTACAGCAGTAAACAACATCAAGACACAACAAAAGCAAAAAATTTATTCATGTGGGCTGCCTCCCAAAAGCGCTTTCTTTTATGCCTTTAAGCTAGGAATAATGCAAGATCAAGTTTTATCAAGAGTAAAAGAATAGCTAGCCCGTACAACGGACTCAAAAGGTAACTTCACCTTCTTACGAGGGAAGTGTTCCATCCCTTTCTTGAGAGGAAACTGAAATTTTATATTACCCTCTTTCATGTCAATGACAGCACCAACGGTGCGCAAAAAGGGACGTCCCAAAATAATTGGACATGAAGGATCACATTCAATATCCATACTAGTGAAATCAACGGGCACATAATTATCATTGACAACAATAAGAACATCGTCGATCCTCCCCAAAGGTTTCTTTATGGAAGAATCAACGAGACGAACACCAAAAGAATAAGAATCATAAGGTTTCAATTTAAGCATATCATATATCATTTTGGGCATAACAGAGGTACTAGCACCAACATCACATAATGCATAACAAGAGAAGTCATTCAAATAAATTTTTATCATAGGATCCCAACCATCTTCTAGCTTTCTAGGTATGGAGGCTTCTACTCTAAGTTTCTCCTCCCTAGCTTTGATGAGAGCATTAGTGATATGCTCTGTGAAGGCAAGGTTAAGCGTGCTAGTGCGGGGATCTCTAGACATTTTGTGAAGGAAATCAATAACTTCGGTAAGAGTGCAATTATCAAAATCAAGGTCACGAGCATCAAGTAAAGTGGTAGTGGTGTCCTTAAGGTTCACTTGGTTGGTAGTTTCTATAGCATCACCATTAATAGGTCCATTGGGACCAGGAGTACATTGGGTGCTAAGAGTGTGAACATCCTCAATAACTTGGATAGTAGCAACAGTGTGGTGGGTAGGAAGGCTCTTAATTCTTTCCTCTTCCTCCCTTTCTCTAGCCCATCTCTCTTTAAGTTTAGCCATCATCCTAATGTTTTCATTAATTTGTACTTGAGTAGCATTAATAGGGATGACTTCCCTCTCCTTGAGAGGAGAATTTTCAATTTTTAGCAATTTTAACTCATTGGCTAAGTGGTCTACCTTAAAAGAAAGATCATCTAGTTTATGTAGTTTCTCTTCTACATTCTTATTAAAGGCTTTTTGGGTACTGATGAAATCTCTAAGCATGGTCTCTAGTTCAGTATTGGAGTTCTTGGTACTAGGATAAGCATTGTTGTTCCCATAAGAGTTAGAGGGGAACGGTCTAGAATTGTTACCAAAGTTACTCCTATAAGCATTGTTGTTAAAATTGTTTCTAGAGATAAAGTTAACATCTACTTGTTCTTGAGCAATCAAAGAATTTAAAGGAACATCACGAGGATCAACAGTAGATTGCTTCGAAAGTAGAGACATGATCAAGTCAACTTTTTCATTGAGGGAGGAAATCTCCTCGACAGAGTTTACCTTCCTACCTGTTGGAGCGCGTTCGGTGTGCCATTGGGAATAGTTAGTCATCATCTCATCGAGAAGCTTTGTGGCAGCACCAAGTGTAGTTGACATAAAAGTTCCTCCCGCGGCCGAATCTAACAAGTTCCGCGAGGTAAAGTTCAAGCCTGCATAAAAAGTTTGGATAACCATCCAAGTAGTCAAACCATGAGTAGGGCAGTTCTTGATAAGAGATTTCATACGTTCCCAAGCTTGGGCAACATGTTCATTATCCAATTGTTTAAAATTCATGATGTTACTTCTAAGTTGGATAATTTTAGCAGGTGGATAGTATTTTCCGATAAAAGCATCTTTGCACTTGTCCCATGAATCTATGCTATTTCTAGGCAAAGACTGAAACCAAATTTTAGCTCCTCCTCTCAAGGAGACAGGAAAAAGCTTAAGCTTAACAATATTACCATCTATTTCTTGGTACTTTTGCATATCACAAAGTTCAACAAAGTTGTTCAAGTGTAAAGCAGCATCATCTCCAGCACCGGAGAATTGTTCTCTCATGACTAAGTTAAGTAAAGCAGGTTTAATTTCATATGAAGGTGCTGAAGTGGCAGGTGTAGTGATAGGTGTGCTGATAAAGTCATCGTTGTTGTGACTAGTGAAGTCACACAACTTGGTGTTCTCGGTGGAACCCATAGTAGCAAGCAAGCAAGATAACTATTTTTGTGATTTTTGATAAAAGGAACTAAAGGAAAAATGAAAAGTAAACTAACAAGACTAAAAAGCAAAGGTAAAAGATAGCATGCAACTCCCCTATCCTGAAGAGTGGAGTCCCCGGCAACGGCGCCAGAAAATACTCCTTGATGGGCCTCGAACCCCTTGTTGGTTACCCCAAGTGGAAGGTGTAAGATGCAGTAGGTAGAAGTGTTTTCCCCTAGCAAAGATGCCAAGGATCGATTCCCCAGAGACTCCTAGGTTCAACAAGTAGGTGTCAATTGCTACGGCGCCAGATTAGTAGCAACCAACGTGGACCTGCACACAGATACAAATAACTTTGCTCCCAACGAGTATAGAGAGGTTGTCAATCTCTCCGGCCTTGTAGTTCACAAAGGGTTAAAAGCAATGATAGTAGTGATAGATAGTTTTCGCAATAGTAAATAGTAACGGAAAATAAAAATAAATAGTGGATGTGATCAATGATGGTAATATGGACCGGAGTCTCATGATGTTCACTAGTGATGTCTCTCTCCCAAAAGATGATAAAACAGCTATGTGAGGTAAACAAATTACAGCTGGGCAATTGACAGGACCACGAACGCAAACCAATGCTAACTACATTGCAAGAAAGGTTGAGGTTCAAAGCATGGGCGGTACGCCAAAGTAAGTAGACCGAAATCCATCAATATCTACTACTAATCATCCACCTTGAGATATCTATCCAGAACATCTCGCTGGTATTAAGTTGCGAGTCCCACCCGTAGTGTAAACTCAATGCAACAGACAACTGCATTAAAAGAACTTTGTGTAAAGTAAACAATCCTTGCACCCGCGGGCACAAGCACCGTTGTTTTCCCCCTTGTGGCAACAGCACATCCCCTAGACTCATGTTTCTGTCACTCAAGCTAGTCATCGAGGGGCATGAACCCACAATCAAGCATAACGTTCCCTCTTGGAGTCACTACTTACTACTCGGCCAAAGCAATAAATAACAACGAAGAACATGCAAAAATTACTTATGAACTAAAATATAAAAGAGGTGAATCAAATATATTACTCAAGATCAATCTGAACATAATCTCATAATCCATCGGATCCCAGCAAACTCAACATAGCAACAGCATAAGGATTACATAGGTGCCTCGATCATGTAGGGCAGCTCACGAGGACTAATTAGTGAAGCACAAGAACGGGAGGAGAACATCACATAGCTACTGGTCATGGACTCATGGTCCAAGCGAGACTACTCACGAGTCATCCGGGAGGCGTCCATGGTGGTGGAGAAGCTCTCGGTGGTGATCCTCCCCTCCGGCAGGGTGCCAGGAAGAGTTCTCCTGGTGCTCCCGATCTTGGAAGCGGCGGCGGCGGCGGAACAAAGATGGGATCGCGAAAAGAAGTCCTGGTCTGAGGGTTTCGGAGAGTCCTTTAAATATATGCCAAAGTAGGGCACCGGGGGAGTCTCGGGGGGCCGAGGCGCCCCCCCGGCGCGGCCCAGGGGGGGCCCACAGGGCGCCTGGAGCCCCTGTGCCCCCCCCCCCAGGCTGCCCTTCGGACGCAGTGTTGTTTCCGTATCGCTGATTTTTTATATAATTTTTCTGGATTTTTCTGGGCAGTTCTCGAAACGTGAAAACCTGAAATACAAAAACAGCCGAAAACAGAAACTGGCACTGGGGTGCACTGGATTAGTAAGTTAGTCCAAATATGATCAAAAGTGTATGGAAGTGTATGAATATCATAGCAATATCACCCAAAAGTGGCATGGAGCAAGCGGAAATTATAGATACGTTTTGGACGTATCAGGAAGCATCGAGCAAATCTTTATCCTGTCGAGAGAGCCTCGCATAGAAATTAGTAATAATCATATCTTTGGGGAGCCCATGGTTAGGACATTTTAGCATTAACGTTTTCAGTCTCCCCCAAGCTTGAGCTATGCTCTCTCCGTCATGAGGATAGAAATTATAAACATAATTCCTATTCTCATGGACTTCATAAAGAGGATAAAACTTGGAGTAAAAGAGATACTGTATCTCTTCCCAATCCAGCAGGTGAGAGTCATCTAGTAGCCTATACCATTCCAATGCTTTTCCTTTCAGTGACAAGGCAAATAATTTCCTCATGACTCCATCTCTTGTCAAACCTGAAATCTTAAACAACTCACAAAGTTCTGTAAGTTTCAACAAATGAACACTAGGATTGACTGTCCCATCATAACAATCATTCCTAATTATTTCAATTATCCCAAGTGGTATTTGGAACGGGATACATTCAGTACGTGGAGGAGACTTCTCTACCACGGGTGTTGTAAAGCGGCCTTCCCCAAGCAGCGAACTAAGAGTGCGGTTTTCCATAAACATAACTAGCGAAACTAAAAACAAGAAACGAAAAGATTTAATTGCAAGATCTAAAGATATACCTTCAAACACTTACTTCCCCGGCAACGGCGCCAGAAATAGCTTGATGTCTACACACGCTTCTATTCTTGTAGACTATGTTGGGCCTCCAAGCGCAGAGGTTTGTAGGACAGCAGCAATTTCCCTCAAGTGGATGACCTAAGGTTTATCGAACTCAGGGAAGTACAGGTCGAAGATGGTCTCTCTCAAGCAACCCTTCAACTAAGATACAAGAAGTCTCTTGTGTCCCCAACACACCTAATACAACTAGGAGTTGTATAGGTGCACTAGTTCGGCGAAGGGATGGTAAAATATGGATGATAGGAGTGGCAAAGCAAAGTAATATAAATCTGTAATAAAAAGTGCAGCAAGCAAACAAGTGGTAAACGTGAGCACAAATGGTATTGCAATGGTGGAAACAAGGCCTAGGCTTCATACTTTCACTAGTGGCAACTCCCAACAACATTAACATAATTGAATCACATGATATTTCCCATAGACGCACTCGGAGGTCATTCCTTTGTGATCAAGAGAGGACGAGAATTATGTAGGGCTACAAAAGCACACCTCTAAGTTCGTAGTTCTCAATCTATGGATTTCCCAATGTCACGCGGCCATCCAAAGATAGTACCACAATCACCACAACATATCTCAAGGATAGTCAAAGACAAGCACCAAGAGACTCTCAATCTTCAATCAACACACAAAAGAGGAAATCACTCATGAAAATATTCTTCTAATCCATGTCCAATAGACCGCTGTCACCTTGGTCTCGGGGATTATACTAGATAAAGACAAGTGAGTACATCAATCCAATACATAGAGGAAGGGGAAATATCATGGGATCACCCTAGATTAACATAGCCTATGATCACAACGAAGATCACATCATGGGAGAGAGAATTGACCACATAGCTACTGGTAGAAACCTCAGCCCCGAGGAGGAACTACTCCCGCATCATGGAGGGAGGAAGCAACGTCGATGGAGATGAATCCGGGGGCACTTCCCTGTCCCGGCAGGATGCCGGCACATGAATTCTGGTCCCCCGAAACTTGGTGGCGATGGCGGCGGAGATCGGAATAGCTTCTGGAGAAAAGGGTTCCGGAATCATGGTTTCCACGACGGGAGGTAAATATATGAGAAGGGGGGTCACCAGAGGCGGAGAGGGGGGCCCATGCGCCCCTCCTAGGCGGCCAGGGGTGGGGCCGCCTGGGCTGGCCGCCTGGGCTGCCCCTGGCTCCCCTCTGGCCCTGCTTTGGTTTTTCTTGAAGCTCCCGGTACGCTGATTTTTCCTGTATTTTTCCCGGAATTTTTAGGGCACTTTTAATATGGGGGAAACCTGAAATAGAAAAACAGCAGAAAACAGGAACTGGCACTGTGGTGCACTGAGTTAATAGGTTAGTCCAAATATGATCAAAAGTGTATGGAAGTGCATAAATATCATAGCAATATCACACAAAAGAGGCATGGAGCAAGCAGAAATTATAGATACGTTTTGGACGTATCAGGAGATGAGGAAGAGAGGCGGCAGTATTTATAAAGGGGGAGAGACGAAACGGCAGGAGCGAGATTTGAGGAAGTGAGAGATTGGATAAAGATTCCCTGTCGCCTCGATTCTCGGGATGACCTTTAAACAAAAGTAATAGACAGCTGCGCGCGTTAAAATGCGGAAGTGATGTCACGGTCGAATTAAGTGATTTCCAAGGATGACGTCATCGCCGGCTTACAAAAATGAGAAGACACAAGAAAGAAGATCATGCAAGACTGAGAAGAGTGATGTGAACAAGTTCAAATCATTCTGGGGCCTAATGTCAGGGATATTACTAGCAGGTATAAACCGGCTAGTGTAAACCGGATTATGGTAATATAGTTGTATAATTGTAATACCCAGTAGAGGTTACGGCCCATGAGAGCTTAGGGCCCATGTATAGAGTTACATTTTGTAAACCGCCTGATCATGTAACTTGAGAGACAAGGAAGAAAGAGCCGAGACCGAGGCGGACACAAGTATGAGCCGGCCTCGAGACTCTGTAAACCGGACCGGGCGTCGCCTCTATATAAAGGGACGGCCCGACGACGGTTCAAGGACAAGAAAACGATCCGTCGAGACACAGGCAAGCGATCCGCTCCCTGTTCATCGACGCCCAAGCAATACCAAACCAAACTAGACGTAGGCTTTTACCTTCCTCGAAGGAGCCGAACTAGTATAAACCCTCTGTATCCTTTGTGTGCTTTAACCCCTTCAAGCTAACCTGTGCGATGGTTCCTCAACTAAGTCCGTTAAACCGGACATCTGCCGTGTTAATTCCACGACAGGGGAGGCTTCTCCAGTTACTTAATGCTTTGCCTGATCATCCTCTTGAGATGCATGATATACTTGATGTCTTTTATAATGGACTAACCGATGCTTCTAGAGACCACCTGGATAGTTGTGCTGGTTGTGCTTTCAGGGAAAGAACAGTTGAACAAGCTGAACTACTATTGAATAATATGCTGACCAATGAAAATAATTGGACACTTCCTGAACCATCCCCAAAGCCAACTCCGAAGAAAAGAGGTGTTCTATTTGTCAGTCCTGAAGACATGCAAGAGGCAAAGAAATCTATGAAAGAAAAAGGTATTAAGGCTGAAGATGTTAAGAATTTACCACCTATTGAAGAAATACATGGTCTTGATAACCCGACACAGGTAGTAAAGGTAAATTCTCTTTATAGATTTGATGAAGGTGATATTCCTCGTTATAAGTCTGCTAGCCAATGCTTAGATGAGTTTGACAATTTTATTGTGAAACAAGAAAACTTCAATGCTTATGTTGGTAGACAATTACAACACAATGCTTATATGATTGAACGCTTGAGTGATTATTTGTCTAGATCTAAAGATGAACTGAAACTTATTAGTAAACATGCTTCCATGGCCACCACTCAAGTAGAACAAGTACTTAAGGCTCAGAATGATTTGCTCAATGAATTAAATAGTAAGAATAATGACTATGATGTTAGAGTTGCTACTAGAGGTGGTAAAATAACCCAGGAACCTCTGTATCCTGAGGGCCACCCTAAGAGAATTGAGCAAGATTCTCAGAGAGCTAATTTAGATGCACCTAGTTCTTCTAAGAAGAAGAAAAAGAAAAATGATAGAACCTTGCATGCTTCTAGTGAACCTGTAGCTCACCCACATGAGAATCCTAATGATATATATGTTTCTGATACCGAGACACAATCTGGTAATGAACATGAACCTAGTGATAATATTAATGATGATGTTCATGATGATGCTCAACCTAGCAATGATAATGATGTAGAGATTGAACCTTTTGTTGATCCTGATAACCCACAATCAAAGAATCCACGTTATGATAAGAGAGACTTTGTTGCTAGGAAGCACGGTAGGGAAAGAGAACCATGGGTTCAGAAACCCATGCCTTTTCCTCCGAAACCATCCAAGAAAAAGGATGATGAGTATTTTGAGCGCTTTGTTGAAATGATTAGACCTATCTTTTTGCGTATGCATTTGATTGATGTGCTTAAAACAAATCCTTATGCCAAATATATGAAAGATATTATTACCAACAAAAGAAAGATACCTGAAGTATAAATCTCCACCATGCTTGCTAATTACACTTTTGAGGGTGGAATGCCTAAGAAATTAGGAGATCCAGTAGAAACTATGTTAAAACTGCTTTGTGTGATCTTGGAGCTGGTGTTAGTGTTATGCCTCTCTCTTTATATCATAGACTTGACTTGAGTAAGTTGACACCTACTGAAATATCCTTGCAAATGGCTGATAAATCAACTGCTATACCTGTCGGTATTTGTGAGGATGTGCGTGTTGTAGTTGCAAATGATACTATTCTAACGGACTTTGTTATACTTGATATTCCCGAGGACGATAGTATGTCTATTATTCTTGGAAGACCCTTTTTGAATACTGCAGGGGCTGTTATTGATTGCAACAAAGGCAATGTCACTTTTCATGTCAATGGTAATGAGCATATGGTACACTTTCCGAGGAAACAACCTCAGGTCTACATTATCAATTATATTGGAAAAACTTCGACTATTACTATTGGAGGTTTTGAGTTTCCTATTCCTACTATCAAGAAGTCATATGACATACTTATTATTGGGGACATACATATCTCCATTGAGGTAACCTACTGTTATTCGAAAATTCTCCGGTTTCATGTTACTCGGAAAGAGTTTATTAGCAAGACCTGATCAACCTTGTTAATGGATTCCTTTTGATGAGCATGGGATAGGTGAATCTAGATGGCACAAACCTTCTGTACCCTCCTTTTACTTTCTGTTAATTAGGTTAAATAAAACAAAAATAGCATTGTCTCTCTATTTCTAGACTTATCCATGCAATGAAAAAATATCCCGAAAATAAAAGTTCTCCAAATGCCATGAAAATGAAATATGATTTTTCTAGAATATTTAAGAAAATATGACACTGAACACACAGCGAGGGGAGCCAGTGATAACCCACAAGTGTAGGGGATCAGTTGTAGCCTCTTTCGGTAAGTAAGGGTGTCGAACCCAACGAGGAGCTAAAGGCAGAACAAATATTCCCTCAAGTTCTATCGACCACCGATACAACTCTAAGCACGCTTGACATTTACTTTACCTAGAACAAGTAAGAAACTAGAAGTACTTTGTGGTTTTTGTGGGATAGGTTTGCAAGAATATAAAGGGCACACAAATAAAACTAGGGGCTGTTAAGATAAAGACACAATAAAGTTAGTGATAGCGAGTGTGGAAAAGTGGTGGTAGGAGTTGCGAAATTGCCCCTTAGCAATTGACTACGTTAATAGATCGATAGCAAGTTTTATGTGGGAGAGGCCACTGCTAGCATGTCATCCCTTACTTGGAATTCTATGCACTTATGATTGGAACTATTAGCAAGCATCCGCAACTACTAACGTTCATTAAGGTAAAACCCAACCATAGCATTATGATATATTGGTCCCCCTTCAATCCCGTATGCATCAATTTCTACGCTAGGTTGAAGTTTCTATCACTCTTGCCCTCCAATACGTAGTCCTATCAACATACAACTAACCATATGGTGTGATCCACGCGCGCGCTCATATGATGGGCACCAAAGGACAACAACATAACCACAAGCAAATTAAATCAATCATAGCAATTCACCAATCACCGATAGGACAACGATAATCTACTCAGATATCATAGGATGGCAACACATCATTGGATAATAATATGAAGCATAAAGCACCATGTTCAAGTAGAGGGTACAGCGGGTTGCGGGAGAGTGGACCACTGTAGATAGAAGGTGATGGAGATATTGGTGAAGATGACGGAGGTGTTGGTGTAGATCGCCGTCACACGATGATGGCCCCGGTGGCACTCCGGCGCCACCAGAAGCGAGGGGGAGAGCCTCCCTCCTTCTTCTTCTTCCTTGACCTTCTCCCTAGGTTGGAGAAGGGTTTCCCCTCTGGTCCATGGCCTCCATGGCGGCGGAGGGGCAAGAGCCCCTCCGAGATTGGATCTGTCTCTCTGTCTCTCTCTGTTTCTGCGTTCCCAGATTCTGGCCCATCACCGATTCTTACATTCCCGGAGATCCGTAACTCCGATTGGGCTCATCTTTTGACATGATTTTTATCCGGAAATTAGCTTTCTTGTGGCGAAATAAGGGCATCAACCGCCTTACGTTGTGGCCTCGAGGGCCCACGGCGCGCCCTGGGCAGGGGGGCGCGCCCCCCACCCTCGAGGCCCACTCGGGCATCGTCTCGTGTTAGTTTTGCTTCCCAAAATTCAAATATATTCCAAAAAAATATCCGTCTGTTTTTATTCCGTTTGGACTCCGTTTGATATGGATATTCTGCGAAACAAAAAACATGCAACAAACAGGAACTGGCACTGGGCACTGGATCAATATGTTAGTCCCAAAAAATAGTATAAAAAGTTTCCAAAAGTATATGAAAGTTGTAGAATATTGGCATGGAACAATCAAAAATTATAGATACGACGGAGATGTATCAGCATCCCCAAGCTTAATTCCTGCTCGTCCTCGAGTAGGTAAATGATAAAAAAGATAATTTTTGATGTGGAATGCTACCTAGCATAATCTTGATCGTGTAATCTAATCATGGCATGAATATTAAGACACGAGTGATTCAAAGCAATAGTCTATCATTTGACATTAAGACAATAATACTTCAAGCATACTAATAAAGCAATCATGCGACTTCAAAATAACATGGCCAAAGAAAGTTATCCCTACAAAATCAAATGGTCTGGCTATGCTCCATCTTCACCACACAAAGTATTTAAATCATGCACAACCCCGGTTTTAGCCAAGAAATTGTTTCACACTTTAGTATTCTCAAACTTTTTCAACTTTCACGCAATACATGAGCGTGAGCCATGGACATAGCACTATGGGTGGAATAGAAGATGGTGATAGACAAAAGGTGGGAGAAAGTCTCACATCAACTAGGCAAATCAATGGACTATGGAGATGTCCATTGATACGTCTCAAATGTATCTACTTTTCCAAACACTTTTGATATTGTTTTGACCTCATTCTTGCATGATTTGAACTAAACTAACCCGGACTGACGCTGTTTTCAGCAGAGCTGCCTGTATGGTTTTATTGTGTGCAGGAAAACGGATTTTTAGGTATCTCGGAAAAATCCACGAAAAATCACAGAAAATCCACGCACCCGAAGGAACCAGGAGCCAGAAGAGGGGCCAGAGGGTGGCCAGGGGGTGCCCAGGCGCCCTGTGGGTGCCCCCCCCTGGGCCGCGCCGGGGGGTCGCCTGGGTGGGGCCCACACCCCCTGGTGCCCTACTTTGCCTCGTATTTTTACTCGCGACACGGAAACCCCAGATCAGAAGTTCTTTCGCAGTTTTCCGTCGCGGAGCCGCCGCCACCCTCTGTTCTTCCTCGGGAGGGCTAATCTGGAGGCTGAATTGGTCTCCGGAGAGGGGAGATCGTCGCCATCGTCATCATCATCACCACTCCATCATCCCTCCATGACTTCTCCCTCCATGTGTGAGTAATTCCCCTGCTGTAGGCGAAGGGGATGGTAGGGATTGGATGAGTTAGATCATGTAATAGTTTGTCAGATCGTTGGGGGCATGTTGCCTATCATCTACTATGGTGTTTATCATCTTTGCTTCAACTTGTTATTCTTAATGCTTGACACTTAGGGCCCGAGTGCCATGATTTCAGATCTGAACCATATGTGTTTGCATGAATATATTTGTGTTCGTGATCCTATCTATGAGTTGTTTGCACCTATTACGGTTTGAAACCGGCGATCCCAAAAGTGACAGCTTGGGACACCAAAGGGGGTGGTCCGTAGTTTGAGGATTACATGTATCCATTGAGTTCATTGCTTTGTTCCGGTGCTCTTTGACAGGAGCACCTTAATCTCCATAAGTTCCTTTTGGCCCCGTTCGTAGCGGGATGGTAGGACAAAAGATGTTGTGCAAGTTCTTATTGCAAGCACGTACAACTACCTACGGGATACATGCCTAATGTTTGATATTTGCCTAGATGATCATTACTTTTCCGTGTGCCGTGCCCCAAGTTAGAATCATGATATATCTCATCCATGCAGCGCCCAACCATCCGTCTCCCTAGCCTATAGTGTTTTAAATCCTGCTTGTCACTAGTTGCTACTTTTGCCATTTACCTTTACTATTTACTTTTGTTGTTTACTTTTACTGTTGCTATCATCACTATCATATCACTGTTACCATTTATCTTTTGTTGCAAGTAAGTATATTTCAGGTGCGGTTGAATTGACAACTCAACTGCCAAAGCTTATAAATAATCTTTGGCTCCCCGTGTGTCGAATCAATAAATTGGGTTATTCTTACCCGCGAAGACTATCTCGATCCCTTACTGTTGAGGGTTATCAAGTACCGTTTTCTGGCGCCGTTGTCGGGGAGCATAGCAATATTTACAAGTCTACTTGAGGTATCCTACCTGCTGCACTTCATCCACTATGGGTAAGAAAGGAGACCCCAAGGTTCCGATCTTACTATCCACTACAAGAAGATGTACTGTTCTGAGCACTAGTGCTACGCTTGATTCACCTTCTGTTATGAGTAAGTTTGCCTCACCACCACCACATGATGCTCCTACTGAATCTGTTACTATGTCCGATACTCTTGATGATGCTTCTACTACTGTTGATGATATTAATTCCCTTGGTTATGCTCTTGAGAAACAAATTGCTGCTGCTGCTAAAAAGTCTGGAATTGAAATTCCTGTTACTCGCTACCCTATTGGTGAAACTTATGATTATCCTGATTTGAGTAAACTCAAAGAGAGGCTCCTTGATGATGATTACTATATGCTTGATGAAGATTTCTGCAGGGAACTGACGGAGTTTTCTGGCTCTGACCCTGAAGTTATTAAGAAACTGTTTGAAAAACACTCTTTGAAGAACAAAACCGTTCCTGATCCTGGGTTTGCTACATCTCCTATATGCATTGAAGATCATGATTATGATTTCTCTGTTGATCTTTCACTTATACCTATGGTTGAAGCTGACCCCTTTTATGGCAGAGAAAATGATGATGCTATTGCACACCTAACTAAACTCGGTGAGTTAGGTGGCCTATTTACCACAGATGAGAAGATACGATACTTTTATGTGACCAAGCTTCTTCCTTTCTCCTTGAAGGAAGGTGCTAAAGCATGGTATGATTCACTCCCATACGGTTCCATTAAGAGTCCTCAAGACTTAGCTCACTCTTTTGTTGATAAGTACTTCCCTGCTCACATGCAACATGCTGCTTTACAAAGAATTTATAACTTTAAACAGTTGCAGGATGAGTCCCTCCCTAAAGCTTGGGGGAGGTACTGCGGTCTGATTCGGGCTAGACCAGGACATGAAATCCCTAAGAATGAATTAATCGATATATTCTATGTTGGTCTAACTGATGAATCCAGGTACTATTTGGACAGTTGTGTTGGTTGTGTTTTCAGGAAAAGAACACCGGACGATGCGGAAGATTTGATGGGCAGGATTGCCAAAAACCATGAAGATTGGTCTGTCCCTGAACCACCTCCACCACCAAAGAAGAGGGGCATGTTTGTTCTAAGCCCCGAAGATATGCGAGAAGCAAAGAAGTCTATTAAAGAGAAAGGTATTAAAGCTGAAGACGTGAAGAATCTACCCCCTATTGAGAAGCTGTGTGAGCCTACTACTCACCCTCCTATGGTAGAGGTACACTCTCTTTTAGAATTCAACGCAAGTGACATCCCTCATGGTAAGCCTCCTGATCAATGTTTAGATGAGTTTGATAATTTTATTATGAAGCAAAATCGTTTTAATGAGAGGATACAAAGTCAATTGCATGATAATTCCCTTGCTATCAAAAGAGTGCTTGATGTTTTAGATAGAACAGTTAATGATGTTCAATGTCTTGTGAAGCATTTTCATATGGTTCAAACTCAGCTTGATCAAATTTCTAATGTGCAAAGAGATTTGCTTGCTAACAATGCCAAACAAGATAATTTGCAAGCTTTCGGGGTTAAGACCCGAGGAGGAACTAGCACTCAAGATCCTCTCTACCCAGAGGGGCATCCGAAGAGAATCGAACAAGATTCTCAAATGCAGGAAGAAGAAATTGTTGGCTCTCCAAAGAAGAAGAAGAAACATAAGGAGACTGACAATTCTAATGATCCTATTGCAGATGAAGAGCCAGCTGTTGATCCCAACAGTGTATCTATCTCCGATGCTGAGACTGAAGACGGTGCTGAACCTGAAGGTAAGGATAATGAGAAGAATGATCCGCCTGAAGTTCGAGAAGAAGAAGCACCTGACAAACGTAAGAGGTACACTAAAGAAGACTTCATCGCGAGAAAACATGGGAAGTAAAGAGAACCATGGGTACAAAAACCCATGCCCTTTCCAGGTAAGTCCATCAAATCTAAGGAAGAAGAGCATTACAATAAGTTTTGTGAGTGGATTAAACCTCTTTTTCTTCAAATCCCTTTGACTGATGCTATTAAGTTACTTCCTTATTCAAAATATATGAAAGATATTGTCACTAATAAAAGAAAAGTTCCTAATGATGCAATATCTGCTATGCTTGCTAACTACTCTTTTAGTGGCAAGATTCCTGAGAAGCTCGGTGATCCAGGTATACCCACCATTCCTTGCTCCATAATGAATAATTATGTCAAAACTGCTTTATGTGATCTTGGAGCAGGAGTGAGTGTTATGCCTCTCTCTCTTTACGAGAGGCTTTGTTTAGAGAAACTAATTCCTACAGATATCTCCCTTCAGATGGCTGACAAGTCAACTGCTGTTCCGATAGGTATTTGTGAGGATGTTCCCGTAAAAGTTGCTAATTGTTTGATTCTTACTGATTTTGTTGTGCTTGACATGCCCGAGGATGGGAGCATGTCCATTATTCTTGGTAGACCTTTTCTTAACACCGCAGGTGCTATTATTGATTGCAATAAAGGGAAGGTTACTTTCCATGTGAATGATAAAGAACACATGGTATATTTTCCAAAGAAGACCGACAGGAGGCATGGCCTCAACTCTATAGAGAATATCGAGACCGTGAAAATTGGAGAATGGGACTGTCCACTACATGTGCCTCACAAATACAAAACTATCATGGTGGGGACAATGTCCATCAAAGTAAAGGTTCAGTGATTACTTCGTAAGAGGTGAGACTTTTTGCTCTATATATCGCTTGTTTGTTGGTAAGACTTGATCAACCTTACTAGTAAACATGTTTTATATAGATAAAAAGTTGAGCTTGTTATGTTTTCATTTGTTTTTAGTTTTTGTTCTACTAGATGTACCAAGAATTTATGTTTTGAAGCTTCACAATACTACTAACTGCTTCAAGTTTTCAGATAGTTTCGCAGCTTTTTGAACTTCGAAAAAATTTCAACAGTGAAGTTTTCAGAAAAATTCCAGAAAAATTAAAATAAAAATTTCCACATCGGGGGTGACCCAGAAAGTCCTGGGGCCAGCCAGGGGGACCCACCAGTGGCCCAGGCGGCCCAGCCCCTGGCCGCGCCCATAGGGCGCCTGGGGCCCACGGGGCCCCCCTCCAGGTATAACTTCTTCCTCCCTCTCTCTCTTTCTCCAAAAACGCGAGTTCTGCACTTGTTCTTGTGTTCTTGCTGTTCTTGGAGGCGATTCTTCGATCTCTCTCTATAGCCCATCATTTGAGCTGAAATTTTGAGCAAATACTCCCTGGTATGTGACTCCTCCACCCCTCCAATTAGATTTCTGATTGGTGGCTTCATTTGTGAGTATTTAGTAGTTCTTGGTGCTGTATAGATGAGCTTGCATCCATGTGTAGAAAGTTATTTTCCAAGTTTTGATGCAAGTTTATGCCTTGGGCAAGTGAGTTGAGCAGTTTGCCTTAACTCGCCTTGTTTTAATCCTCGTTTTCGTAAATTGTCAAAAAAAAATTCAGAAATGAGTTTGCTAGGAAGGGCAAAAGGGTGGCTTGAGAAGAGGAGACCTGCACACTCCGATCGAGTTACTAGAGCCGCAGCTTCACCCTCGACTGCTAGGGTGAGCTACAATGAAGATCATGTGCCCCTGGAGTTGTTGGAAGACACAAGTCCAGCGCGTGCGATGACGTTTCCATGCGATGAATTCCTTGCAGCCGCGGGAATCAAGGATGAGTTTTATAATCTTTGTGCTAATGCAGGTTTGACACGGCTCGTCACGAGCCGTGTTACTCAGTATCAAAAACTCACCTCCAGTTTCATTAACAGTTTTAGATATAATCCTGATTCAGGTGCTATTGAGTTTAAAATTTACAATGATCTTATCACCATGACTTTTGGAAATTTTTGTGAAATAATAGGTGTGCCGAACGTTGGGAGGACGGCTAGGATGGCCACTCAGCCCTCCGAGCTGAAAACCGTCATCAACTCTCTCTGCAGCATGGGTACGAGGGATATTCATCGGTCGAAGATCTCCAGCATCTTATTTCCTCACCTCAGGTATTTTGCATATTATATTGCCAGAGGGGTGTTAGCTCGTGACAACACGAGCAGCATTTCAGCTCCGGATATTGCTATCCTGGCAGCAGCCCTCTCAGGGAGGTCTGATTATAATCTGGGTGCCTTAATTGCTCGACGCCTTGCTATGAACGGTAACAAGGGGGACTTATATGGTGGCGTTTATGCCACACTTATCTTAGAACATCTTGGAGGCACCCCACACCCTGATGATAATCCTTTTACTTATTTAAGCCTTGATCTTGCTGCTATGAAAAGGCATAAGTTTGTTACCATGGCTTCTGAGCTTGATAATCTTGTTTATATCTTGCGTTTCGGAACTACCGCGGAACGCGAGATCCGTCTACCTGCACCTCTTTTGTTTGATTTTTCTCGCAGGAACGGATGGTCCTTTGATGTTGTCCAGTTCGATGAGTTCATGGTCCAGTATCAGTTTCATTACCCCATGGAGGGGGTAGTGCCCGACGAGGAGGAGCACGGTGAGTTACCACCTTTTCAGGAAGAAACCGCCACCGAGTTTGGTGAAGGGTCTTCCTCTGTTTGGCGTGCGGAACCTTCCTCTTGGGAGACTCCGAGGAGTTCGGTATACGCGCCAGCATCCTTCTACGACCCTTGGTCTCACCACCATACCCCCGGAGCAGGAGGCTCCTGGGGGCAGTAGCTGCTACCAACTTAGGCCAAAAGCCTAAGCTTGGGGGAGTACGTGCCCCTCTCACTTTTCCATTGTATTATCTGTTTTATTCGCTTTGATCTTTTCGAAGTTTTTGCCCGTTCTTCTTTGTTTCTCTTTGCAAAAACAACAAAAAGATTTTCTCTTTCTTTTGCCTTTCGTTTAACCTTTGAAATAATCCAAAAAGATTTCCTTTTCTCTTTAGTTTGCTTTGTTTTCAGAGTTCAGCTCGAGTCCGTGATGGCATTTGATTATATTTCCTACGTTCGTTCGTGCAAGTGACAAGCAGTAATGACGAAGACCGACTGAAAGGAAGCAACAAGGAAGACCGGTATGAACTCTTTTTGTTTCTACTTTTGTACATATGCATGTACCTATGATCTAGAGACCAGCTTGTAGCGACATAGTGTTATGTTTACAATGCTCTTCCAGTGGTTCATGCTTTCCTTGTGGCTAGTCTCGAATAACTAGAGTATATAATGTGTTATTGAAATGATCTACATGCATTGCACTGTTCATAGTCTGGTATACTAAGGTGGTATTTCCCTTTAGAGAATTTTTGGATTGACTTGGCACATGCTTACACATGCTTAAGACTAAAAAGTCTACTCTGCCTTGATGATCTTTGAGTTCCGGAATAGTTATATCACTTTCATGCCCGATTCAATGTTGCTTTGTCGCTCTGCATGATTATGACCGTTATTGCTCTCTAGTTGGTCGCTTACCAGTCTTTTGCTAACCTCCACCTGTACTAAGCGGACTGACTGCTCATGCATCCAAAATCCTTAAAACATGTTATGCCATATGAGTCCACCATACCTTCCTTTACATGGTATTTACCTGCCATTCCTAATGAAGACTTTCGTGTGCCATCTCGAAATTAATCAAAAGCATTTCTCTTTTTGTGCCTATGTTTTAGCTCATGAGGAAGTAGTAGTTAATTCATGATCTTTTTAAGTTGGACAAGTTTCACCCCTGGATTGCATGTATAATGTGCAAACCCCTAATATGAGAAGGAACTGGCATTAAGTGCGCCCGGCTCAAAAAGATAATATAACAAACAAACCCTCCTTCACGCTTTGTTCATGAGAAATCAGAAAACTTTGGCAGTGATAAACAAAGGAGATTAAGAGGATGTGATCGTCCTCATGCGGGAGCCGTTCCTCGAGACTTGTCCAGCTCAAGAAGTGATTGAATTATCTGCTAGCATTCGTTGACGAAATATGCACCTCTCAAAACATTTTTACCTCTGTTTCTAAAAACCAAGAGCTCTGGTACATGTTTAGTTTTTGTTTCCGATCACGGGTTTTCAACTTTGCCAACAAAAGCCACGGTTCGAGAGTCTCCACCTTCTTTCTTCAAAGCACTAACTAGGAGAGCATAATTGTCATTCTGAGTGTAATGTGCATTGTCCCAAAGTATTACATTGTCTTCTGCATGCTTGTGATATGATTTATTCTGAAATTCTTAGTTCTAGTCTCCTTTAAAACTCTGGAGGAGTTTCTGCATTTATGTTTTGCTTCACTCATGGAGACTAGCGAGATACCACCCTAGTATGCTCAAGCTATGTGCAATGTAATCTTGTCTTGATTTTCAGTAATATATTATTTACTTTTAAGTATTTGTGACTAGTCACTTGAAAGAAGGATTGCTCCTTGCATTGTCCTCATAGTACTGTTTCAATACTTGCTAGACTCTTTTCGTAGTACATGCTTATATACACCTAATGAAGCAAAAGAGTTTGTCAAAGTTTTCTTTGTCGCGTCCAGTTCGTTGAACTGAATTGCTTGAGGACAAGCAATATGCTAAGCTTGGGGGAGTTGATACGTCTCAAACGTATCTACTTTTCCAAACACTTTTGATATTGTTTTGACCTCATTCTTGCATGATTTGAACTAAACTAACCCGGACTGACGCTGTTTTCAGCAGAGCTGCCTGTATGGTTTTATTGTGTGCAGGAAAACGGATTTTTAGGTATCTCAGAAAAATCCACGAAAAATCACAGAAAATCCACGCACCCGAAGGAACCAGGAGCCAGAAGAGGGGCCAGAGGGGGGCCAGGGGGTGCCCAGGCGCCCTGTGGGCGCGCCCCCTCCCCCCCTGGGCCGCGCCGGGGGGTCGCTTGGGTGGGGCCCACACCCCCTGGTGCCCTACTTTGCCTCGTATTTTTACTCGCGACACGGAAACCCCAGATCAGAAGTTCTTTCGCAGTTTTCCGTCGCGGAGCCGCCGCCACCCTCTGTTCTTCCTCGGGAGGGCTAATCTGGAGGCTGAATTGGCCTCCGGAGAGGGGAGATCGTCGCCATCGTCATCATCATCACCACTCCATCATCCCTCCATGACTTCTCCCTCCATGTGTGAGTAATTCCCTTGCTGTAGGCGAAGGGGATGGTAGGGATTGGATGAGTTAGATCATGTAATAGTTTGTCAGATCGTTGGGGGCATGTTGCCTATCATCTACTATGGTGTTTATCATCTTTGCTTCAACTTGTTATTCTTAATTCTTGACACTTAGGGCCTGAGTGCCATGATTTCAGATCTGAACCATATGTGTTTGCATGAATATATTTGTGTTCGTGATCCTATCTATGAGTTGTTTGCACCTATTACGGTTTGGAACCGGCAATCCCAAAAGTGACAGCTTGGGACACCAAAGGGGGTGGTCCGTAGTTTGAGGATTACATGTATCCATTGAGTTCATTGCTTTGTTCCGGTGCTCTTTGACAGGAGCACCTTAATCTCCATAAGTTCCTTTTGGCCCCGTTCGTAGCGGGATGGTAGGACAAAAGATGTTGTGCAAGTTCTTATTGCAAGCACGTACAACTACCTACGGGATACATGCCTAATGTTTGATATTTGCCTAGATGATCATTACTTTTCCGTGTGCCGTGCCCCAAGTTAGAATCATGATATATCTCATCCATGCAGCGCCCAACCATCCGTCTCCCTAGCCTACAGTGTTTTAAATCCTGCTTGTCACTAGTTGCTCCTTTTGCCATTTACCTTTACTATTTACTTTTGCTGTTTACTTTTACTGTTGCTATCATCACTATCATATCATTGTTACCATTTATCTTTTGTTGCAAGTAAGTATATTTCAGGTGCGGTTGAATTGACAACTCAACTGTCAAAGCTTATAAATACTCTTTGGCTCCCCGTGTGTCGAATCAATAAATTGGGTTATTCTTACCCGCGAAGACTATCTTGATCCCTTACGGTTGAGGGTTATCATCCATCAATGGATATCAATGTGAGTGAGTAGGGATTGCCATGTAACGGATGCACTAGAGCTATAAGTGTATGAAATCTCAAAATAAAACTAGTGGGTGTGCATCAAGTTGCTTCCTCATGAAGACCTAGGGCATTTGAGGAAGCCCGTCGTTGGAATATACAAGCCAAGTTTTATAACGAAAAATTCACACTTGTATATGGAAGTGACAAAACAAGAGACTCTCTATTATGAAGATCATGGTGCTACTTTGAAGCACAAGTGTGGAAAAGGATAGTAGCATTGTCCCTTCTCTCTTTTCTCTCATTTTTTTTGTTTTTTGTTGTTTTTGGAGGGGCTTTCTCTCTTCTTTTTTTAGCCCCTCTCTATTTTTTTAGGCCATCTTTTTTTTGGCCTTTCCTCACATGGGACAATGCTCTAATAATAAAGATCATCACAGTTTTATTTACTTACAACTCAAAGATTACAACTCAAAGCTAGAACAAAATATGACTCTATGTGAATGCCTCCGGCGGTGTACCGGGATGTGCAATGATCTAGCTTACCAATGACATCAAAAAACGGACAAGCCATGGAAACATCATGCTAGCTATCTTACGATCATGCAAGGCAATATGACAATGATGGTGCGTGTCATAATAAACGGAACAGTGGAGTTACATGGCAATATTTCTCGGAATGGCTATGGAAATGCCATAATAGGTAGGTATGGTGGCTGTTTTGAGGAAGGTATATGGTGGGTGTATGGTACCGGCGAAAGTTGCGCGGTACAAGAGAGGCTAGCAATGGTATAAGGGTGAGATTGTGTATAATCCATGGACTCAACATTAGTCATAAAGAACTCACATACTTATTGCAAAAAATTATTAGCCATCGAAACCAAGTACTACACGCATGCTCCTAGGGGGGAGGTTGGTAGGAGTTAACCATCGCGCGCCCCCGACCTCCACACAAAGGATGACACTCAATAAATAAATCATGCTCCAACTTCGTCACATAACGGTTCACCATACGTGTATGCTACGGGAATCACAAGCCTCAACACAAGTATTTCTACAATCCACAACTACCCACTAGCATGACTCTAATATCACCATCTTTATATCGCAAAACTACTGCAAGGAATCAAACATATCATATTCAGTGATCTACAAGTTTATGTAGGATTTTATGACTAACCATGTGAATGACCAATTCCTGTCAACTCTCTAAATAGATATAAGTGAAGCAAGAGAGTTTTAATTCTTTCTACAAAAGTTATGCCCACGCTCTAACAATTATAAGTGAAGCAAAAGAGCATTCTACAAATGGCGGTTTTCTATGTGAAGAGAAACAGGCAATCCAAACTTCAAATGATGTAAGTGAAGCACATGAAGTATTCTATAAAGCCATACTCAAAAGATATAAGTGAAGTGCAAAGAGCATTCTACAAATCAACAAAGGACTATCTCGTACCAGCATGGTGCATTTATTAAAAGGAAAAAATAGAAAGCACACGACGTTCCAAGAGTTGCACATATCACATGAATGAAACGAATCCGAAAACATACCGATACTTGTTGAAGAAAGAGGGCATGCCTTCCGGGGCATCCCCAAGCTTAGACGCTTGAGTCTCCTTGAATATTTACTTGGGGTGCCTTGGGCATCCCCAAGCTTGAGCTCTTGCCTCTCCTTCTTCTCCTTAGATCGAGACCTGCTCGATCTTCGAACACTTCATCCACCCAAAACTTCAACAGAAAACTCGGTAAGATCCGTTAGTATAATAAAGCAAATCACTACTCTAAGTACTGTTGCAAACCAATTCATATTTTGTTTTTGCATTGTAGCTACTGTAATATAACTTTTCCATAGCTTAATCCACTGATAGAAATTGATAGTTTCATCAAAACAAGCAAACTATTTATCAAAAACAGAATCTGTCTAAAATAGAACAGTCTGTAATAATCTGAACATTCACATACTTCTGATACTTGAAAAATTCTTCCAAAATTAGGAAAAATCAAAAATTTGTATAGAAAGACAGTGAAAAAAGTTTCAGAACCATTTGATGTTCCAGCAAAAAATTTAAAATCGCGCACTACAGCCAAAATTTCTGTCCTGCACCGCACAAACCAACAAGCATTGTAAACATCCTAAAGGCAAACCTTGGCACATTATTTTTATAATACAATGGAATTGTACAAGGGGATATTTATTTTTGTTGAAAAGTTTCTGTAATGAAGATTCACAAAGTTTCCATGGGCATGAACAAAGTTCAAGGACGTCCCCCGCTTTCACAATGCTCGTCTATCTCACTTTCACTTTTCTTTTTGAAAAGTTTTGGGTTTCCCTCTTTATTTTTTTGTTTTTAAACTTTATAAAAGCACACAACAGAAATAAATGACTCTCTAAAACTTCCGGGTTGTCTCCCTGGTAGCGCTTTCTTTAAAGCCATTAAGCTAGGCATATAGTGCTCAAGTGATGGATCCACCCGGATCCCAAGGTATATCAATGCCAATTTTAATTAAAAATGATTTGGCATTTAGTAGTGAGCACAAAGTGATATATATCATGCAACAACGAAGTCTAACTCTCTTCCTATGCATCGGCATGTCATAAAAGAACAATTCATGCACATCAAGTAAAGGCCAATGCATAGTATAAGCAGTTTCTTGCAATCTTATCGTGTTGGAAACATAGAGAGGCGGAGATGTAGTTCCTCTCTCATAATAATTGCAAGTAGGAGCAGCAAGAACATGCATATTATACTCATCAAAATCATCATGTGTAACAGAAAAAGGCAACCCATCAATATAATCCTTAATAAGTGCAAACTTCTCCGATGTTGTGTAGTTTGGAGAACTCAAAAAGATAATAGGACTATCATGCGTGGGTACATTAACAACAATCTCATTTTTAACATAAGGTACTATAGCAAGTTCATCTCCATAAGCATAATTCATATTGGCATCTTGGCCACAAGCATAGCAAGCATCATCAAAAAGGGATATTTCAAAAGAATCAACGGGATCATAACAATCATCATAGAATTCATCCTTCGGTAAGCACGGAGGGAAATTAAACAATGTATGAGTTGAAGAGTTACTCTCATTAGAAGGTGGGCACGGGTAGCTAATCCGCTCTTCCTCCTTTTGTTCTTCGCTCTCCTCCTCATCTTTTTCATCCAATGAGCTCACAATGTCATTAATTTCTTCTTCCATAGACTCCTGCAAAATATTAGTCTCTTCTTGGACAGCGGAGGAGTCCTCAATATATGGTTTAACATAAGCATTAGAAGCATAATTACCATAACAATATTTAAATATAGCAAAATTTTCAGATTTGTAAAGAGTAGCATCATACTTTTCAATCAAAGAAGCAATTTCATAAGCACCCTTAAAAGCAACAAATTCTTGAATTTATTGAGCATCATAGTAACTATAAACACCCTTAGCATACGAAGATACGATTCCATTATCACTAAACTCACATTGGTAGGGAAGGTGTTTCGTAGGGTCTTCAGAACAACAAGTAAAATCATATATTTCACATAAATTCCAAGCATAGCATTGCAAATGATGAATTTGATCCCGTAAAAGTTTCCCTTTTCAGATATGCGATGTCGCACATAACAAGCATGCTCATCTAAACATTTTCCCTCAACTAAGCTAGTTGGGGTTTCAGCCCGAGCACATATGGATCGAAGATGATCCAAGTAATAAGTTTCCGTAGTGTGATAGATTTTGAGTGGTTCTTCAACCATTGGTACTGTAGGTACCATATTTTTTTGGGTATTTTGCATTTCCTACCATAACTAAAGATAGAAAACAACTTAGGACAACAAATAAAATCTACTTAGTAATAAAGCAAACAAGCACACACGAGAATATTCACCCCACGTTATTGCTCCCCGACAACGGCGCCAGAAAAAGGTCTTGATAACCCACAAGTGTAGGGGATCAGTTGTAGCCTCTTTCGATAAGTAAGAGTGTCGAACCCAACGAGGAGCTAAAGGAAGAACAAATATTCCCTCAAGTTCTATCGACCACCGATACAACTCTACGCACGCCTGACGTTTACTTTACCTAGAACAAGTAAGAAACTAGAAGTACTTTGTGGTTTCTGTGGGATAGGTTTGCAAGAATATAAATGGCACACAAATAAAACTAGGGGCTGTTAAGATAAAGACACAATAAAGTTAGTGATAGCGAGTGTGGAAAAGTGGTGGTAGGAGTTGCGAAATTGCCCCTAAGCAATTGTCTACGTTACTAGACCGATAGCAAGTTTTATGTGGGAGAGGCCACTGCTAGCATGTCATCCCTTACTTGGAATTCTATGCACTTATGATTGGAACTATTAGCAAGCATCCGCAACTACTAACGTTCATTAAGATAAAACACAACCATAGCATTATGATATATTGGTCCCCCTTCAATCCCGTATGTATCAATTTCTACGCTAGGTTGAAGTTTCTGTCACTCTTGCCCTCCAATATGTAGTCCTATCAACATACAACTAACCCTATGGTGTGATGCACGCGCGTGCTCATATGATGGGCACCAAAGGACAATACCACAAGCAAATTAAATCAATCATAGCAATTCACCAATCACCGATAGGACAACAATAATCTACTCAGACATCATAGGATGGCAACACATCATTGGATAATAATATGAAGCATAAAGCACCATGTTCAAGTAGAGCGTACAGCGGGTTGCAGGAGAGTGGACCGCTATAGATAGATGGGGGAAGGTGATGGAGATGTTGGTGGAGATGACGGAGGTGTTGGTGTAAATCGCCGTCACACGATGATGGCCCTGGTGGCACTCCGGCGCCACCGGAAGCGAGGGGGAGAGAGCCCCCCTCCTTCTTCTTCTTCCTTGACCTTCTCCCTAGGTGGGAGAAGGGTTTCCCCTCTGGTCCATGGCCTCCATGGCGGCGGAGGGGCGAGAGCCCCTCCGAGATTGGATCTGTCTCTATGTCTCTCTCTGTTTCTGCGTTCCCATATTCTCGCCCTTCACCGTTTCTTAAATTCTCGGAGATCCGTAACTCCGATTGGGCTCATCTTTTGACATGATTTTTATCCGGAAATTAGCTTTCTTGCAGCGAAAGAAGGGCATCAACCGCCTTACGGTGTGGCCTCGAGGGCCCACGGCACTCCCTGGGCAGGGGGCGCGCCCCCCCCACCCTCGAGGCCCACTCGGGCATCGTCTCGTGTTAGTTTCGCTTCCCAAAATTCACATATATTCCAAAAAAATCTCCGTCCGTTTTTATTCCGTTTGGACTCCGTTTGATATGGATATTCTGCGAAACAAAAACCATGCAACAAATAGGAACTGGCACTGGGCACTGGATCAATATGTTAGTCCCAAAAAATAGTATAAGAAGTTGCCAAAATTATATGAAAGTTGTAGAATATTGGCATGGAACAATCAAAATTAGAGATACGACGGAGACGTATCAGCCAGCACGTGGCCACGAGGGACCAGGGCGCGCCCCCTGCCTCGTGGGCCCCACGTGGCCCCCCTCCACTTATCCTTTCACCCATGCTCTTCTCCTTCCTCCCAAAAAAATCCCCAACCAGCTCAAACCCGAGTTCTAGCTCTTCTTGCTGCCATTTTCGATCTCCTTGCTCAAAGCACCATTCACCAAACTGTTTGGGGAGATTGTTCCTTGGTATGTGACACCTCCATTGGTCCAATTAGTTTTTGTTCTAGTGCTTTATTTCTTGCAAATTTATGCTGCTGTGGTGACCTTGTTCTTGAGCTTGCATGTCAAATTTTCTTGGTCCCAAGTAGTTCTAATGCTTGATATAGCCTCTAGGCACTTATAGGAGTCGTTGCTATCAATCTTGTTGAGTTTGGTTAACTTTTATTTTGAAGTTACTAAAAATTTCAGAAATTTTCAGAAAAGAATAATGTTAAAGAGATTATTGAGGGGCTCCTCCAGCAAGAGATCAGAGGAGAACAAGAAAGAAGAAAATAAGAAGCCCAAGTACCATCTTCCTCGCATGGCGGAAGTTCGACCGTGCGAATGGCCTTGTAATAATTTCATGATGTCCGCCGGTATTTACGAAGACTTTTATTGGTTGGCGAATAATGCAGGCATCACCGACATCCTCAACGACCAGAAAGAATAGTTTCTCTTACTCATCAATATTTTCACGCAAAGCTTTCATTTTCACTCTAGGAAAACACCACCTACGGTGGAGTTTCGTTTATATGATGTGGTTAAGGAGATATCACTTTTAGATTTTTGTGAAATATGCAAAGTACCCTTTGAAGGTAGACTTGATGAACCACGTCGTGAAGACGTTGAAGGGTTCATTGACATGATAGCCGTAGGTGAAACTAGACAAGTTTCAGGGGCAAGCATCACTAGTATACACTTCCCTGTTCTGCGCTACTTTGCTTTATTTGCTAGTACATGTTTAATTGGCCGCGGGAACAGTGGAAATATCAGTGCCCCTGATATTATCATTTTATGCCATGCTTTGTTTCAAGACGCAACTTTTAGCTTGGGCGTCGTCGTTGCCAAACGATTGAGTCTGAACCGCTCAAAGGGGCCTGTCTTTGGAGGGATCTTTGCTACTCCCCTTGCTGAATATTTTAATATACCTATTAGGCATCATGAGAAGGAAGAAAAATTGCTTGCCTCTGTTTATCTGGACTACAAGAGCATGGTAGCTCATGATTTTATTGTTAAAGACAAGAATATGCAGCTTAATTATAAATTAAGGTTTGATGAAATATACAGTGAAATTGTTACCTTGCCTACACCGTCTTTGTTTGATCTGTCTACAGGCATATTCCTCATCACATCAGATGCCTTCTACAAGTACCAAGGCTAGGCACAAGCTTCAGAGCCTGAGCCAGAGCCACCACTTGATCCTTCCCATCAATCTGTTTATGGGTGGGAGCTGGATGAGCTCGCCAACCAGTGGCACCCAGAGGATGCATCTCAGTACACTGGTGGGAGTGGCTTCGATCCATGGCCATAAACCAACTTAGGCCAAAGCCTAAGCTTGGGGGAGTACGTGTTTCTCACCGACTTACATTCATGTTCACACACTTATTCTAGCTGTCGGTGCTCACACTCTTTCACTGTACCATCCATGCTTAGTTTAAATTTCTTTTTCTTAGTCTTTTTCTTGTGTGCTAGAAAAACCAAGAAAAACAAGAAAAAATATTAGTTGTAGCTTCTAGCTAGTTTACTTTCTTTGCCTGTAGTAGTAACTAAAAATGAAAACCCAAAAATATTTCCCGTTCTTCTTTTGCTTGTTGGGAGCTTTCCCATGTAAATAGTTTCTTTTCTTTTCTTTAGGGGTTGAGAGAAGAAGACCATCATTAAAATGCTTAATGGCTCTCTTATGCTTTGTTGTTGATTTAACCGTGAGCCATATTACCTTGTATTCTCTCTTGTATTAAATGTCTACAGATTCCAGCTTAAGTCCAATGCATGTGCACTATTATTATTATCCACACCGTTCGGTCGTGCGAGTGAAAGGCAATAAGGATGATATATGATGAACTAATTGAGATAAGAAAAGCTAGTATGAACTCGACCTCTCTTGTTTTTGTAAATATGATTGCTCGTCGTTATTGATTTAGCTTGTTATGAATGAAACATGTTTGCAGTGATAACTAGAGATCATAGCTGCTTATGCCATGCTTAATTAGCTGAGAGTTTATAATGGTCTATCTTGCATGCCAACATGATATTAAAATGGTTATGATGTGGTATGATGGGTGGTATCCTCCTTTGAACGATTTAAGTGACCTGACTTGGCACATGTTCACGCGTGTAGTTGAAACAAAATCAACATAGCCTTCACGATATTTATGTTCATGGTGATTTATATCCTACTCATGCCTGCATTCATTGTTGATTAATTTTAATGCATGTTCATGACCATTGTTGCTCTCTAGCTGGTCGCTTCCCAGTCTCTTTCTAGCCTTCACCTGTACTAAGCGGGAATACTGCTTGTGCATCCACTTTCATAAACCCCAAAGTTATTCCACATGAGTCCACTATACCTTCCTATATGCGGTATTTACCTGCCGTTCCAAGTAAATTTGTATGTGCCAAACTCTAAACCTTCAAATGAAATTATGTTTTGTATGCTCGAACAGCTCATGTATCAACTAGGGTTGTCTATATCTTCCATGCTATGTGGGTTATTCTCACGATGAGTGGACTCCGCTCATCATTCATGAGAAAATGGCTGGTAATTGGGATGCCCAGTCCCATGCTCAAAATCATAATAATTAAACAAAACTCCCCCAGGGTTGTTGCTGGTTTGGACGGTAACCGTTGTTTCGGGCTAGCCGTGGAGTGTGCTTGTTGGTGGTTGGGGGAGTATAAACTTTACCATTATGTTTGGGAACCGCCTATAATGTGTGTAGCATGGGAGATATTGAGATTCTTGGTTGTTATGTTGACAATGAAAGTATACCGCTCAAAATGTTATTCAATCTCTATTTAAAAATCAAGCTCTAGCACCTCAACAAATCCCTGCTTCCCTCTGCGAAGGGCCTATCTATTTACTTTTATGCAGAGTCATCGTCCTCTTAACAAAGAGCACGAGTAGGAGAGCACCTCTGTCGTTGCATGTATTACTATTAATTTGCATTGAGGATGATCATGACTGGATCTCTTTTACCATGAATTACAATGTCTAGTCAGTCCTTGATCTTTAAAGGTGCTCTGCATTTACGTTTTGCGGTCTTAGAAAGGGCTAGCGAGATACCATCTTGTTATATCATATCATGATTGTTTTGAGAAGTGTTGTCATCCGAGGTTTATTATTATTGCTCGCTAGTTGATTATGCCATTGATGTGAGTAGTCTTGAGACCTGAAAGTTATTGTGAATGTGGTTAGTTCATGATCTTGTTGAAAACATGAATGCTAGCTTACATATTTACAACAACAAGAGCAAACAGAGTTTGTCAAAGTTTTTCTTTATCACTGTCAGTTTATCAACTGAATTGCTTGAGGACAAGCAAAGGTTTAAGCTTGGGGGAGTTGATACATCTCCAACGTATCTACTTTTCCAAACCCTTTTGCCCTTGTTTTGGCCTCTAACTTGCATGATTTGAATGGAACTAACCCGGACTGCCGCTGTTTTCAGCAGAATTGCCATGATGTTGTTTTTGTGCAGAAATAAAAAGTTCTCGGAATCGCCTGAAAATCAACAGAGAATTATTTCGGAAAATATAAAAAATATCTGCAAGAAGATCCTCATCGGGGGCCCACACCCTGTCCACGAGGGTGGGGGCGCGCCCCCCTACCCAGGGCGCGCCCCTGCCTCGTGGGCCCCCCGATGCTCCACCGACGTATCCCCAGATCCTATATCTTCCGTTTCAGGGAGAAAAAAATCAGGGAGAAGGAATTATCGCGTTTCACGAGACGGAGCCGCCGCCAAGCCCTAATCTCTCTCAGGAGGGGTGATCTGGAGTCTGTTCGGGGCTCCAGAGAGTGGAGATCATCGCCATCGTCATCATCAACCTTCCTCCATCACCAATTCCATGATGCTCACCGCCGTGTGTGAGTAATTCCATCGTAGGCTTGCTGGACGGTGATGGGTTGGATGGGATCTATCATGTAATCGAGTTAGTTTTGTTAGGGTTTGATCCCTAGTATCCACTATGTGCTGAGATTGATGTTGCTATGACTTTGCTATGTTTAATGCTTGTCACTAGGGCCCGAGTGCCATGATTTCAGATCTGAACCTATTATGTTTTCATGAATATATGTGTGTTCTTGATCCTATCTTACAAGTCTATAGTCACCTACTATGTGTTATGATCCGGCAACCCCGAAGTGAAAATAATCGGGACCACTCCCGGTGATGACCATAGTTTGAGGAGTTCATGTATTCACTATGTGTTAATGCTTTGGTCCGGTACTCTATTAAAAGGATGCCTTAATATCCCTTAGTTTCCAATAGGACCCCGCTGCCACGGGAGGGTAGGACAAAAGATGGCATGCAAGTTCTTTTCCATAACCAGGTATGACTATATTCGGAATACATGCCTACATTGCATTGATAAACTAGAGCTAGTTCTGTGTCACCCTAGGTTATAACTTGTACATGATGAATTGCATCCGACATAATTTCCCATCACCGATCCAATGCCTACGAGCTTTTCCTATATTGCTTGTTGCATATTTACTTTTCCGTTGCTACTATTACAAAAACACTATCGTTACTTTTATTGCTGCTACCGCCACTATCATATTACTTTGCTACTGAACTATCTTGCTGCAGATACTAAGTTTCTAGGTGTGGTTGAATTGACAACTCAGCTGCTAATACTTAAGAGTATTCTTTGGCTCCCCTTGTGTCGAATCAACAAATTTGGGTTGAATACTTTACCCTCGAAAACTGTTGCGATCCCCTACACGTGTGGGTTATCAATCGACCCCACATCTCTCCACGCGACTGCACCTATATAAGTGCGAGGTGTCTCCTAACCCTAGCCGACACAACAAAACGCATCTGCCTCCACGCCCACCGCCGTTCCTTTGTTGTTGCTGCCGTCGGTGACTCCATCCCGTCCGCCACGTACCCGGTCGACGGGAGAGCGGGTCTCCGAAACCCCGCCTCTTCGGATCCTATACAGGAGAGGGGCGAATAGGTTTTTGGGAAGCAACTATGCGACTGCTCGCCGTTCGTCTACTTCCTCTACATCCGCGTCGCTCTCGTCGTCACCATGTCCACCGACGCCGAACGTGCTGTCGCCGAGAAGCTCGAAGCCGACAAGAAGGTAGCCGAGGATGTTGCTGCTGTCACCGCCACCGCGGCCTCGGCATGGCCTACTGGAGGATATAACTCGTTTATCCTGCTCCTACTGTTTTCTGTTTTAGGCATGCTAGCGTTATACGTAGATTTGTCTACAATTAGCGTATTATGTGCTTGCATGATTGAATATCAGTATGCGATTATTTTTGTCAATGCCATGCTAGTGTTTTATTCCTGGATTAAATTAATCGAAAAATTGCCTATTTACTTAGCATGCACTTCCCTGCGCTTGGCAACCAACCATCTTCCCCATTGTTTGTCTTCCGGTGAATGGACACCATCGCCACACTCCTCCGTGTCATGGCTTAGAAGCCCACAAACCTCACAGAAATACCCAATTTTCTCATACTTCACATCCAAAAAATTCCTTTCACCAGCCACGTTCAGAGGTGTCCACCTGATGAGAGGTTTGGTGACATCAATGCTCACCCGAACCCTAATGTAATTACCCTCAAAATATCTTGTAGGGTTCAGCTCCACACTCCTTACAATCCCAATTCTTCTCGCTAGTTGATCAACAATTGGTTCCTTGCGGTATAGTTCTGGTATCTTGTGTATTTGAGCCCAGACTCGTGCTCTCTCCAGCTTCACTGTATCAGGAGATCTCTTCCCATCAGACTCTTCAATCAGAACCATGAGACCCCTAAAGATCCACGGCCCCTGATGCATTACACGCTTCCAATCCCCCAAGCAGAATACATGTATTGTGAATAGGTTAGCATCAACCTCTCTAATCTCCGGGTTATGGGCCAGATTCCATATTGATTTCATAGTCTCCTTGAACGCATAGTTGCTCAACTTCTTAGTGGTATTAACCTTTGCTACAGCTAGCCATCTTGCCTCCTTCTGCAGCTGTCCAAGTTCCTCGACGCCGACATAGATATCGTCAGGCTCACCATCCAACAACCTCATATTCCTCATGGCTGACTCCAGGCCTTCATCTTCCTTCTCCTTCCCTCTTGTTGTCCCCGTTCCGCTTGAGTTCGCCGTTGCCATCTCGCACCCAGCCACCGATCTGATCTGCCCCTGCCCTAGAAACCTCCAAGGACGTGAGATCAGCCCAAAGGGTCTAGCGGAGGTGCCCAGGGGGAGGGAGAGGGCGGTGGGTCGGTAAAAAAACTCAACACCAGCGAATGCGAGCAGAGTAGGTCAAACCCTAGTCGCCATGGCGATGGGTAGCTCCGGTTCCATCAGATCAATTATCTCTGCCGAACCTTCACGTCTGGCCGAGTGAATTGCAGAAAACATCGACATTGAAGCACGGTCTTGCAGAAATCACAAGTCTCTAGTTTTGTGCCCAAAAACACTAATTCTCAGGCTATTTTTTTGCAGAAACCACTAGTCGGCGTGTTAGACGGTTTTGAGCACGATTATGACAGCTGGGACCCACTGGACAAGGTGATGTGGCATAAGAAACTGTCAATTACATCCGGATACAATTTTATTTTGCAAAAGTAACCCTGGAAAAAAAGCAATCGGGTCCTCCGTGAGATCTGTGACCTTCGTCTCCAAGCGGCCCGGTGGTGGACGCCGGCGGCGGGGCATGGATCCGGCGGAGTGGTCTGGGACGGGCAAGAGGGCAAGAGGGCGTGGATCCGGCGGCGGCGGCGGTTAGGACGGCGGGGCAACGGAGCTCTGGCGGCGGCTTGAGCAACGGGCGGCCATGGATGAGCTCTGGAGGATCCAGCTTGAGCATCGAGCAGCCATGGTTGAGCTCCGGCGGCGGCTTGAGAACCGGGAATGCATAGAGAGAGATGGGAGAGATAGGGGAGGGCACTGCCGGCAGCGGAGCTCACCATCGAGGGATATGCACCGCACCTCCATGCCCACCGTAATATGCCTCGTTGACGCGCAGCTCCGGCCGGAGCTCGGAGCTCATCCATGGCCACCGTCGCCGCGCCTCACTCACCACACCTACGTGGGCCGCCGTCGCGCCTCACTCACCACACCTACGGGGGCCGCCGTCGCGCCTCGTATTCACCTTGCCGGAGCCGATGCAGGTGAGCAGCAAGGGGAGGCCGAGGCCGGGGAGTGGGAGGGAGGTGGGGGCGGGAGGGAAGAGGAGGAGGAGAAGGAAGCGGGCCGTCGCGAAGCCATCGTCCATGCCGAGCTCGCCGGCTGGGAGCTCGTGCGCACGGCTGAGAAGAGAGCCAAACCTTATCCTCTTATGGCCATTTTACAGTTTAGTCTATATCATTCATTCTATTTGTGATTTGTTATATCGTGCCACATCACCCCTGTCTAGTGGGACCCAGCTGTCATAATCGTGCTCAAAATCGTCTAACACGCCGACTAGTGGTTTCTGCAAAAAATTAGCCTGAGAATTAGTGTTTTTGGGCACAAAACTAGAGACTTGTGATTTCTGCAAGACCGTGCTTCAATGTCGATGTTTTTTGCAATTCACTCCGTCTGGCCAGTCACCTTTTATTTGCAGATGACAGCATGTTTTTTGCAAAAGCAAGTGTGGAGGGAGCAACACAGCTTAAAGATGTTATTGAAGTATACTGTAACGCTTCCGGACAACGGGTAAACCTTCAAAAAGTTCCATTCATTCCAGTAAGGGTTGTCCTAGTTCTGTAAGAGTGGATATGAAGGGCGTACGAGGAGTTCCTAATGAAGCTTTGTCTGCAAAATATTTGGGTATGCCCACGGATGTAGGGAAATCCAAAAATGGAGCTTTCGAGTATCTTAAGGACAGTTTGTGGGGGAAGGTCAAAGGATGGATGGAACAAATTTTAGCAACAGCTGGGAAGGAGGTACTGATTAAATCAGTTGCACAGGCTGTCCCAACTTATTCAACGACATGTTTTAAATTGCCAAGAGCTTTGTGCAGTGAGCTTAACTCTCTTATAAGGAAGTTTCTCTGGGGCAGCAAAAAGGGAAGAGAAAGATGCACTGGGTTTCTTGGGACACGCTCACTATGCTCAAGTACATGGGTGGATTGGGGTTTAGGGACATGGAGTTGTTCAATCTTGCCCTACTAGCACGTAAAGCATGGAGGTGTCTGGTCTCTCCGGAGACGCTTAGTGCGAGAATTTTAAAGGTTGTGTATCGTCCTTCTTCTGATATTTTAGATGCTGAACTAGGGCTGAGACCATCACAGATTTGGCGCTCGGTGCTAGAAGGGAGAGATGTCTTAAGAACAGGTCTAATAAGAAGGACAGGGGATGGTCGGACTACCCATGTCCTGTATAATAATTGGATCCCAAGGGATGAGAGACGAATACCATACAAAATCCGAGAACACGACTGTCCAGAGTTGGTTTCAGATTTCATAATCCAAGCTGAAGGTGTGTGGGATATACAGAAGCTAAATCAATTCTTTTTACCAATGGATGTGGATGTTATTAAGACAATCCCGATTAGCATTGTACCTCAAGATGACCTTTGGGCATGGCACTTCGAAAGAACTAGTATATTCAAGGTTAGATCTTGTCATAAAATGCTTGTGTCAATCAAGGAATCAAGGGAGGATTGGTTAGAGGAGCGCCTAGCCACAAGCTCTGCTAAATCAGAGAAGACATGGTCTAAGCTTTGGAGGGTTAATGTGCCAGCCAGGGCAAGGACGTTTGCATAGCGTCTTGCACAAAATTCCTTACCTAGTGGAGACGTGCTCAAGCACAGAAATATAGCCAAGATTGCTCTGTGTACTGTCTGTCAGGGAGCTTATGATAGCTGGAGACATGCACTGATCGACTGCACGATGGCAAGGTGTGTATGGAGTTTATGCGATCGTCAACTAACACAACATGTATGTGCATCTGAGTGCCTCGATGCACGTGATTGGCTTTTTCATCTACAGGAAACGACACCCCATGAGGAGTTCACCGAAATACTGCTTATGTTGTGGGTGATATGGACTGCTCGCAGGAAAGCAATCCATGAAGCAATTTATCAAAGCCCTGTAACAGTGAGGGGTTTTGTCACCAGTCTTTTGGAAGAGCTACAGCTGGTCACGGATCAGAAACAAAGTAAACATGAGCTGGGGATGAAGAAGAAGCATCAACCAAGCCAGGCTTGGATTGCACCGCCTTTGAACTTCATGAAATTAAATGTTGATGGAGGCGTGGCGGAAGTGCAAGGCAAGGGAGCAGCAGCAGTAGTCTGTCGAAGTGCGGAAGGTGTTTATCAAGGATCTTTAGCTCGCGTTTTTTGATGGTATAACAGACCCTCCTTTATTAGAAGCCCTGAAGCAATGGACCTAGCAAAGGATCTTGGCATTCAGAAGCTCCGTATCGCCTCTGATGCATCAGATGTGATTAAGGCGATCAAATATGGAAGTAGGTGCAGCTACAGCTCGGTGTTGAAGGAGATCGAGCATAGGCGGCAGGACTTCCAAGTGGTGGAATTTGTCCATGAAGGCAGAGAGTGCAATGCTCATGCGCATAATTTGGTTAGGAGTGCTCTGTCCTTAGATCACGGTCGATATGTTTCGCTTCTTTGAGACTTGGGATGTAACATCTGTACCTTTATTTGTTGACTAATAAAGACTGTGATAATAAACCTCAAAAAGAAGTTGTAGTTTTCTTTTTTTGAAGCATTTACTTGTAGCTTGTTTCATGATTATAATCACCAATGTCTCTGATTCTCAAAAAAAAAAGATCAACAATGTCTATGTTTCACACTCTTCCTTAGAAATTATATAACATAATTATGCTAAAAAAGGATGACATTATTCTCGTAATTGTATCGACGTTACACATCTTATTAATAAAAACAAAAACAAAACGCTAGGATCAGCTTGACCCAACAGCTAATGCAATCAGTCACAAGCTCCAGGGAGTGCTAGAAACCGAAAATAGTTAGACAAGATTAAAAAGGCCGACCTCAGTCGAAAGAAAACAGCTAGAATTAACACTAAACTGAGCCTACCGGTCAGCTGCCATTAGTGATCAGGGCAATGTATGTCATAATTTGAATCATTAAGACGTTACTTTGATTTAGTTACCCCTTGATTTTTTATTTTCCTTGCCCCTTTTTGGGTGTGTGGTGTTTTACCTGGTGAACTTGCCCATGGACCAGGGCAGGTTTGCTTTTGAACTTTGTATCTTGGTCTACTTAGAGATCAAGGTTGGCAGGGAAATGACATATGTTGTATTCTTGTCTAAAAAAACAAATTGAACACCAAATGTTACCCCAAATATGTTTTTCACTGACGAAACAATATTTCTCCATTTCACATGAAAATTGTCAAGCATGTTTGTGACACTTACATGAACATCCAAAAAACCAGACTTTTTTATAAACATTTTACTTTTTTTTGAGTTACTGTTCATCTAGGAGCAAATGCTCCCGGGAGCCAAAACGCTCCTAGGAAATGTTCCTACTGACCTTGACGTGCCCTTTTATTCGTGTTCCAGTACCAGTTAACTAGTTGTGCTGATGTACCTTCCTCTTCCTCCCATTACACATATACAGGGTTCTCAAGGCGATGAAGATAGATGCAAAAGGCCAATGGTATGTGAACTGGGCCAATGTTCATCCCATGAAAAAATCCCCTCCAGAAAGGAAACATCCAATGACTCAATGAATAATTATCCCCTTGTTGGACGCGAGTCAGACATGAAAGAGCTTCGTCGTGGCATAGCTGTCGCATGTTTTCCTTCAAAGCAGGTTTTATCCTTGTGGGGAATAGCTGGCGTCGGGAAATCAGCTCTTGTCAAAAAACATTACAACGATAACCGCCACCTATTTGAAAAGTACATTTGGGTGGATATATCACATCCGTTCAATTTATATGACTTTTGTAGAAGCATACTTTTGGATTTTCACTCTGAAAAAGACCCTATTGAAGAATGCCGCCAGCTTCTAAACAACTGTAGATGCCTTCTTACCATCGATGATCTGAAGTTCACTGAAGAATGGGACATAATACAAACAACCTTGTTATCTAGACATTCTCGAAGTGTAATCATCGTCATTACAACTGAACCAAGCATCGCCACACATTGTGCATCAACGAACAAGATTAATGTCAAATGTCTAGATGTTGATGCTGCCATTGATCTCTTCTACACGGAGGTGTGCTTTCTGATCCACATGCCTGATTCCTGGACGTATGAATGTTTTCATCGCCCTTGATGTAGAATAAGTTATTTTGTACTTAAAGTTTTTTCTTACATCATTACATTAAGAATTTGTGTTTGATTTACAAATAGTTACGTTCATAACAATTCACTATGCAAAAATTGGCATGAAAAAGTAAGATGTGAGTCATAGAACACTTACACTCACATGAGATTCATACGTTGTAGATAGTATCTGTCAAACCGGAAAGTATATACTACTAGTATGTAGTATATAAAAATATTTTGATAGTGCATCTACTACTTTTTAGGTAGAATATATAATTCTGAACTTGTTGTGTGTGTGTGTGTGTGTGTGTAAAATAGGGAATTTCAAAATATTTGAAGTATAGCTCGCTTTGAAAATAATTAAATATAGTACATGAAGATACTCACAATGATAAAATACTGTATATACTGTCACATGATAGTACGTGAGACTTCACTACCACACCAAGGTTTTTCCTTAATGATTCGCATAACATTGTCGCTATGGAATTACGGTGATTCCTAATTGATTTGGGCCATTTATTGTCACTTCTCAAATCCAACGAAATAGTATTCTTGACATGTTACCGTGTTTGGAATAGGTTTGTCAGGATTAGTTATGGTCATACCGGTAATCAATTTATGATGAAACAGGAAGCACTTTCATCGGCACGTATGCCAGGATTGAAGATTGTAGAGATTGATTAAAATGAACCCTACATCTAAATCCCTAAAGTCGATACCCAGACCTCGTTGATCCAGGCCATTTTTAACCTTTAGGCGTTCTTAGGAGTGGATTTGATGTCGCGGCACTAGAAGGCTCC
>LR738714.1:846361219-846371979 GCA_902687465.1 Secale cereale | reverse complement strand
CGCCTCGGAGAACTGGTCACCTCTAACTAGAGCTCATTCATCGTCGGGCGAAGTGTTCACGACAACTTTTTGCTAGTCCAACTGCACGATTGTTGCACAATTTGAAGCTTCCACGTCTCCTTCTTAAGCTAGACATCGCCAAGGCTTTCGACACCGTGTCTTGGGCATTCCTCCTCCGAGTCCTGCAACATCTTGGTTTCGGGAGGCGTTGGTGCGAATGGGTTTCCATCATGCTCTCGACCGCTTCCACCAGGGTTCTCATCAACGGCAATCCCAGCCATCGGTGACCCATGCCCCCTATGTTATTCGTACTCCTCATTGACCAGCTCAACACTATACTGCAACATGCCATGCAAGCTGGGGTCATCAAGAGACTAACCGCGCGCCATGCTACTTCCAATGTCTCGCTCTTCGCCGCCGACGTGGTCGTGTTCTGCCATGCCGACACACATGAGCTGGGCGCCATCCGAGGCCTCCTGGACATGTTCGGAAATTCCTCTGGCCTACGCACCAATTTCCATAAATGCTCCGCATAACCGATTCGATGCTCTGACGACGAGCTGGCCACCGTCGCGGCCTTCCTCTCCTATCCCCTAGTTGGATTCCCTACCAAGTACCACAATCTTCCACTATCCATCCGGCCGCAAGGCCTCGGTTTCGGCGTTGCTCCCTCTCGTGGACAAGATCGTCAACAAGCTTGCTACGCTTTTTTGCTCTCCCGTGGAGAGAGGTTCGCCCTTGTCCGCCACGTCCTCACGGCCATGCCGGTGCACATCCTCATAGCCATAGCGGTCTCCCCTCCCATTCTCAAGCGGATCGCCAAGCTCATAGGCGACTTCCTCTGGTTTGGTCGCAAGGACGCCAACAACGGTTGTTGCCCTGTATCTTGGCCCCGTGTCTGCCGGCCCCTTGAGTTCGGCGGCCTCACCATCCGCGACCTCCAGGGCACCGGCGTGGCGCTGCGTGCCCGGTGGTTATGGCTCCAGGCCGCCGACCCCGATCGCACATGGAGGCACTTGCACCTCCTCGGCGACCGTGAGACCACGGAGTTCTTTCGGGCTTCTACCTCCTGGATCCTTGGAGACAGCAATTCATGCCACTTCTGGACCGACCATTGGCTGCAAGGCCAGGTCTCATAGATTAGCAGGTGAGACCCACTCTGATGGATGACACGTGGCATTTACAAATCACAAAGCACCTCCCCCACCCCACCTGAAATGAGGGGGGGAGAGATTAGATGCTTTGTGATTTATGAATGCCACGTGTCATCCATCAGAGTGGGTCTCACGTGCATTATATGAGACCTGGTCTCATATAAATTTTTTCCGCAAGGCCAATCCATCTCGAAAAATGCGCCTACCCTACTCTCTCTCATCCCGCACCGACGGCGGAAATGTCGCCTCGTCAGCGAGGCCCTGACTAATAAAACCTGGATTTCCGACATCAAAGTTTTTCTATTTCGGAACCCGAATTATTTCGGAGCTCACTGAAATATGCGAAATTTCGGAAATTTCGCATATTTCGGAAATTATTTCGGATTTTGCGATTTCAAGTTTCACTTAGTTTTACTGAATTTTAAGAAAATTAAAATTTTATTTTGAAATCAGTTTGAATCTGCATCAAACTTTCGGGGTTCAAGATATTTCGCACCCCACTGAAACATGCGAAATTTCGGAAATTTCACTGAAATTTCGTCGAGTATGTTGAGCTATGACGGAAGCTCCACGGAATCTCCCTATCCACCGACCCCGACAAGCTCTCTTGGAAGTGGACTCTGAATGGCATCTACACGGCCAATTCGTGCTACAGGGCGCTCTTCCATGGCTCCACCTTCGCGCCCTTCTTGAGTCTCATCTGGAAGAGCTAGGTGTCATCCAGTGCTAAGATCTTCCTTTGGCTAGCGTCTCTCAAACGATGCTGGACGGCCGATCGACGCGCGCGCCATGGCTTGCCGCACGACCCCATCTGCAGGCTCTGCGGCCAGGCCAATGTGACAATCGACCACCTGCTTCTCGGCTGTGTACTCTCGTGCATATCTTGGCACAAAGTGCTGGCCTGGTGCCGCCTCCCAATCGCCCCATCACAGGACTAGGCTTCTTCGCCTGGTGGGACACTACCATTGCCGCAACTCAGGCCAGCCTGTGCTGTTGGAATTAACCACGACATAGTCTATGTCCGGCTCGGACTAGAGTCAGTAACCGTATAGGTTTTCTAGTTGGCTAGGTTAGCTACCTTGTACATCTATATATACATATGTATCCCCTGTACTTGTTAACTCAGAGCAAAGCAATAACAAATCTCAGGACCGATACGGCCCTGTAGCCATCAAGTCGATTCTTCGTATTGTTTCGCCTACGTGCGCGTGTTCATCTACTCGCCAGAAGCTAACCAAGCTAGTACGTGGTAACTAGCATCAAGGAATCCATCCATTGTGTGTGCCTGCTTGCTGTGTACGCGTACGTGCGTATCTCCAGGAAGAAGTCAGCTTGTGTGCACGTGTGATCGACGACCGAAAGCACAGGTCGTCGGAATTGCGTTGTACAAAGTACGCCGGAAAGTACTCGGCGTACGGGACTGTGCTAACAATTGGTATCAGAGCTTGGTGTATTGGCGTGATTTTTGGAAAGCAATCGAAGGATCATGTCGACCACAGGCAAGGAGATCGTGGCGGCGGCAGCGACAGCACCGATGCCGATGGTGCGGGTGTCGCAATTCCCCCGTCTGGATCGAGAGGACTACGCACTATGGGTGATGAACATGGAGGTCACGATGGAGGGGGCTGAGCTCTGGGAAGCTGTCGACCCCGGCGGCGACGAGTACGAGAAGGGCGCGGCGAAGTACCGGACGGATCATCGGGCGTTAACGGCGATCTACTCCGCCATGCCGAAGGATGTGCTGCAACACCTCGTCGAAAAGAAATCGACGAAGGAGGCATGGGAGACCATCAAGATCCTGCACCAGGGTCATGACCGTGTCAAGGAAGCACACCTTCAGTCCCTGATGAGAAGCTACGAGTGCCTGAAGATGGATGAAAGTGAGACGGTCGATCAGTTTGCCTCCCGTCTCAAGACCCTCGTCAACGGCATACGCAGCTATGGTTCAACCCTAGAAGAAGTTGCGATTGTCCGACGATTTTTGCGTGCTGCGCCGGCACGCTACATCCAGATCGTCACGTCGATCGAGCAATGTCTCGACCTGAAAACTCTCACGGTTGAGGATCTCGTCGGAAGGTTTAAGGCCCACGACGAGAGAATTCGTCTCAGTTTCGGCGACGCGGAGGCGAGTGAGCACCTGATGCTGACAAAGGCGCAATGGATCGCCTTGACGAAAGAAAAGCAAGGAGGATCCACGAGCAGTGGCAAGAAGAAGGGGAAAGGGAAGCAGCGCTCGGCGAGAAAGAACTTCGCCGACTCGGACGACGAGGATGCGCCTGCACCACCGAGGAGGAAGTTTGACATCAGAAAGTGAGGTGTCATAAGTGTGGTCTCCTCGGTCACTTCAAGGCTAACTGCGAGGAAGCACCGAAGCAACGGGCGCTCATGGCCGAGGAAGGAGACAACGGGGATATGATGCTGATGTGCGAGCTAGTGGACGAGGAGGATCCAGACGATCACGATCAGCTGGAGACAGGTCCGGTGAGTGCATCCGTGTTGGTAGAACCGGGCGAAGTCGTGGCGCCAGAAGACCATGACGGAAGGCATGATGGTGTGGCGGTCACGTCAGAAGCAGGCGAAGAGGTGGCGCCAGAAGTCCACGACACAATGTGTGATGGTGTGGTCATGCTAGAAGAACGCAACATGCGGCGAGCTGTACTTGGACCAGAGGTACGTCACGCTGTGTTGGATAGTGCAACGGCGAGGCCCACGAGTATCGCGTGAGAGGATAGCGTGGCGACTCCAGATGGTAGCAGCGTTGCCTGCATCGCAACGAGCAGCAAGCCACCCTGTCCGCGCGAGACGAGGCATGTCACGGACGCGGCTGCTGCAGCTTTCTCGTACTCTCCACAAGGGATTTCACCACCACCACCACGTGATGGGCCAGCTAAGAAAAGGAAGGAGCAAGGCCCAGCTCACGGGCTAGAATTTAGCAGCCCCGAAACTGGAGAGTCTTGCCAATGTTTCTTCCAGTGAAACGCAAGAGGGCAGTCTATCTACGTCCATGTGCATGCCAGAAATAAGGAGCTGCACAGCTAGTATTGCACGCTCTCCAAACGGACTAAGGCAGAGTCCAGATAGGTGCTTAGAAGCTACAACAACGCCAGCAACAGGAACTTTGGCAAGTTCAGAAGCAAGTGTGTTTTCTTCGGTAGCACGAGAACGCCGCGTGTTGGACATCTCTTCAGAGGAAGCGCTTCAAATTAATTCGGTAAAGATGAAGAGTAAAGGGCAACAACGTTTGCACATTGAGGAACCGGAAAAATTTGAAGACCCAATTATGAATGAGTGTTGGCAGGGACGGAGCCAGGAATTGATCATAGGGGGGGCGAAGACAATAACACAAGAGATTTTTTTCTCTTGTAGGTTAACTCGTTTTCCACTAATAGTTATAAGAGTTAAAAGAGACAGAAAATCTGAGCACTAATAGAAAAACAACGATGCAAGAGATGTAGATTCGTGAAATTTTATTAGTGGCGTTTTTTTATTAACAGCTTGCATTTCAATTATGCTCTGGCTATTACCTTTTCTTGGAATTCCCATATTCACCATTTTCTCCAGGGATATGCTTGCAATGTTAACCACCTGATGCTATCAGCCTATCAACGGGGAATAATTATTCAATATCAAGTGTTAAGAAATTCTAAATGTTTGGAATTTAAATAGTTTTGCTTACCTTAGTTAGGATTAGGCTGGTCCCTTTCACGAGATTGCATGGTAGCATCATTCTTTGATAGTCTAGAGCATGAACCAACTCGTTCGAAAAATTTATGAACGATTTGGCTCTCTTCCTCTCCATGTCTACAAAAGCACAAATACATAACTGAGTTAATTGATTCTTAGTGCCTATGCTTTGTATGATTGTACTTCTGTAATAATTTGTAAAGGCACAAACGAATTGATCTGAAAATAAACTACCTTTTCCCCTCGTATTGTTGCCGTTCATCCATGCGTCCCCACCTGCCGGCAACGTGTCCGTAGTCCGTAGATCGCATGTGCCGGCGTCCCTTTCTTTCTCCACTTCTCGATGGCGGCGACCGGGCGATGGAAAGATCGCAGCAGCCAGCGGTGGCGGTTTCGATCGTAGCAGGCCAGCAATCCTGGCGGCTTGGAAACGATAAAACGAACAGCAGCGATATGTGCGTGCATAGTGGGCTGCAACAAACAGGCCTTTTTGTCTTCCACGATAGCCTGGTTTTTTATGGACCGAGAGGGCCTTCTTAGCATTTTTCTTACATGGATTTTGTGCTTGCAAAATGGGCTGTACGTCAATACATGGACTCAGGCTTTACGTTAATATCGGAGGCGGAAGGATTAGGGGGGGCGAAGCAAGCTTGCGAACAGAAAAAAATAGCGAATAAGTGATCGCTGTCAAGGGACGAGGCGATCGTTGGGGGGGGTCTCGCCCCCCCTCGTCCCCCCTGTATCCGTCCCTGAGTGTTGGCGTCGTGCTATGGATGAAGAGTTGTGGTCGATCCGAGACAACGATACATGGGAACTCGTGGATCTTCCCAACGGACATAATGCCATAGAGCTCAAATGGGTGTACAAAATCAAGAAGGATGCCGAAGGGAACTTGGTGAAGCATAAAGCAAGGCTCGTGGCTAAAGCAAATGCGCAAGACCAAAGTGTGGACTTTGAAGAAGTGTTTGCTCCAGTTACAAAGATGGACTCGGTGAGATTACTTATAGCTCTCGTGGCTCAAGAATCTTGGAGGATACATCATATGGATGTGAACTCCGCGTTTTTGACTGGGGAGTTAGAAGAAGAGTTCTATGTGAAGCAACCACCAGGGTACATCCAAGAAGGAGAGGACCACAAGGTATTGAAGCTACACAAGGCGTTGCGCGGGCTACAACAAGCTCCTCAGGCGTGGAACATCAAGTTTGATCGTACATTGATTTCTCTTGGATTTGAGAAAGCCCCACTAGAGCATGCAATCTATAAGCGAGGTAAAGGCAATGATCGTCTCTTAGTGGGCATCTATGTGGATGATCTATTGATAACGGGAGCAGACAAAGATGCAAACTTGAAGCTACAACTGAAGGAGCTATTCAAGATGACTGATCTAGGGCTCTTGAGTTACTACCTTGGGATCGAGGTACAGCAAAAGCCGGAGGGGATCACAATATGCCAGGAGGCATATGCAAAGAAGGTACTTGAAAGTTGTGGCATGAAAGATTGCAATCCAAGTCATGTTCCGATGAAGCCTCGTCTTATACTAAGCAAGAAAAGTGAAGCACCCGCAGTTGATGCAACGGAGTATAGAAGTGTGGTCCGGAAGTTGAGGTATCTCACGAATACAAGACCGGACTTGGTCTATTCCGTTGGCATAGTGAGTCGCTTCATGGAAGCACCCACGACGGAACATTGGGCAGCCGTGGAAAATATACTCAGGTACATCAAAGGGACAACAAACTTCGGTTGTGTCTATTTGAGAGAGAAAAAGAAGGAGATGGTGGAGCTACTTGGCTATAGTGATAGTGACATGGCAGGAGATGTGGACGACCGTAAAAGTACCTCGGGTGTGGCATATTTCTTGGGAGGAAGTATAGTGAGTTGGCTATCACAAAAGCAGAAGGTGGTCACATTATCATCTCGTGAAGCAGAGTATATTGCAGCTGCAACCGCGGTGTGTGAAGGCGTGTGCCTAGGAAGGCTACTTGGTGACCTCACAGGTAAGGAACCAGAACGAGTGGTGCTGAACGTTGACGACAAGTCTACAATCTCTCTACTAAAGAATCCAGTGCATCATGGTAGATGCAAGCACACCGATACAAGGTATCGTTACTTAAGGGAGTGCGTGGAAGAAAGCAAGATTGACACCAACTATGTTTGCACCGATGACCAGCTTGCATATATCCTAACCAGATCTTTGGGACGACAGAAGTTCATGAAGATGCGGCAAAGGATCGGTGTCCAAGCTGTGATGTGAGGACATCGTCTTTAGGGAGGTGATTGTTAGAATTAACCATGACATAGTCTATGTCCGGCTCGGACTAGAGTCAGTCACCGTATAGGTTTCCTAGTTGGCAAGGTTAGCTACCTCGTACACCTATATATGCATATATATCCCCTGTACTACTTGTTAACTCAGAGCAAAGCAATAATAAATCTCAGGACCGATACGGCCCTGTAGCCATCAAGTCGCGTCTTCGTATTGTTTCGCCTACGTGCGCGTGTTCGTCTACTCGCCAGAAGCTAACCAAGCTAGTACGTGGTAACTAGCATCAAGGAATCCATCCACCTGTGTGTGTGCCTGCTTGCTGTGTACGCGTACGTGCGTACCTCCAGGAAGAAGCCAGCTTGTGAGCATAGGTCGTCGGAATTGCGTTGTACAAAGTACGTCGGAAAGTACTCGACGTACGGGACTGTGCTAACATGTGCAAAGGTACAAACTCACTGATCGTCCTCACGGCTTGGACCACTTGGAAGCACCGGAATGCCCTGATCTTTGACGGCGCGCAGCCCTCCCACGCCCTGGTCACTGAAACCATCAAGCTCGCTGGGCTAGGGCCAGCGCAGAGGACATGACATGATTCTTCATGCAACCTCCCCTTCTGCTCTTTTGCACTCTTGTCACTTCCATTCGTATGTGTACAGTAACAAGGGTTGCACCCGTGTAACTCAACTCTCTTTCTACCTTTAAATGAAATGATACGCACTCTTGCCTATTCGCGGAAAAAAAAAGAAGGCCGGGATTGTTGACTTTGAACAGCTTAATGACTACCATCATGTGTGCATGTTAAGATAATAAAGATAGTGGGGATGAACTATTTAGGTGTAATGGATAGGATTAGTGAATAGAGGGAGTACATCGGAAGAATCCTTCATCACCTCTCTCTCCTCTTTCAAAACATATATTTACACTTTCTCTTACTACTGCTAGTGAATACATAATACGCATTTTTCCTTAACAAACAAATCTGTTTGGTGGCCCCCACAGTTTTTGTTACCGTGGGATCCTCGTGCTAAGCTAAAGTGATGGCATTTTTCCTTTGCTCCCCTTTGTTTGCCTAGCATGTTAGCACTTATAATTCCCGCATGTAACGCACAATATACGAAATAATTCAATTTATAAATGCAGCTAACGTTTGAAATGCTAATGTTAAATCATCTTAAAAGGTACGGCGAAGGAATCCGTCATCAGCTCTAGTGAATCACACCATTGTGGAGGTAGAAGATCTTGTTTTGAAGTGTGGAGGTGTACCCAAAGTAATTGTTGCTATAGCAGACGTATTGGCCGAACATACGGTCACATTGATGGATAATGTACGTACTTTGACTAATTGGGGATTTATGCATCACCTGGAGACCAAACCGGAGTATGATGATCTACGGGGCCTATTTACCTGGATACATTCCTACTTCCGTACTTGTCCAGATTCACTCAAGCCATGTATTTTCTACTCCCTCCGTCCGGAAATACTATTCATCAAAATGAATAAAACGGGATGTATCTAGATGTATTTTAGTTTTAGATACATCTCCTTTTGTCCATTTTGATGACAAGTATTTCTGGACGGAGGATTTTTCCTCGGCATCACATCATTCGGCAGAGGCGCCTAGTAAGGCGGTGGATTGCAGAAGGTTATACGAGGGGCAACCACACAGAATCTGCAGAGGAGAACGGGGAGAAGCACTTCTCCAGACTCCTTGATATGGGCATAATCCAGCAGCCATCACCAAAATTAGCCACCGGTGAACCGGGCAACACAAGGATGGAATCATGCCAAGTCAATGATTTCATGCATGAATACATCATAACACGTCAAATGGAAGAGAACTTTGTGTTTGAACTGGGGGAAAATAGTGGCCTAACCACCCAGCGTACAGGGCGTCACCTTGTCATATTGAGAAGCTGGGACAGAGATCAGATTGTGTTCCAGAGCATCGACTTCTCGCGGTTGCGGTCGCTGACAGTATTTGGGAAGTGGGAGTCATTCTTCATCTCAAACAAGTACCACATGAGAGTGCTTCGTGTACTTGATCTAGAAAATGCACATGGGGTGACGGATGAAGATCTGAAGAGGATACTGGAGCGGCTGCGTAAACTGAAGTTCCTCTCACTACGAGTCGAGGACATTGTGAGATCTGCCATCTACCAAATTCACTGGGTCATCTTAGGCAACTAGAGACCCTGGATATCAGATACACCTCCATTGTCACCCTGCCGAAGAGCATCATAGAGTTACAGAAGCTACAGTACATACGTGCTGGCACCACTACCATCATTGACCCAGCTGCTGACATAGTTGGTGTTAAAGTGCCTAGAGGGGTTGGAAAACTAACAGGGTTGCATACGCTCGGTGTCATCAATGTCGCTTCAGGGTGGAGATACATCCTAAAAGACCTCAAGAAACTCACCCAATTGCGCAAGCTTGGAGTGTCCGGCATCAACAGGTGGAACTGCAAGGAATTTTTATCTGTAATTGAGGGTTATGGCCACTTGGAATCATTGTCAGTACAGCTCGACAGGGACAATCAAGGCTGCTTGGATGACATCTACCAGCTCGACAAGTACAACCAAGACTGCTTGGGTGACATCTACCAGCCTTGGAAAAACTTACAGAGCCTTAAGATGCATGGGCTTCAAGATAAGTTGCCGCTTTCGAGGATCCAGTTTGCCAAGCTCAGGAAGTTGGATCTAGAGATGACCATTTTGGAGAAAAATAACATTGTGTTCCTTGCCAAGCTACCTGCACTATGTATTCTTCGTGTGAAGCAGCTTCGAGATGGCAAGCTAGATTTTCGTGTCGTTCAGAATGGATTAGAGGACGAGTCCTTTCAAAAGGTCAAGGTCCTCCAGATTGCTTGTGGTGGCAGCTCCAGCACCTTACATGTGATATTTGGGGAGAAAACAATGAAGAAACTTGAGCTGCTCAAGGTTGACTGCTGCAGTAGGTCGCCGACATATAAGTTCTTTGGCCTGGAGAACCTAGAAGAACTCAAGCAGGTGTTGCTACTTAACGGTTCCAACGCCCATGCACTGAAGGAAGAGCTTGAAAGCCAGCTTGCCCAGCATCCAAACTTAGTGAAACCTATTGTGAAGCTGGAGGAACCACCACGCTGGTCTACTTCAAGGTCGGCCCAGTCCTTGTAATCCCTGCTTCTGCTTGGTTTGTGAAAAGCTTTTTGTATATGGCTTCTGTTGGCCATCCTACTGGTTGCATACATGCATGTTATATGTACTCCCTCCGTTCGGAATTACTTGTCACAGAAATGGATGTATCTAGGGAGTACTACTGATACTGAGCACTGGATTCTGCTTCTTTTTTTTTAACATAGAGCACTGGGTTCTGCTTAATTGCCTTCGAGGCTATTACAGACTTTACAGTATGGTGTAATATATATCAAATATCTTTAAATTAGGTCCATATTTCCTTTACAGTACGGTGTAATATATATTAAATATCTTTAAATTAGGTCCATATTTCCTTTTTCCTTCCAAACAATGTTTAGATTAAATCCGAAGTTATCATCCTGATCTGGTAGATAATTCAATGATCATTTAGAAAAGTTGCCCGAGTTTCAGAAACAGTTTGCTGCATCAATCAAAAGATCTAGATTATGTGCATTTTTCCCTGGAGGGGGGTGGGGGTTGGG
>LR738714.1:846322475-846360298 GCA_902687465.1 Secale cereale | reverse complement strand
CGCTATTTTGCTCATCTTTTGATTATTGGTATACATCAAGCCGGGAAGCTACTTTAGTTCCACAGCAAAATTAAACGGAAGAGATAAATCCCGAACGTTCGTTTTTTAAGCATGCTATTTCGAACTATTTTCATGGCAACTTTAGTTAAGACGATGTTGATAAACATGGCAATTTTCTGGCAAAAAATCGAACTGGAACAAAGTTGCCATGTGTTAACAACTAAAGTTGCCACCTCGCAGCAACTAAAGTTGCCATAAAAAATGTTCGGGATGACATGCTTAAATTCCGAACGTTCGGGACTTACTGATGTCCAAATTAAAGGGAGAATATTTGATTACAAATACTCGGTTGTTTTGGTAATCAGCTAACCTGAATTTTTCAGTCGGTTGCTCTCTGCCCAGCAAGCTGCTGCCTGCTCCCTGGTATACCACAACGCTGTTTGATTCACTTCGATATATTTGCCACACATACCCAGTCAAAGCCAATACATCAAAATCTGCAAGCATCTGGAACAGATTGAGACACAACAAAATTCATCACCTGTGCAATGGGCAATGGCAAAGTAAGCACGGCAAGTCCATGGCTATATATATGGTCCACATTCATGAGAGGGATCATAGTCAATTTGATCACCAAGACACTAACCATCACTATAACTCAAAATTCTGGATACTGAACTGAAAAGCATTATCCATGGATCAGGTGAGCACGCGACTACAATTTCCGTACATTAGTCCTCAGCCCACACCATGCATTACAACATAAATGTTTGACTTCGGCTAGCTGCCTCTGTTCTACACAAACATTTGGACCGGCACCAGTACCATGTCAGTCTTGAGCTGCATCGCCTCCCTCCTCCAGCGCCTCTTTCTCCTTTTGCTGCTCCACTGCGTAGGAACAGCGTTCAACATGAGCAGTTAGTGAATGCACAACAGGAAATTGAGCTCAAAACTAACTGAACCAAACATCTACCAGTTACTACTCACATGCAATCTCCGCCAGAGCTTTCTGAGTGCGCTTCTCCAGCTTGTCGATCCTCTTCTGCACGTCCCGTTTCAGGTCCCAGTTTGGGTTCTTTGGAGCGATGTTCCCGAAGGGGTTCTGCAGATAAATAAATATGGTGAGTTTTGCCTCGTGAAAGATGCAAGAATGTCACAGAACCGTGAAGGATTTGGTGGATCTGGAAATGTTACCTCCAGCTGCTTTGGCTCGGCAGCATCAGCAGCGATCGGATCTTCAAACTTGGGAAGAGACAGCGGAGCCACCTTGCCACCTCGGAGCCGCTCATCATGAGGAAGATAGTTTCTGAACTTCAGTGGTACCTCCCTGCATCAGAAAGATTACATACTTGTGAACAATGACCATTAAAGAGTCAGTCAAGCATGCTACATGTCATCAATTCATCCCATATAAACATTTCACACCATGGACTAAAGGTTTGCGTATACTTGAAAAAAAATCAGGACATCTTGCACTAAGAATTTATGGTTTTATAATCGACAATCCATTGACTGCTTAACAGATGTCAGGAAATGCTATCTCAACAATCTGAGATTATACATGGCAAGGGATTGCTGTGTAAATCAAATTCAGCTTTTATTTATATAAGAATAACAAGGCATTTCTGTGTGACTAAAATTCAGCTTTTAAAGCAATGGCAAGCATATAACTGTGTAACAACAGGAACGAATTCAGATTTTTATTAATGAGGTGCAGATGGAGATTTCACTAAAAATAACATAAAGGGACTCGGCCAATTATTATACATAGAACATATATGTAAAATAAAGAAGGAACTCAAAAAAGCTAGTACGTAAAAGTTGTCTGTTCAATTATTTACCCATTGTCTTCAACCTCATCAGATTCCTTAGTGGGGCTAACGTTCTCCTTGGAAGCATCCTCGGGTGCATCCACATGATCTGGCAATTCTGGTTGGTCCGCCTGTTCTTCTGTCCTCCCATGTTCACCATTCCTAATACAGCAACGAACATGAAATTCACCATAGGTTCACTGATACAGACAATACAAATTTACTTTTCCTAAATGCATACATTGTACTCATGGTTCAGTCCTCTAGCTAGTACTAGTATGTCCTGAGGAGCAGCACAATAACATTCTAGTTCAATTCAAACCCAGATAGTGTTAGGAGTACAACATCAGGTTAAGTTGCAGGAGCCCACGATGAGATATATTGTCATATAAACATATGGCGATTAGTTTGCACTCACTATCCTGCATCTATATATGGCTTAACATCTAATGCGTGAATATGCATTCAACGAACAAACACCTTACTCTGGCAACACAGCACTGAGACGTCAGCAGTACATTTAGAATTTGGATAACTTGAATTACTTTCAGACAAATGTTCGAGCATTCAGGTCCTTGTCATATCTACACCTACAGTGAGTGGACACATATGGCAGAAACCCATCAAACCCTAATGCCAATCAACTTAAACATTGCGGATTTTGGCATGAACCAGTACACTAATAATAACAATGAAATTTGTCTCAATTTGATAGCTAAAGATCAACGAATCAAACCAATGCAACCAAAATGCAGAAGGGGTCATCGGAGCAAATGTTTAGCAGGACACGAAGTTCTCTGCAAAAGCTTATGAGAGGGGACCCTCCAAATACACCTAAGGTCGTAAGCGCTCATCCATCTTCGTTCAGCTTTCCTGCTAGTGGGTAACTGCAGACCCTGTAGCGCAGGCGAGTGACCACGGTCCTGGAGACGGTCCTAGGGGTTCAAATCTGATGGTCCACACACTGGCTGAACTTGCGCTAAGCAAAAATTCCAAGCGGCCAGCTAGGAGCAGCATGAACTCTGTAACACCCAATCCTGCCAAATTCTCCAAATGAATGCTGCCACCGTGCATCTGCGAGCATTCTCCGCTTTTTTTTTCCAAGGGGCGCGAGCATTCCCAGCTATTCTACGATGGGCTTCTCCCTACTCAGCGCATCCCAACCAACATATACAAGCAAATTCAGTTCAATCCCACTCGAGCAAAATGCACTAGCAGGCAGAGAGGCGGAGCCGTCGCAGCTACTTACGGCACACGAGCGGGGGAAGGACGGGCGGAGGAGAAGGGGGGGAGGGGAGGGGGAGAACGTACTGCTGGCCCGCATCGGCAGCGGCGGCGGGCGCGGGGGCGGGGGCGGAGGCGCCGTCGGGGGTGGAGAGGAGCTCCTTGGCGGCGCGGAGGGCCTTGAGGCGCTCGCGGCGGGCGGCGGCGTCCTCCTCGGCGCCCATCCCGACCTGTCTCCGGCTCCGGCGCCGGGGAAGCGGGCTAGGGTTTCGGGGATTTTTCTCCTCCCTTCTCTGCTCGACTCGCCGCGGTGTTGGATTCGCTTCGGGAGGAGGAAGAAGAAGACGTGGGCGTGCGCGCTGGGCTTCAGTGCCTCGGAAATCTCGGATATTCTTGCTGTGTGGGCTGGGCTGTCTTCTGTGCCCGTCCCGGGCTCCCGGCCCAGCGGCAGTGGAAAACAAATGGAAATTTAAAACTCTCCTTACAAAGAATATATAAAAATTGAATTTATTCAAACTACCGCTGGCACCAATTTGAAAGTTGCTCAGTACAAATATAGATATAATAAAATTTAATTAAGTGTATGTGCAAAGCGAGTGCTTTCGCTGCTGCCACGAAGAAAAGGGAGAAGGGTAAAAGACAGTGGATCACAAAATTCAAGCCGACTCGAACTAAACATGATTTCGATGTTGCAGTATCAACTTTCAACACGAGTTCCTGATCTAGTTAACCCATGCTTTCTTTTTTTCTTTGTCCATGTGCAAATTGAATGGGATGACGGACTCAGTCGAATGTCTCGATCCTTTCTTTCGAAAGAGCATTCGTTTAGGACCATAAGAGTTTTCCCCTTATTATATTCTTGTAAAAAGAGAGCTTTTTCATGCTAATGTCTACATTTTGTACTAGCGAGCTCTGTTTCTTCTTCTTCTAAACCCCTTGTGTTCCGAATTCGATTCCATGTGTTTACTAAAAGTTTCGTGCCTTACTTTTTCAGTCGAAAAAATCTAGATTTGTTTATAAAGTAACAATAAAAAGTGGTTCCCGGCACTCCACTCTACGCATCCATTTTTATCCTACTTCAACGTTTCTCCTATTTATACATTTCTCCAGAATAACTTCTGATCTAGAGGACTGCGAAATTCGGAGGAATTTCTCCGAATTCCTGGCCATGACTTGTTCAAATTCGATCTGTCCAATTTGAATTTGAAATTTGGATATGGGTATATGGTACCATACGGGTATATACTATATACCCATATCCAATCCGAACCACCCAAGTCCATAATCGTGCGGCGGAGGGAAACCCACCATCGTCATCATCGCCATCGACGACGAATAAATAAATAATGCTCCTCCGCATCGGCCTCGCCGTCGGCTCCACGCTCCCCCGCCTCCCCCTCCCCTCGATCCCGCCGCTCCGGCCCCAACCCTCCTGCCGCCTCCTCTCCCGCCGCCGCGCCCTCCTCCTCCTCCCCCTCTCCTCCCTGCGCCCCTCCGCCTCGGCCGTCTCCTCGTCCGCCGCGATGGCCGCGCCAACGCCGGCGCCACCGGTGGCCAGTAAGGTGCCGCGGAAGCTGGCGGAGCACGGGGACGTGCGCGTCGACGACTACTACTGGCTCCGCGACGACGCGCGCGCCGACCCCGACGTCCTCGCCCACCTCCGCGCCGAGAACGACTACACCGCCGCCCTCATGTCCGGTGAGCGAGATCAGCGGCCCGCTCGCTCCCCTAGGTTAGAACTTAGAAGATGCCGCGCCTGCCGCTGTGTGGCCTGGCTTTGATATGCGAGCGTGATATCGATTGTTGCTCCGTGCGACCAGGGGATCTGAGTGTGAGTGGAGCAGATGGCTTTGCTAGATATATGTGTGGCTAGCTTCACCTAGATTTATTTGATTACCTAGTAACATGCCATTAGTAGATTAGTGTCGGATCAGCGGAATTTACCTAGTAATATGCCATTAGTAGATTAGTAGACTTATTTGACCCAGGGGATCTGAGTTGCGGCGATTAGTAGATCGAGCAGCACTGTTAGTGTCGGATCAGCGGAATTTACCTGATAGTCAGTCCATTCTGCCTGGTTGCTAGTGGAATTCCTCCGCTTATGCCGGGCGCGGCGGCGGTTGTAATGTTATAGGGCTTCAATGTTTGTATGGTATGTGCCTGGTAGTGGGGTTTGATGGCAAACGAATGCACGCGCACAATGAGAACTGCATTTTCAGACCAGATCCCATCTGCGGAAGTGTTCTTGTAATTTACCATGGTTTGCTGCATTTTGGTTTAGATCTGCTATTTTTCGTCCTCCAGATACCAAGCAACTTGAGGACGAAATATTCACTGAGATCCGAGGGAGAATCAAGGAGGACGATATAGATGCGCCTCTCCGGAAGGGGCAGTATTACTACTACAAAAGAACATTGACCGGCAAGGAGTATGCGCAACGCTGTAGGCGTCTTGTGCCAACCGATGGCCCTATTACAGTCCACGATGAGATGCCCACAGGCCCTGATGCACCTGCTGAGCATATTATTCTGGACGAGAATTTAAAGGCTGAGGGCCATGACTACTACAGCATTGGGGCTTTCAAGGTATGGTTGTGGACCCACGTCCTCTTCTCCATGTGCATATGTTTGATTGTCAATGTCACTTGAATGCTTCACTCACATTTCAGGTCAGTCCCAGCGGCAAGCTAGTTGCCTACGCAGAAGACACTAAGGGTGATGAAATCTACACTGTTTTTGTCATTGACGCAGAGAGTGGACAGTATGTTGGGCAACCTCTGAAAGCAATTACTTCTGACATTGAGTGGGCCGGTGATGACAACCTTGTTTACATAACAATGGACAACATTCTTCGACCAGATAAAGTATGTTAGCTCTTCTTCTTTCTCCTACATGAAATTTATCCTGATCTCTGCTAGTAAGCTGCATACACACTAGACAAAAGAACAGAATAATGATGTTGTGATTTACGTAATGCAATTGCTCTATTGGTCATTGCTTGCAATGTTGTGCATGGTGTTGTTCCCTGCATACCAATTCTTTTAAGTTATTTTCCTGGAAAGGGGAAATGTTACTTGAATTACTCATGTGCACTTCAAGAAAAAGATTATTCAGTTATTCCTTGGCCCATATATGTTTTATAATGGAATCCAATAACTCCCGAATGTTCGGATTTTGAGCATTTCGTCCTGAACGTTTTCACATGGCAACTTTAGTTCATAGAGGATGGCAACTTTAGTTCATCAGGGATGGCAACTTTGTTCTTTCTCGTTTTTTTGTCAGAAAATTGCCATGTTTTCTTAATCTCATGCAAACTAAACTTGCCATCTAAAACGTTCGGGTTGCCATGCTTAAATCCCGAACGTTCGGGGGTTATCATTACCGTTTATAATTGGGTATTACAGTACCAAGTTTGGTTATTATCATCAATGTGTGTGTCTGTGTGTATTTGGGTTTACAAGTGTTTGTAATAGTTTATTGAGTCCTTACTTTTTATGGGCTTTTGCAGGTATGGTTACACAAGTTAGGATCTGATCAATCGGATGATACATGCCTGTATCATGAAAAGGATGACACATTTTCACTTGGTCTTCATGCTTCCGAAAGCAAACAGTATTTATTTGTTGGATCTGGAAGCAAAAATACAAGCTTTATATTTTACCTAGACATACCCAATCAGAGCAAGGACCTCGCGGTTTTGACACCTCGTGTAGATGGCATCGATACAACAGCTAGTCACCGTGGAAACCATTTCTATATTACAAGGAGAAGTGAAGAATTCTACAACTCCGAATTGGTTGCTTGCCCGTTGAATAATGTAGCAGAGACCACTGTCTTGCTACCGCATAGAGAAAGGTAATAAACTTCATTGTACTAATTTATGTTTGGAAGGTCGGTCAGTCTTGTGGTTGATGGATCGTATGCTGGTAGACAGTACACAATTATTTTTTGAAACACCATCGTCAATGTAATGTTATATGTATCATTGTATTTATTTGTGATATACCTACTTGAAGGATATAGAAATGGTAATAGAAAAGGAATGCTTTTGTTTAGCTTGGACATTATTCCAAAATAGATGACATTGTTTGGTAGCTCATCAATCTCATTTCTAGAAACCTTCACGTTTACATTTTGTAGCTCCAGGCTCGAGCATGAAACTTCGCTGTGGAGTTAGTTCTGGCTTCCAGATCTGAAGATCTTGATTGTACTTTGTTTTTCAGATCTTGCTTGTGTACATAATCGACACCACTATTGGATAGCTTATGAACCTGTTCTTACTGTCTTCAAACTTTTGAGCACAAGCCTGTTACTCTATGCGTGTTGTAGTAATCTTGGGCATATGGATCATTGGTATGATGGCACTATTACTGCTTCCTAGCTTTTATTTCTTACAGTTACAAAGCAGGTCAGAAGCTTGATGCCATGAAAATTACACTCCAGGTTTTTTTTTCTAATATACCAAAAATGTCTGTGGTTAAGTATGGTGTTAGATTATACTAGGATAGTCATGTATTATCTGTATCAAATTGAAAACTGCACACACCTATCAGTTAAAGTTGTTTGTTGCAAATTTAATTGACTGTGACTTGCTCTTCTTATCAATGGATGTACTATGTGTTAGGGCTGCTGTAATGCCCATTAACAACATGAAGTAGCATTATTGTTTAAATACTTGAAACTCCTTGCAGTGTGAAAATTCAGGATGTCCAACTCTTTGAGAATCACATTGCTGTGTATGAGCGTGAGAATGGTCTACCAAAAGCAACTGTCTATCGCTTACCATCCACTGGAGAGGCAGTTGGGCAACTTCAGGGAGGACGGGCAATTGATTTTGTTGATCCAGCATATGCAGTGGAACCTGAACCGTCACAGTTCCATTCAAATGTTATTCGCTTTTATTATAGCTCAATGAGGACGCCACCCTCTATCTTTGACTATGACATGGATACGGGGGTGTCGGTACTGAAGAAAATTGACACTGTAAGTTATCACCTGCACCATTTTTAGCTTTTGTGTACCTATGCTTAACACTACCGGTGCTATGGGAACAAACCGTGCACCTTGTTTAGGACCCCCCTTCTTACCTGGCAACCAACCAACCAACCAACCAACCAGTGCTAGATTATTCTGACTGTATGGTTGACCTTGTTTAGGACCCCCCTTCTTACCTGGCAACCAACCAACCAACCAACCAGTGCTAGATTATTCTGACTGTATGGTTGTTCTATACAAGCCTTATACTATGTCTGTTTCCACATGTGTCATTTTTAGTGTACATAAATAATGATGTGTAATTGTAGAAGCATGGTGAAATAATCATAGAAGGCTTCCATCGGTGTTTTTTTTTAATTCATGATTCAAACATTGTCTTCTTGTGCAGTAAATGCTCTAGTTCCATCTACATTTTGGTGTCTGCTTCATTCTAACAAGTGTGTTAATTTGTTCATCAATTTATGTAAGAACTCTTATGAACCACTGTTGATTTGCGCTTTCGATTTTCTCAGGTTTTAGGTGGGTTTGAAGTGTCAAACTATGTAACAGAGAGAAAATGGGCTGCTGCTTCTGATGGAACTCAGATCCCCATGTCCGTTCTATACAGAAAAGACATGGTGAAGCTTGATGGCTCAGACCCCATGCTGCTATATGGATATGGCTCGTATGAGGTATGGACTCTGTCGTATTATTATCTTCTGAATAAATAGTAAGTTTCTACTATTTAGTAGAGTGCACATGATTGAAAAGAGAGACAGGGACGATTTTGCGCTTCTAGTAGTACTAGTTTCGGTCATTGTATGTTCGGTAAAGTCTGCTGAACAACTGCGAAAACATGTTTCTTTTTAACTCATAGAAGTTGCCATCCATGTATCAGATTATCAACAGATTCCAGGTTTTACAGTTAACTGTGCTTGCTTACACTCCTTGTGCTACTGCTAACCATGCTCATTGCTTACACACTTCCTGTGCCAACAGATATGCATAGATCCAACTTTCAGGGGATCAAGATTCTCTCTGGTGGACAGGGGTTTTATATACGTGATAGCTCATATCCGTGGAGGTGGTGAAATGGGCCGGAAGTGGTATGAAGATGGGAAGCTGTTGAAGAAGAAAAACACTTTCACTGATTTCATTGCTTGTGCTGAGCACTTGATAGAAAACAAGTACTGTACGAAGGAAAAGCTTTGCATCAATGGGAGAAGTGCAGGTGGTCTACTGATGGGTGCTGTCCTAAATATGAGGCCTGACTTATTCAAGGCAGCTGTTGCTGGGGTCCCTTTTGTTGATGTTCTCACAACTATGCTTGACCCAACTATCCCGTTGACTACAGCTGAATGGGAGGTATTAATCTCCTATATTTTATTTTATTTTGTTTTCATTGTTCACTGTCATATTCTCAATTTGTATACTTGCTTCAGTTTAGCTTGGCCTTTGATCCAAACTAGGAAATGATTGTCGTCTATAATATACTCCCTCCGTTCCTAAATATTTGTCTTTCTAGGCATTTCAACAAATGACTACATACGAAGTAAAATGAGTGAATCTACATTCTAAAATATGTCTACATACATCCGTATGTTGTAACCATTTGAAATATCTAGAAAGACAAATATTTAGGAACGGAGGGAGTATATGTCATCAAATTCCTTTTTACATAATTTGAATGTATCTAGTTTTTATGCCATTTATGTCCTTATGATAAATAAAATCAAAATAAATAGGAATTGAATAATTTTCCCTGTATGTAATCTGTGCATGCCCATTGGCCATGCATGTGCTTTAGTCTTGTTATGTAGTACTGTATTTATTCTAGGTATCAACTTTCATTGCATTGCACACCTGCAGTTTTGTTTCTGCTCTCACCAACACATCCGTTTTTGCCCTTGGTTCAGGAGTGGGGTGATCCAAGGAAAGAAGAATACTACTATTACATGAAATCTTATTCTCCTGTTGATAACGTAAGTGCTGATCTTTATTTTGTGATACATGTGTTTTCTTGCCCCGCATGCTATCGAGGCTGGCTGCAGAAATGTATTTACCTGAGATGCCTGTCCATCTGCTGCAGGTAAAAGCACAAGACTATCCCCACATTCTCGTCACTGCTGGCTTAAATGGTATATATGGCCCTTGGATTCTGAGTTTCTGTTGGCTACCGTTAGCTCTTAACACCAGTTTATACTCACAGCTAACTACTCCGTGACAAACAGATCCACGCGTGATGTACTCGGAGCCTGCTAAGTTCGTGGCGAAGCTGAGGGAGCTGAAGACAGACGACAACCTCCTGCTGTTCAAGTGCGAGCTCGGCGCAGGGCACTTCTCCAAGTCGGGGAGGTAAATAAATAGCAAAGGAGACATTACTTCTTCTTTGCGCTTGATTTCGTCTTTTTTGACGTGGCATGATTTTAGTGCCACAAAAAAGGAACAAATAAAATTTTGCTTTTTCCAGCCTAACTCTTGGTGTTTTAACTTGCAGGTTTGAGAAGTTGCGAGAAGACGCTTTCACCTATGCATTCATCCTCAAGGCGCTGGGCATGACTCCTCCAACAACGGCTTCTTCGCTGTGACGTGCGCACATATTCATTGTTACCATCAGTAACTGCATGGATTTAATTTTTTAGGCACTTCTTCTGATTTGCCCAACAAGGCGGGTAAGAAAGGAAACCATATGAATTAGTTGTGGCCTGTGAGGGAGTGGACTAGCAACTGAATCTGTGACACTATGATTTGGCAAGAATGGGAGGAGCGATCCTTGGTTTGGTCTGATGATAAGGAAGCGCAATCTCTTTTTAACTTGTGCCCTTGACAATGTGTATCTGTAGGAAGTGCATTCCTTGTGCCCTTGACATTGGTTTGATGATGGGAAATCGAACTCATGGTTCATTAATTCAGCAGCCAACCCTCTTTCTGCCTAATTGATGGGTTTTATATGTCCTACCTGATGTAGAAAATTCAGCATGCCCTGAATTGCAGTCTCGAACTGAAGGCGCAACAATTAACTTCATATTCAGTAAACTGCACCTGGTAACTGTACATACACTTCATATTCCTGAGGCAAGTTATCCTCAAAACCATGAAATGTTGCAAGCTATGAGCTCCATGAATGAATGACTGAAAATTAGATGAGCAGTGCACAGCAATAACAGCTCAAAATTAAAATGGACTTGGTGCAAAGAAGAGGGATTGCACATGATGCAGGTTAACAATAATGATTTCTTTCACTAGAGAGCTTGGTTATATATATATATATATATATATATATATATATATATATATATATATATATATATATATATATAGACCAGTAGAAAACGCATCATTGCAACAACTAGCTCTGTATATTCTTGGTACCTTTATGCACGTATGCAATTGTCAGCCAAAAGTGTTATACTACTTTGGACAAATTCGTCCCAAAGCCACATCATCATAAACTGGGTATAATCATAAGCTTATCTGGCAAAGCTATGAGCTCCCAGGAACAAATGCAAAAATTAAGGTGAGCAATGGACGCCCAGAACAGCCAACAATCAAGGTGCAAATAAGGAGGCTTGCACATGATGCAGGATGACAATTGTAATTTTTTCATCAGTGAGCCTGGTTACATCCATTCAGCAGAAAATAAAACCTTGACCAACATATCCACTAGTCGAGTTCTTCGCCTCTTGTTACTCCAGACAAAGAAAAGTCGGAAAGGCAGACTACAACAGGATGAGCAAAATTTACAAGAGACAGCAGCTACAAGCCATCCGGTGGTGCTTGCACTAGATTGCTATCTGCTCACACTCGTTTTTCTTCTCTTCTTGTTCCTTTGGACAGCCTCTCCATGACGCCTGCATCATACGCAAACACACCATAACTGCATCGTAAGGAACCTCGAAAAGAGAAGCAATGTTCCGAAAACAAAGAACCAAGTTTCAGCACAAGATGTAACCATGAATGATCAATCAGTATGAGCTAAATTTAATTAAACTTCTGCAGCCAAAACCGATCAGATACTCAGATGACTTACCCATCATGCGTCTTCTTTCGTTTCCTCTTGACACCGCTTGGCTTCACTGGCTGATCTTTGCTGCGCCGCCTGAACACCTCGGAATCACTACTGCTACTACCGAAACTAGCATCCGTAACAGGATCCCTTGATAGCGCAAGTCTATCAAGACCGGTTGCATCGAGTGAGGTTTCTTCTCTTAGCCGCTGATTGAAATCTTCCAGCAAAACAACACCTGGGAAAGCAGAGCACAAGCATGAGCATGTTGTTGGTCAGCAAAGTGATTGGTTGCACCATACATACAAGTGAAGGAAGACATTAAGCAAACAACAGCAGAAATTAAGTACTCCCTCCGTCCGGAAATACTTGTCATGAAAATGAATAAAAAAAGATGTATTTAGATGTATTTTAGTTCTAGATACATCTCTTTTTGTCCATTTTGATGACAAGTATTTTCGGACGGAGGGAGTATTCAGAAAGGGTGAGAGCTGCTGCATCTTTGATGATTTCATGACACACTCGCAGATGAAGTAGGAACCAAAATCGTACAGTAGTATTTTTATGAGCAGCTGTGCTCAAAATCTGGCCCTTTGGCACACAAATTCAGAGTATTGTGAATAACAGAAATCAGGAATACATAAATTTGCGTGTTCTACCAGCACACCATTAGCACAAATTTTTCTCTAATTGTTGCTGTTGTTGTGGGAAAGGGAGGGAGGTGCGGCGGAGCAATAGAAGCAGGTGGTACCGAGGGCCCGCAGCGTGCGCAGGTCGAAGGCGTCGGCGAGGTGGGGGCGGCCGGCCGTCTCCGCCCGCTTCACGGCCAGCAACTTCAGGCTGATGAGGAGATCCTGCACCACCGCGGCACCATTAAAACCTGTCGTAACTCGTAAGGGCGAGAAATTGAGAGCGAGGAGAAGGGCGGCGACACGTACGAGCTCGGGCTCGGAGAGGGCTGCGAGCCACCGCGACTCCTCCTCGGTGCTGGCCGGCGGAGGTGGGGTGTCGCCGGCGGCGGGAGGCGCCATGAGAGGAAGACGGTATGGGAGCGAGGTTTGCTTGCGTGTCTTCTTCGCAGGGTGTTCGTGGGCTTTGGTGGGCTAACAGGCCCAACTTGATTGAGTCGGTCACGGGATTACGAAGCCCAGGGAGAGGCCAGGTTACTACAGTGGTTAGGAGAGACCCAAAGGCCAGTTTGGATTGTCTTCAGAGGAAAATTTGATTGAGTCTCTCGCCAAACTATAGTAACCATCATATAGCAGGCCAACAGGCCTCTGCTTGACGGGCCAGCACAGGAGGTCGGCCTGTATTGGTCCTGGCCTGGCACACGGCAAAATTGGCCATGCCTGGCCCGCGGCACGCATAGGGCCTTGCTTGGGCGACGCCCGCCGGCACGGTCCAGTTTTCTTTTCAGAATCTATGGTCCATCTTTTTTCTTTAGAATTTGAGCCCTGGATGGCCCAAACAGCCCAAAGGGCGGAAAAGCACACGAACCGGCCCGTTTAGCTCATATGTCGTGCCGAGGGCGTGAGGTAAAGCACGGGTTATGGCTGGGCAGTTCGCCACCAAACAGGACACCATGTCCCTCTCGGATGAGTCTGGAGCAATCAATTTGCAACGCACAGGAACCTACAAAGAATTTAGTACACCCTGCCCTTGGCCCGCGTTTTGATTCACTAGGTGAGGCATATACGCCTTCTACAATCTATATCCTTGGGATGTCTTTGGTATCAGATATGGTAAATGCAGACTAAATGCCGTTAGGACGAAATGCATGCAGGAGATCGTATGTGGTTGCTCGGTGAGTAACGAGCGAATTAGCTCAAATATTGTACATTTCAGAGTAAATGTGTTTTTGCCGTGTCGTCGATGTGCGCTCCAAGTGCGGTAGTGTCTGGTGTTATGTTTTGTTGGCTGACATGCAGGGCAAACCGGAGGCAGGGAATAGTAGGTCATGCATATGCAAGTGAACAGTGCTGATTAGACTGTTGCGCGCGCCGGACAACAGCTGGCACATCACAGAGCACCGTGAGAGCCGCAACCATTCAATGTCCTTAACAATGGGTGAGAAGGTGCACCGGTGGTCGCACAAGCACATCGACCCATACACAAGATTTGATAAAGCAACTTATGGAAAACAATGTGAACCTTGGGAAGGTGTGCCTTCTTTGGTTCGGTCAAGAAGGTGACCTACATGCTGCATGCTCCGGCCATCTTGGCGCTCCGGTGCCCAGATCTGGTCGTGCAACCTCGTCATTCTCGGGTTTTGATGAGCTCCAGGCGAAAGCCTTGCCCGACCTCGGTTGGTGCCGGCAACGGTGGCACCTTTGTGTCATTTTCCTCGTTGGAGGCGTGGTCGTGGAGCCTCTTTCCACCCCGTGGCGGATGGGCTCTCCAGGAGAAATCCCTAGCTCCATTCTCTCGGAGCGGGCGACGACTGCGGCTACGTCGCATCCTCCTTGGAGGCGTCGCCTTGGAGAGCCAGATGCAGATGTTTGCGTCGTTCTTGTCGTCGAGGTTGGTGGATGTCGGGGCGGCGGCCCCGGATGTTTGATGTTTGTGCGTCGAGGCGGCGGCCTCGGGAACCATGGGTGGAAGCGGCTCCATGAGGAGGGGCAACTTCTCAACATGGCTTGGGTGACAATTATGTGCCGCTAGTGTGGTGGGGTTGTCGGCTCGGTTGACGCGTCCCAGAGGGGGCGGTCTGACTTTACGTCGGGGCAGCGGCCCCGGATGAGTTGGTGCGGCGATCGTGGTCTGCGGGTGGTTGCCCTGTTCAGCTTGGGCTGTGGGTGACTAAGTCGTGCGACGTTGCAGCTCGAGGGCGAGCGGTGGTATGTCGGGATGGCGGTCCCGGAAGGTGGTATGTTGGTGGACTATGCAGGGCATAACGGAGCAGCGGAGGTCGAGGCGGCGGCCTCGAGAGTTGGGCAACATCGATTGCATTCACCTCGTGTCGCTTGGGCGGCGAGGTTGCTCTCGATTTTGTCGGCAGCGTTTCAAGCGTCGCGTTTGGTGGATTGCAGGCACCTTCTCCTTGTGGGAGCGTCCCAGGTCTGCTCCTCTCATAGCAGTCGTGGCTTCTTCTCTCCGGCAACCGTGGGTTGATCTGTGTGTATGGCGTTAGTGTGCTCCAACGATGGTTGTGGCATCGTTGGTAAGTATGGTGTGGCGATTCGAGTTGGCTTGGCCATGTGGCGAGTGGGGCTTAGTCTTGTTTGTACCGGTTTTCGCCCGGTTTTCCGTAATTAACTGGGCAACCTTCTTCTTAATTAATGAAACGGGCAAAGCTTTTGCCTCGTGTTTCGAAAAATGAAGAGGACCCTAAGAAACATTTGCGGGAAGATAAGCCGTGAATCACATGTTGAAGACATACATGCCTCCTTCAAGCCCAATGCATATATTTGTCAGGCAGCACATACAGTTTGTGCGTGAGGAAAGCTACAAGGAGAAGAGGACGGTGACTGTAAGCATTTTGTGTGTGTACAATTTGATTATTTGACAGAAATGCATGTACACTTCATACATGTCAGGCATTTGTTTACATGAATCACTAACGGACAGAAAAGCCAAACTATATTTGGTTTCCTGACAGGGTGAGGGTGGAGCTGTTAGGAGGACCAATTTGGTGATAGAGCAGCATGCAAGTAAAATTTACACCAGGGCTATGTTTGAGGAGTTTTGTTGCCTCCTAATTAAAGGGACGTTGTACAAACTGTCGAGAAATGAGTTCTGAAGTTTTAATTTCTATTCTGTATTAGGATTTTCAAGTATTTTCAGTAAGCATTGCTCCCCGCTTGTTCCTCAATTACCAGAGGCATCTTACATATTGTACCAGTAGAGCACCAAGTTTGATAATGTTCATCTATACTAAATTTGGTTTACTGATTGCAGGAAATATTGCTTCCTACTGTTGGGGTATCTCTGGCATCTGCCTAGTTCGTATTTGTGGTCACGTACACTAGCTAGTGTTCACATCTTAGGTTTAGAGCATGGGCTTGTATGCTGAATGTGTTTGCTGCTGACACAGTGACACTTGGCCGGCATGCAGGATACACCAGTGTGTTTTCCCAGTTCATGAGTGAGCTGTGCGCGGGTACATTCAAAGTTTGAACTTCCAGAAAGATTATATGCAAGTACTGCATGACAGGTGGCAGGATGGCATCCCTGAAAGCAGTATAAGAGTATACCATCCGGCAATGTTCGTAGGTTCTGGGGTCATGAGTTCTGTCGGTAGAAGTTCGCTGACTGAGGTTTCAGTTTCACAGCTGGGGATAGAGCTATTTTTTTTAAACAAGGCTGCGGGTAGAGTTGGGAGCTGCCTCGTATGGAATGTGTGTCAATTCTTCGTTGTTATGACTGTAGTACTCCAGTATGAGTTTGAATGTGACAGTTTCCTTGTCTGTGTTTTTTATGTGGTTTGCATCCATGATTATCTGCGTGTGTGTCCCTCGTAGCTGGAAACACTGCAATTTCTAAGAATGCGGTCGTGTGTGCAGGCATCCGCATGATGGCCGCATGTCTTTGTGATCAGGAGGCCTAAGTATGAACCGGCCGCGTCTCTGGTGATTTCCTTCAGGATTGATTGTGTGCTGACAGACACTAGGAAATATGTATGAATGTCCAGGCTGGAGCCATCCATGCGTCAGGTCGTTTTAACTTGCAGTGTACACGCGCGTGCGCCTGCTCGATTTGAAATTCAAAACTTGTGTGTGTGATCGGGAGATGGGGGGTGTGCCATCACACAAGAGATGTGGTGGATACTGGGCGTCAGGTTCATCCTCCATGTGTTCTACTCTGCTAGCAGCAAAGGCGCGGGTGTGGAGCGCCCGGACTGACTCAAGCGTCGCTGCCGTGATTGCAGCATCGGTGACGATGAATCATGAATGGCACGAAGTGCTATGGCGATCGCGCACCTGCTCCCGACAAGAAAACAAAAGTGAGAGAAATAAGCTGTGTTTTCGTTTTCCTCTGGACCTCCCGCACTGGTTTAACTTGGTCGTCCCAGTCACAGCTAGAGGAGCTCCTGTGGCTGGGCGGAGGAGGACGATCCAGAGGCAGACATGGCTGCTGCTTTAGCCATTGGATGGTGGCTGGTTTTGGGACGTTTTGGGAAACGCTTTGTATCAGTAGTCTGATACGAACACATCGTCAGACCACTCATGCTTCGTTGATTTGGATTTCATCACATGGCCAAGATAACCTGCCAAACCCCCTCCCATTTTTTACGCAGCCAATTTCGCACAATCCCATTAATCTCTCCCCCGTTTCCTCTCCTGAAAAACTATCATCCCCTTCCTCTCTCTTGCCGGCGAGGCTGCGACCCACCTCACTCCGAGCTCATAATCCACCTGAATCGCCGCCGTTTTCTCCACCAACGACAACCAGATTCAACCTCCTGCACCCCGTGCTTCCAGTCCTCCTCACCGTCGACCTGTCCATGCACCGCCATGCCATTCGATCCCCTCCATCGCACCATTCCTCCTTGATGCGGGGTGCTGGCGGTGGACATCCGAATATATGTCATGGACATGTTGGACGGCGACTCGCCATCGCCCTTAGAACAAGAAGGCCTGAATTTTGAGGGACCGAAGTGGATCCTGACTATCCGTGTCGTACTCTAGCAGGTTTATGAGGTTGCCGTTGCATTCAGGTGCTCCGTCAGCAGCCATCGCAGGTGACCGTGGGCCTTTCATCTGCTTCCATTGGAAGTCTACTGATGCAAGACGTGTCGAGCTTGGTGTGAACGTCTGTGCTCGTGCTCGCTGCCCCCACTGTGAGGAACTACACCGAGGCCCAATCAAAAAGCAGTTAGCTGAATCCATATGTGATTATGTCTGCGCTGCTTTTTGATGGAAGCATGCTATCCTTTCGACAGAAGCATTTTTTATTCTCTAGAAAACTCATCCCAATTTATGATAAGCATGTGTCATCTTTGAAACTAAACGAAAAATAATCTTGACAATGGAAACAGGTTACTGCTTCAATTGAAGTAATTCCCTACTCTATGGAGTCAATTTGGTGATGCTTTTGAAACAATATATCACCTTGTTAGATGATACAAAAAATCCTGTTACAGAAACCAAATTTCATTAGCCATCCAAAACACTCTTCGGTCAAAGGATACATAAATCTCTTGCTTTGGAAGCATACCATAAAATTCTAGTATAACACTGAATCAAATTTCCATAACCAGGGAAGCTCATTCTTGCGTCAATGGAAGCATAAATTCGATGCACATGCACAGGAAATAAGTATTGAAGCAAATTTCTTTAGCAATGGAAGCTCAATTTCCAATGGGGGAAGCACAAATGTTGGGTTCGAAACAAACCATGTAAAAACAATTTTCCTTTAGATAGAAGCAAATGTCTGTTTCATGGAAAGCAAACATGGATATTGTTGGAAGCAAAATATATGTCTTAATAAATAAGCAAACATGAATACTATTCATCTAAATAAACACGAACATTATTGGAAGCAAAATATATTTCAAAAGATCCCTTTTTGATTTATTAGTTTCTGTAACAACTGAAATTAGTAGTTTCCTACAAATCTGGAAGAGCTAAATTAGGGTGCAGTTAACAGCGGATCCCACACAATTAATTTCAATCTTGGCAACTCTGATGCATGGTGCACGCCAGCCACTATCCTCATCCAACGATCAGGTGGGCTTTCATCCTAGGGGCGAGGACTGGTCTGACGGGAGGCTGGGCATCAGACGTCTCATGCCTAGTGGTTCCCGTTTTGTTTTTGAGCGATATTTATTCCAGCTTGGGACCAGAACAGTTTCCGATCCGTCAGGCTATCTTCTGTACCGGGATGTCCGTTCGTTTGGCGCGAGAGTTAATGCGCCAGCTCATTGCATATATGCGAGCGAGGTACGACAGGAAATACCAGCGCCGCAGATATCCCGATGCAAACGGATGCGTGAGATTTCGGGTGCAGCTGTGCTCGGAATCAGAAACGAATTTTCGGCATTATATGCACATGTTTGCGAGTAAATTACAAAGTTATGGTAAAATCGTTATGTATTTTTTTTCTCAAATGTGCAATTATCAATTTACACTCCATAAAGAATAAGCTTTCTAGTCCTTCAAGCATAACTAAGAATTGTTTACAAATATATAATTTTAAACTAAAGCAACATTCAAGACAAACTAAATCAGACTTACTGAATTACAATTTCTCCATTCGACTTACAAAATTATTCTCTTTTCACGTTGTTCCGAGCCTCCAGCCTTTCTTTAATTTCCTTGATGGGAGAAAATGATAGGCTCGGGCGAAGCCACACGCATGCCTCATCGGGACGACTTTCAGGACGTAGCCACTTCACGGCCTTGGCTTCGCCATCAACAAAGTTGTACCTAAACACTCCGCCCCAAAAGACAAAGTAGGCACACCCGCCACCTCCGTCCAGCTTCATCGCATGGCTAGCGGGGGATCCAAGGAACAAGGCGTGGTCTCCTAGGTTCCGTCCGTCTATGTCCACCCATTGCATCTTGCCACTGGCTACTTCTTTCCGCATCGTGCGCAATTTCACCCGCAACATGGGCGCCGGATTGCTGCAACCGTAACCACTCAATGACCGTTTCACCATGACAGATGCCAACAACAACTCACCGTGGGACTCCAAGATGTAGCTGCATTCATGAAGATAACTTGTGTCCTCGCCTAGATCCCACCTCGACTCGAGATCGTCGCCGTTAACATCACTGATGTTGCCTTGGTAGTCCGTCGTCATCATGAAGCACCACATAGAATCGCCATCCAACACTAAGACCTTGCTATCATGATACATGGCATAGGGTTGTGCAAACAATTTCAGCTTCTTTGTCATGACCGTCCATGTCGCATTGCCGGGACACAGGATAGCCGCCGTAAAGGAGTGTGAAGGGAAGCTGTTAATAAAGTTGTAGAGAAAAACAGTACCATCACCGTAGACGACGCCACGTAAACTCTTCATGGACATTCCTTCATCGTCCGGTAAGGGAGGCAAGGGCTTGACGGCTCCGGTAACAATATCGACGAGTCTCGGTTGGGAACTCGTTACAAAGAGCCAGGTAGCGGCGCCATCCGCGCTAGCCACCCAGTTTTTGTTGTTGGTACGTGGCGCCTCTGGTGGCTCTGTGAGGACGATGTCGCTGTCGTCGTGCGGGTCGTGGTCTTGCGGTGCCTTGAGGTGATGGAAGTCGATGATGGAGTGTAGCATCTGGTCGTCGCATGAGGTGAGAACCCATGGCAGGCAGGTGGGGCGGGAGAGCAGCGTCGCCGCGTGGCGCCACGACCTGCAGACCGCGTGGAAGCGGACGAAGTCAGTGGCGTGCTGCAGGCGGACGGAGACCTCGAGCAGCAGCTCCGGCGGTAGACTGGTCCAGGGGCTGGGCTTGGACGCGGGCGCCGACGTGGACGGGCCGGAGACCTCGAGCCGCAGCTCTGGCGGCAGACTGGTCCAGGGGCTGGGCTTGGACGCGGGCGCCGACGTGGACGCTGGTGCGGCGGACCGATATGCCGCGCGCGAGGGGATGCACCCCATTGATGGGATTGGATCTAGGAGGGGGAAAGAGATCGAGCAGCTCCCCGTACGACGCAGGGGAATCTATCTCTTTTTCCAGGTTTAGGCGAATGCCAGGCCCGTCCGTGTGGTACTGGTACTAGGCTCCCGTCTCCACCGGAACTTCCAAATCCAAAGATATGAAATTACCTTAAAAAAAGGGAAAAATTCTAGTCAGCCGGCTGATTTCACGGCCTTCCAAATCCCTCATCTTATCTCTTCCTCAACCTTTGCTAAAAAAACTCTCCTCAACCTCTCTCGTTCATAACTACCTCAATCTTATCCTTTTTTTTTTTTGTGCTCACCACGCAGCTGCGTGCTACCTCAATCTTATCTAGTGGAGGGACTTCTTCAACAGGAGACGGTGGAGCGGCAACCAATGGCGTACATCTGGCCAGTGAGGAGGATGGTGGCGAGGCAAGCTGGTTGGAGGTCCCATGCTCGCCGGCGGTGGCGTGATGGCGGGGACGTGCGGTGCCGCTCCTCCTGCGGGCGCATGCTTGTAGCGGCACGATGGCAGGGACGGGCGGCTCCGCTCCCCTTCACCGCCGTCCGGCGGGAGTTCGTGGTGAACAACAATGCGTTTGCCTTTTTTTCCGCAACATCCACTTTGTTGCAAGAATGATTTCCGCAACATCAATTATGTTGCAAAATTTCTTTTGTAACACCATATAAATGGTAAAAGACGAAGACTTTTTTTTCAACATCACCTTTGTTACAAAGTTTTTCTGCAACAATTCATCTATTGCTAAAAAGTGGCAATAGAAAAAATTCTGCAACACTGCATACATTGCAAAAAAAAAAAAAAAATCCACAACACGACCTATGTTGAAAATAAAAATCCACACCACAATCTCTGTGCTTCTGCAACATTATATTTGTTGCAAAGTAAGGGAAGACATCCAGCCGCTCGATTTTTTTAGGTCTGATCATTAGCGAGTTCGCGGATCTTTTAAAAAGATTTGTCGGTCGACACGTAGCAGCCCCCTTAAAAAACTACTTTTTATAGTAATTCTGAAAAGGAACGTACTGCGAATTACAGTGTTTTTTCAAAAATATTAGATCTATTATAAAGATTCACTGGAAATATAAAACACACCAAACATAATAAAAAATTACATCGAGGTCCATGGATAACCGAATGACCATTGCCGCCGCTAGAATGAGTTGCCGACGCGCCGCTGTCGCCGCTCCCATACCGGAGCCGACCTGACCTTGTCGATGACAGTTGGGAAGTCTTCGTGCACGCGCCCCTAAGGTCTAGCGTTCTGGACCCGCAGTCATCGCCATTGAATTCTAGAATCGGTCTAAAGAACCTAACACCAAATCTCGCCGTTGCGTACGAATAACGAGAAACCCTAACCTCGCCACTCGGTGGAGCTGGCAGGAATTTACACCGGAGCTACATCTAGTTCATCCCGATGAACAGAGTTGAGCAGAATCGGTGCCCAGAAGACTGACTTGAAGAGTAAGCGCCGCCATCCGTCCCAGCACCGCCCTTGCGAGAACCAAAACTGCAACCGAGAATACACTCCCCGCACCAGGAATACACTCCCCGCAACCGGCCACCTGAACAGCAGGTGGAGGGGGGGTGAATCCATGAGCTCGTCGGCGGAGATCCAAGGGAAAAGGCTTTCCCTAGTCGCCTTGTGAGAGGGAAAGAAAAAGCTTGTATGGAACTCGTCTGCGAATTTCAGTTTCTTCTCCAATCCGTATCAAATTAATCATACTTCAAAAAGGCATGTGATCCATACATGCACACATGAGCTTCTTTGCTTGGCATGCATCTTAATATCTTGCCGGGATGTTACACCAAAGGGAAAAAATATCTTAGTAAGGTATTTTTATTAGCTTATATAAAATAGTATCTTACCAAGTCGTGCATGAAATTTTCATTTACTTATGTAATACTCCTCCGTCCCAGAATGTGAGACATTTTTTAACACTAGTGTAATATCAAAAGACGTCTTACATTATTGGACGGAGGGAGTAAGGGGCTGTTCGGGTTCTCTCCGCTCCAGAACTCCGCTCACGGAGTGATGGAGCAGCCCCGAACGCGCTAACTCCGCGGAGCCAGTAGAGCGGAGCAAAGCCATCGGTTGTTTAAAATCGCGGAGCGACGAATGTGCTGATCCGCAGATCCTAAAAACATGGGAGTTCATGGAATTTACGAGGGAATGCCACCGATAAGTGAAACATACCGGTTCAATAGATTTTGTCTGTCACGCTCGTTATGTTTTGAACCCCGAACGGGCCTGTAGCATGGGGCACAAAACAGATTACTGGTCTTTCAGCCCAACTCACGAAGCGGAGTGGAGCGAGCGAGGCAAACGGTTCGTCTGGCTCACATGATTGATCGAGGAGTGGGAGCGCAGGATTTTGCGGAGCAAGCGGACTACCAAACATGGCCTAAATCTCACCTTGCCCTTGCACTACAACTGGATTAGGTTCCATGCCGCGTCGGGGAGAACACCACGCGATCCCTGTACATGTTAGGATTTGTTTCGTGTCCACCTTAGATCTCGTTTGTAGCCCTCATCATATGCATTCGTTGACCACGAACTAGAGTTGTCAGCAAAAAAAGAGCTTTATTTCTTTTTATTCTTTTACTCTATTTTTTTGCGGTTAATATTTGTCTCTAATTTCTATTGAGTTCTTCATCAATCAGAACTTCATTAGAGTTATTATTTCGAGACATATAGCTGATTCTAATCGAACAACATGAAAAACTCAAGTTACAGATTTGACGGCTCCTAATAGAGCCTTTGCCTGATGAAGAGTATCGACGTAACCAACAAATTGTGTTGTGTTTTTCACAGCCACCCACTTCTTAGAGATGTCCGGGAGCCATCACAATGCATTTCCTTTCTTGAAGGAACTGAGAGGGTCGGATTGCTATACTTGTTGATAAAATGGTGTTGTGGTCTATTATCACTAATCTGAATATATTTATTTGGTGCAAAACTAGGATATATTCCACCTCATTTTTATTATGACCTTTTGGTGTACTACACAAGACCATTTTCCTTTACAGTAGTGGTTTGTGCAACAAGACCGTAATGTCACAACGATAACACCGTGTTGATATTGGTGGCACTGTGCCACATATCCCGTTGGTGTAGTGTAGAAGAGTCAAGATGAGAGTTAAGACAATCAAAATAATACAAAGGACATGATTTTTGTTTCTAGCTCTACTTTTAGATCTGTTGCGCTAGATATCGGCTCAGAAAGCTCGATAGAGAGCATGATATAAATATTCTCACCACCCCCCCTCTCTCTCTCTGAACGGAAACATGAGCACATGCGGTTAAATGTCTACCTGAGAGATCCTGACAACAGATGAAGTCTGGGAAATGATAGAGTTGCTATCCTCGTCAACCTGATTAAGGCAACAAAATATGATGCATAGAATGTCAACGAAATAGATGATCACATGGATGCTATTTCAAGACGGGCTTCATGGGTGCTATTTCAAGGTATGTTCGGTTCCCAAGTGACCTGATTACTCTTCATAACGTCGGTATTATACTGAAACTCAGCGCGTAAAAAGAAAGTTACGTGAGATCTTTGCAAGTGTGAAAAAATATTGGTTTGGATAATACTCCTATAGCTGAGGATGAGTTACCACAAGATTTTAGTCTTGTGGACCAAGATTGTCGAGATTATCTTGTCATGGTTGCTTTTGAGAACGAACACATAGAATTAGTGGTAAGTTAGTTGACAATGAGGACAAGATTAGTGATGTCTCCTTAGTTGCCATGGGTGGTGCAGAGAAAACAACACTCGCAAGAAAAGTGCATGCTTCTGTCGAACAAGAATTTGAAATTGCTTGGATGTTTGTATCTCAAACATTCAAGGGTACCCATTTATTAAAGGATATTATGAGGAAATTGTGGAGGATATATACGAATCTATTTTAATTGATCAAATAAGTGATTATGACCTGGGAAAAAGGATATATCATTCTCTATTAAACAAAAAGATACTTCTCAGTCTTGATGATATGTGGAAAGTGGACAGATGGGAACAAATAAATAGAATGGTAAATGCTTTTCCAGATTCAAATAATGGCAATAGAGTATTCTTAACCACACAAAAAAAGATGTTGCAAATCATGTTGAACTGCTAACCCATGTCCATGCACTGAAGAACGTAGATGAAAAAAAAGCTAGGAACATTTTATTAGAAAAGCTATATTGTCATATAAAAGATCTGGCATAACTCATGTCGATGATTTTGAAGAAATTGGAAGAAAGCTCACGGGGAAGTTTGATAGATTACCACTTACACTTGCAGCTTTTGGTGGTAATCTATCAAAGAACCTAAATACACAAACATGGTCTGATATACTACTGGATTGGACATCAACGTAACACACAAGGACAATGTGTGACATACTAGCTCATAGCTACAAGGACCCACCAAATCATAATTTATGGTCATGTTTACTTTTTCTTGCTACTTTCTCTGAGGATTATAAGATATATGTATATGATCATATTGAACTGTCAATAGCAGAATACTTAATTCCACATACACCAAAATGCAAACTAGAAGAAATAGTGCACAAGTATATAACTGAGTTGTCTCAATGAAGTTTGGTCCAACTTGTTGATGGAAGCATGGCCCATGGATGGATTCGGAGAATAAGGATACATGGTATCTTACGTGATTGATGAATAGAAGCGGCGTGACACAATGGTTTTCGTGATGCCAGTAACAAACCTATAGGTTTGACTCCTTTCACTTTGAATGTATTTATGTATGTGTATGCATGTATGCATGTATGTATTCATTTTAATATAACTCGTCATTTGAGGCTTCAATCTTCAGTCTACATATACTAAAAAATGCAGGTCAAACTGATGCCTCATCATCCGATACAATTTTATCACATCATTTTTGTTTCAAAGTTTGAGTGGTGAGATTTTACCAGAGAAACCTTATGCCCTTTGCTTGACTTTGGACTAACATCAGTGGCCCTACCTAAGCTGAGATTCTTGAGATTTTTTCACATTGAAAACTCACATTTGAAATATTTCTCTAGAGTAATTGTTGGATGCATTCACCTTAGATGCGTTAGACTGAGAGAATGTGAAGGTATCACTCTGTCATGTACAATGGGACAACTCCTTTACTTGCAGTTATAGATCTAATGTACGCAAACTTGACTCGGGGATACTAAACTATAAATCAGGTCATCCCTACTCTCAAACATGTTCACCTTTGGAATGAGTTTCTACACCATCACATGGAAGGAGTTTACCACCAAAGTAGAACGAGCTCCATACCTTAAATCTTAATTTTGCAAATTGCCATTGTCACGACTTGGTGATTTCATTCGGACATATGAATCAACTAATAAAGTTCTTATTGGCGTTGAGAGGCAATTGCATACCCACCTGGATGGTTAGCATACTTGGAACACGCCTTGCCCAGTTGATATTTATTTGGATGGAATACGTGTACTTCACAAATTACCTATTGAGCTCCCAGAAGACTGAGACGTCTTATTCTAATTGTTGATATCGTTAAGTAAGACCAGGTACCGATCCTAGAGAAGCTCCCCTATCTAGCGGTGTTGAGGCTATATGGCTATGAAAATGTCATGCTCTGCACAAGGATTTCCTTGGCTGGAAGACTTCATACTTTTGCAATTTCTCTTCCCTTGAGGTGTGGAGGATGGAGGATGCAATTCAAAAACCTCTCTAGTCTAATACTATGGTGTGCAAGAAAATGAGCAGGCTCCCTTGAGGGTTGTTGCATATTTTTTCCTCCATGATCTTTTGATATATGTCCCAGATTTCTGAAGATGACACAACATTAAAGGCGATGCTCTAGAAAGAATGCGAGGCTAAAATGTGGGTTAAACTTAAGTAAAGTTTCCATGGCCTTGATCATCGATCTTATTATCATAATATTTGTTTTCTTTAAATTGCTACAAGTGAGGCGAATTAGTTTCAAACATTGAGGCAGTTAATCGAGATACCATCTTGTTGGTTTAACCATTGGAGCATGTATATGTTCTTATGTGAATTGATCTCCATATACCATATAGTATCTATCTTGCACCAGCTAGAACAAATAGATGCTAACATTTGTTTCGATAAATCGATTAATATTAATGAGAATCATGATCAACTTGACAGCTACCTCAAGCTAAATGAAGTTATTTTCTTGAGTGCTTGTGTTTTTATACATGTGAAACGTTAAATAAAAGTTTTAGTTATAAAGGAGGGCGGATATCCATTATGCACTTCAAACGCGTACCATAAGATTATCAATGAATATTTCTGCATGATGTATTGAGTAATCGATCCATCCTACCTCCAATCCATGGGACCGTCCGGATACCATGGCAATCCATCAGATCAAAATCTGTATTATTAGTTTTTCGTAAACTCCTTTTAAAGAAAATGAGTAGGGCCATGTAATGCATGATTTTCTTATTACATGCCTCCATCAAATATGCACGTCTATCTACAATTTGCCTCGATATACTATGCATCAATGTTCATAAAAATGCTTTATCACCAAAGAGATATGTGTTTTTTCCTTGTGATGAAACAATGAGTTTTATTCCTCAATAGTTGTGTTACACACAACTATAGTACTAGTTCTGAAACAACACCATAATGGGGCACCAATTCCCGGTGCTCCCCCAGTTCTATGAAGATATTATCTCCGATCGATAAAACTATTTTGTCCACTCTCAATCGTCCAGAGCACAAACTCATGAAGTTTGTAAGACAATTGGTTTTGGGGGGGACCGGCACAACCCTCTAGGGGTGGCCTATCACACATATATATAATGAAGGGGTACAATGTTACACAATACATACACATATACGGGAACAATATAGTCTAACGCCCTCCCTCAATCTTAGCCACTTCCTAAAGAATCTAGAAGGGTAAGATTGCGTCTACATGCCTCGAACTGCGGTAGAGGCAATGGCTTGGTGAAGATGTCTGCAAGTTGATCCTTGGAAGAGATGAACTTGATCTGTAGTTGCTTCTGAGATACACGTTCCCGTACAAAATGATAGTCAACTTCGATGTGTTTCGTTCGGGCATGAAATACCGGATTGGCAGACAGGTATGTAGCACCAATGTTATCACACCAAAGAATAGGAGACCGTGATTGAGATATACCCAATTCCTGAAGCAAAGACTGTATCCAGATAATTTCTGAAGTTGCATCAGCCACAGCCTTATACTCAGCTTCAGTACTGCTACACGAAATAGTAGCTTGTTTTCGAGCACTCTAGGCGATCAAGGTAGAACCAAAGAACACATCATAGCCCCCCGTGGATCGCCTGTCATCCGGACTGCCAGCCCAGTCTGCATCGGAGTATACCGAGACAATCCGAGAGGAGTTCGGTCGAATGTGCAAACCATAGGATAGCGTGAAGCGAATATAGCGCAAAATGCGCTTAACAGCAAACCATTGAGTGTCATGAGGTGCCTGGAGATACTGACACACTCTGTTGACAACAAAGGAAATATTTGGACGTGTGATCGTCAAGTATTGAAGCCCACCAACAATGCTCCTATACTGTGTTGCGTCACTAGCAGTCAGAAGCTCACCATCCACATCAGTGATCTTGTCAGTGGTAGACATAGGTGTAGTCGTCGGTTTGCACTTAAGCATCCCAGTCCGCTGCAGCAAATCCAAGGAGTACTTCTTTTGCATCATAACAAGACCATCAGAACCGGAAGTGATTTCCACCCCAAGGAATTAGTGAAGCTTCCCAAGGTCTTTGACAGCAAAATCAGCACCAAGAGATCGAACAAGAGCAGTTGCAGCCGACGGAGAGGAACTGACAAGTATAATATCATCCACATAGACCAGGAGATACATAGTGACTTCAGACCTTTCTAGAAGAAATAAAGAAGAGCCAGTAGCCGATGATGCAAAACCATGAGCCCGAAGAGCTGTCGCAAGACGAGCATGCCAAGCACGAGGAGCCTGTTTCAGACCATAGAGTGCTTTGGTGAGACTGCATAGATAATCAGGACGATCAGGATAAAAAAACCAGGAGGCTGCCGCATGTAAACCTCCTCCTCCAATACACCATGGAGGAAAGCATTCTGCACATCCAGCTGACGAAGAGACCATCCCCGAGTAACTGCAAGAGAGAGAAGAAGCCTGATGGTAGTAGGCTTAACCACTAGACAGAAGGTGTCTTCATAGTCAATACCATAGCGCTGCCGAAAACCTCGGGCAACTAGCCACACCTTGTAGCGCTCAATAGACCCATCAAAATGCTTCTTCACTTTAAAAACCCATTTAGAGTCAATGACATTAACACAGGGTGGTGGCGGAACAAGAGTCCATGTCTTGTTATGAAGAAGAGCATGATACTCCTATTCCATGGCCTCTCTCCAATGAGGTATACTCAGGGCAGCTTGATACATACGAGGCTCAGAGGCCGGATCCGCACGAGCAGCAGCCAGACATGCAGCCAACCAAGCAACAGTACCATCATGACGCTGCTTGGGCTGAAAAATGCCACTGCGGCTCCGCGTATGTGGTCGTCGAGGAACAGCGGGAGCCACAGGGGCCGGAAAGGGCTCAGTCGACATGGGACTGGGCGATGGCGACGGAGACGCCTCAGTCAGCACGGGCAAGAGCGAGCCTGAGCCAGGTGAGCGCGGCCCAGATGAGCTCGGCCTAGGCGAGGCCGGCGTGGCAGGCCGAGGTGCTGATGAAACCGGCGTGGCAGGGCCAGAGGGCGAGGCCGGCCCAGAGGCCAGAGGTGCCGAGGCAGGCAGCTGAGAGGACAGGGTGTACGTCTCCAACGTATCTACTTTTGGAAACCCTTTTGCCCTTGTTTTGGACTCTAACTTGCATGATTTGAATGGAATTAACCCGGACTGACGCTGTTTTCAGCACAATTGCCACGGTGTTGTTTTTGTGTAGAAATAAAAAGTTCTCGGAATGACCTAAAAATTTACAAAGAATTATTTTGGAAAATATAAAAATACATGCAAGAAGATCCAAACCAGGGGGCCCACACCATGTCCACGAGGGTGGGGGGCGCGCCCCCTCCCCTCGTGGGCCCCCCTGGTGCTCCACCGACGTATCCCCGGATCCCATATATTCACTTTCAGGGAGAAAAAAATCAGAGAGGAAGAATTATTGCGTTTTACGATACGGAGCCGCCGCCAAGCCCTAATCTCTCTCGGGAGGGCTGATCTGGAGTCCGTTCGAGGCCTCAGAGAGTGGAGATCGTCGCCATCGTCATCATCAACCTTCCTCCATCACCAATTCCGTGATGCTCACCGCCGTGCGTGAGTAATTCCATCGTAGGCTTGCTGGACGGTGATGGGTTGGATGGGATCTATCATGTAATCGAGTTAGTTTTGTTAGGGTTTGATCCCTAGTATCCACTATGTTCTGAGATGGATGTTGCTATGACTTTGCTATGCTTAATGCTTGTCACTAGGGCCCGAGTGCCATGATTTCAGATCTGAACCTATATGTTTCATGAATATATGTGTGTTCTTGATCCTATCTTGCAAGTCTATAGTCACCTACTATGTGTTATGATCCGACAACCCCGAAGTGACAATAATCGGGACCACTCCCGGTGATGACCGTAGTTTGAGGAGTTCATGTATTCACTATGTGTTAATGCTTTGGTCCGGTACTCTATTAAAAGGAGGCCATAATATCCCTTAGTTTCCAATAGGACCCCGCTGCCACGGGAGGGTAGGACAAAATATGTCATGCAAGTTCTTTTCCATAAGCACGTATGACTATATTCGTAATACATGCCTACATTACATTGATGAACTGGAGCTACTTCTGTGTCACCCTAGGTTATAATTTCTACATGATGAATTGCATCCGACATAATTTCCCATCACCGATTCAATGCCTACGAGCTTTTCACATATTGCTTGTTGCTTATTTACTTTTCCTTTGCTACTATTACAAAAACTACAAAAACACTATCGTTACTTTTGTTACCGCTACCGCCAATATCATATTACTTTGCTACTAAACTATCTTGCTGCAGATACTAAGTTTCCAGGTGTGGTTGAATTGACTACTCAGTTGCTAATACTTAAGAGTATTCTTAGGCTTCCCTTGTGTCGAATCAAAAAATTTGGGTTGAATACTTTACCCTCGAAAACTATTGTGATCCCCTACACTTGTGGGTTATGAAGACTATTTTCTAGCACCGTTGCCGGGGAGCATAGCTCTATTCTTTAAGTCACTTGGGATTTCTATCTGTTGATCACTATGAAGAATTTGAAGGACTCAAAACCAAGATCTTACCTTCAACTATGAGGGGAGGTAAGGAACTGACATCTAGCTCTACACTTGATTCACCATCTATTATGGGTAAATTTGCGACACCTACTCCTGCTATTGAATCTGATATGTCGTATATTCTTGATGATCCACTTCTGCTATCTATGATGAAACTACTTCCATGCTTGATAATATTGTGCCACTAGGTGAATTTCTAGATGAACAAATTGCTTGGGTTAGGGATAATGCAAATATTGAAACTGATGATATTTATAAAAGTGATGATGAAGCTTCTCCCAATAGATACGAATTGCCTATTGTTCCCGAGGGTTATGTTATGGATGAAGAAACTGCTAGAGACTTTCTTGCTTGCAACAATAGATATGATCTTAAGAAATTATTAGCTAAGATGAAAGAAAAGTCCTTGAATGCTAGAATGAAACATGACCCTGCTTTCGCTACTTCACCTATCTTTGTTACTGATATGGATTATGAATTCTCTGTTGATCCCGAGTTAATTACTTTGGTTGAATCTTATCCTTTCCATGGCTATGAGTCTGAAACTGTTGTGGCACATCTTACTAAGTTGAATGATATAGCCACCCTGTTTACCAACGATGAAAAGATTCATTACTACTATATCCTTAAGTTATTTTCGTTCTCGTTAAAGGGTGATGCTAAGACCTGGTTTAATTCTCTTGATCATGGTTGTGTGCGTAGTCCTCAGGATATGATGTATTACTTCTCTGCTAAATATTTTCCCGCTCATAAGAAACAAGCTGCCTTACGGGAAATATATAACTTCGTGCAAATTGAAGAAGAGAGTCTCCCACAAGCTTGGGGGTGGCTTCTCCAATTACTTAATGCTTTGCCTGATCATCCTTTTGAGATGCATGATATACTTGATGTCTTTTATAATGGACTAACCGATGCTTCCAGAGACCACCTGGATAGTTGTGCTGGTTGTGTTTTCAGGGAAAGAACAGTTGAACAAGCTGAACTACTATTGAATAATATGCTTGCCAATGAAAATAATTGGACACTTCCTGAACCAGCCCCTAAGCCAACTCCGAAGAAAAGAGGCGTTCTATTTCTCAGTCCTGAAGATATGCAAGAGGCAAAGAAATCTATGAAAGAAAAAGGTATTAAAGCTAAAGATGTTAAGAATTTACCACCTATTGAAGAAATACATGGTCTCGATAACCCGACACGGGTAGTAATTTATGTTTGGAAGGTCGGTCAGTCTTATGGTTGATGGATCGTATGCTGGTAGACAGTACACAATTATATTTTGAAACACCATCGTCAACGTATTGTTATATGTATCATTGTATTTATTTGTGATACACCTACTTGAAGGATATAGAAATTGTAATAGAAAAAGAATGCTTTTGTTTAGCTTGGACATTATTCCAAAATAGATGACATTGTTTTCCCTCCATGATCTTCTGATATATGTCCCAGATTTCTGAAGATGACACAACATTAAAGGCGATGCTCTAGAAAGGATGCGAGGCAAAAATGTGGGTTAAACTTAAGTAAAGTTTCCATGGCCTTGATCATCGATCTTATTATCATAATATTTGTTTTCTTTAAATTGCTACAAGTGAGGCGAATTAGTTTCAAACATTGAGGCAGTTAATCAAGATACCATCTTGTTGGTTTAACCATTGGAGCATGTATACGTTCTTATGTGAATTGATCTCCATATAACATATAGTATCTATCTTGCACCAGCTAGAACAAATAGATGCTAACATTTGTTTCGATAAATCGATTAATATTAATGTGATTCATGATCAACTTGATAGCCAGCGCCAGCTAAATGAAGTTATTTTCTTGAGTGCTTGTGTATTTATACATGTGAAATGTTAAATAAAAGTTTTAGTTACAAAGGAGGGCGGATATCCATTATGCACTTCAAACGCGTACCATAAGATTATCAACGAATATTTCTGCATGATGTATTGAGTAATCGATCCATTCTACCTCCAATCCATGGGACCGTCCGGATACCATGGCAATCCATCAGACCAAAATCTGTATTATTAGTTTTTCGTAAACTCCTTTTAAATAAAATGAGTAGGGCCATGTAATGCATGATTTTGGGCCAGTTCTTTTGGCAGCTTAAAAATAAGCCGCCTCCTCCACAACTTTTTCCATAAGACGTCTCTTTTAATCATTGAGGCTTATAAAGTAGTTATGGGATAACTAATTTAGAAGTCTAAAAAAAATTTGAGGTCGGCTTATTTTTTAAGCTGGGGAGAGGCAGCTTATTTTTTAAGCTGCCCAAAAGAACTAGCCCTTTCTTATTACATGCCTCCATCAAATATGTACGTCTATCTACAATTTGCCTCGATATACTATGCATCAATGTTCATAAAAATGCTTTATCACCAAAGAGATATGTGTTTTTTCCTTGTGATGAAACAATGAGTTTTATTCCTCAATAGTTGTGTTACAGACAACTATAGTACTAGTTGTGAAACATCACCATAATGGGGCACCAATTCCCGGTGCTCCCCCAGTTCTAGGAAGATATTATCTTCGATCAATAAAACTATTTTGTCCACTCTCAATCGTCCAGAGCACAAACTCATGGAGTTTGTAAGACAATAGGTTTTGGGGGGAACCAGCACAACCGTCTAGGGGTGGCCTATCACACATATATATAATGAAGGGGTACAATGTTACACAATACGTACACATATACGGGAACAATATAGTCTAACACCCTCCCTCAATCTTAGCCACATCCTAAAGAATCTAGAAGGGTAAGATTGCGTCGACAGGCCCCGAACTGCGGTAGAGGCAATGGCTTGGTGAAGATTTCTGCAAGTTGATCCTTGGAAGAGATGAACTTGATCTGTAGCTGCTTCTGAGATACACGTTCGCCTACAAAATGATAGTCAACTTCGATGTGTTTCGTTCGGGCATGAAATACCGGATTGGCAGACAGGTATGTAGCACCAATGTTATCACACCAAAGAATAGGAGACCGTGTTTGACATATACCCAATTCCTGAAGCAAAGACTGTATCCAGATAATTTCTGAAGTTGCATCAGCCACAGCCTTATACTCAGCTTCAGTACTGCTACACAAAATAGTAGCTTGTTTTCGAGCACTCCAGGCGATCAAGGTAGAACCAAAGAACACATCATAGCCCCCCGTGGATTGCCTGTCATCCGGACTGCCAGCCCAGTCTGCATCGGAGTATGCCGAGACAATCCGAGAGGAGTTCGGTCGAATGTGCAAACCATAGGATAGCGTGAAGCGAATATAGCGCAAAATGCGCTTAACAGCAAACCAATGAGTGTCACGAGGTGCCTGGAGATACTGACACACTCTGTTGACAACAAAGGAAATATTTGGACGTGTGATCGTCAAGTATTGAAGCCCACCAACAATGCTCCTATACTGTGTTGCGTCACTAGCAGTCAGAAGCTCACCATCCACATCAGTGATCTTGTCAGTGGTAGACATAGGTGTAGTCGTCAGTTTGCACTTAAGCATCCCAGTCCGCTGCAGCAAATCCAAGGAGTACTTCTTCTGCATCATAACAAGACCATCAGAACCGGAAGTGACTTCCACGCCAAGGAAGTAGTGAAGCTTCCCAAGGTCTTTGACAGCAAAATCAGCACCAAGAGGCCAAACAAGAGCAGTTGCAGCCGACGGAGAGGAACTGACAAGCATAATATCATCCACATAGACCAGGAGATACATAGTGACTTCAGGCCTTTGTAGAAGAAATAAAGAAGAGCCAGTAGCCGATGATGCAAAACCATGAGCATGAAGAGCTGTCGCAAGACGAGCATGCCAAGCACGAGGAGCCTGTTTTAGACCATAGAGTGCTTTGGTGAGACGGCATAGATAATCAGGGCGATCAGGATAAAAAAACCAGGAGGCTGCCGCATGTAAACCTCCTCCTCCAATACACCATGGAGGAAAGCATTCTGCACATCCAGCTGATGAAGAGACCATCCCCGAGTAACTTCAAGAGCGAGAAGAAGCCTGATGGTAGTAGGCTTAACCACTGGACTGAAGGTGTCTTCATAGTCAAGACCATAGCGCTTCCGAAAACCTCGGGCAACCAGCCACACCTTGTAGCGCTCCATAGACCCATCAAAATGTTTCTTCACTTTAAAAACCCATTTAGAGTCAATAACATTAACACAGGGTGGTGGCGGAACAAGAGTCCATGTCTTGTTACGAAGAAGAGCATGATACTCCTGTTCCATGGCCTCTCTCCAATGAGGTATACTCAGGGCAACTTGATACATATGAGGCTCAGAGGTTGGATCCGCACGAGCAGCAGACAGACATGCAGCCAACCAAGCAACAGTACCATCATGACGCTGCTTGGGCTGAAAAATGCCACTACGGCTCCGCGTATGTGGTCGTCGAGGAACCGCGGGAGCCACAGGGGCCGGCAAGGGCTCAATCGACAAGGGACTGGGCGATGGCGACGGAGATGCCTCAGCCAGCGATGGAGACGCCTCAGTCAGCACAGGCGAGAGCGAGCCTGAGCCTGGTGAGCGTGACACAGATGAGCTCGGCCCAGGCGAGGCCGGCGTGGCAGGACGAGGTGGCGGTGAAACCGGCGAGGCCGACCCAGAGGCCAGAGGTGCCGAGGCAGGCGGCTGAGAGGCCAGGGTGATACGTCTCCAATGTATCTACTTTTCCAAACCCTTTGGCCCTTGTTTTGGACTCTAACTTGCATGATTTGAATGGAACTAACCCGGACTGACGCTGTTTTCAGCATAATTGCCACGGTGTTGTTTTTGTGCAGAAATAAAAAGTTCTCGGAATGACCTGAAAATGTACAGAGAATTATTTTGGAAAATATAAAACATACCTGCAAGAAGATCCAGACCAGGGGACCCACACCTTGTCCACGAGGGTGGGGGGCGCGCCCCCTCCGCTTGGGCGCGCCCCCTGCCTCGTGGGCCCCCTGGTGCTCCACCGACATATCCCCGGATCCCATATATTCACTTTCGGCGAGAAAAAAATTAGAGAGGAAGAATTATCGCGTTTTACGATACGGAGCCGCCGCCAAGCCCTAATCTCTCTCGGGAGGGCTGATCTGGAATCCGTTCGGGGCTCCGGAGAGTGGAGATCATCGCCAACGTCATCATCAACCTTCCTCCATCACCAATTCCATGATGCCCACCGCTGTGCGTGAGTAATTCCATCGTAGGCTTGCTGGACGGTGATGGGTTGGATGGGATCTATCATGTAATCGAGTTAGTTTTGTTAGGGTTTGATCCCTAGTATCCACTATGTTCTGAGATTGATGTTGCTATGACTTTGCTATGCTTAATGCTTGTCACTAGGGCCCGAGTGCCATGATTTCAGATCTGAACCAATATGTTTTCATGAATATATGTGTGTTCTTGATCCTATCTTGCAAGTCTATAGTCAGCTACTCTGTGTTATGATCCGACAACCCCGATGTGACAACAATCGGGACCACTCCCGGTGATGACCGTAGTTTGAGGAGTTCATGTATTCACTATGTGTTAATGCTTTGGTCCGGTACTCTATTAAAAGGAGGCCTTAATATCCCTTAGTTTCCACTAGGACCCCGCTGCCACGGGAGGGTAGGACAAAAGATGTCATGCAAGTTCTTTTCCATAAGCACGTATGAGTATATTCAGAATACATGCCTACATTACATTGATGACCTGGAGCTAGTTCTGTGTCACCCTAGGTTATAATTTCTACATGATGAATTGCATCCGACATAATTTCCATCACCGATCCAATGCCTACGAGCTTTTCACATATTGCTTGTTGCCTATTTACTTTTCCTTTGCTACTATTACAAAAACTACAAAAACACTATCGTTACTTTTGTTACCGCTACCTCCAATATCATATTACTTTGCTACTAAACTATCTTGCTGCAGATACTAAGTTTCCAGGTGTGGTTGAATTGACAACTCAGCTGCTAATACTTAAGAGTATTCTTTGGCTCACCTTGTGTCGAATCAACAAATTTGGCTTGAATACTTTACCCTCGAAAACTGTTGCGATCCCCTACACTTGTGGGTTATCAAGACTATTTTCTGGCGCCGTTGCCGGGGAGAATAGCTCTATTCTTTAAGTCACTTGGGATTTATATCTGTTGATCACTATGAAGAATTTGAAGGACTCAAAAACCAAGATCTCACCCTCAACTACGAGGGGAGGTAAGGAACTGCTATCTAGCTCTACACTTGATTCACCATCTGTTATGGGTAAATTTGCGACACCTACTCCTGCTATTGAATCTGATATGTCGTATGTTCTTGATGATGCCACTTCTGCTATGTATGATGAAACTACTTCCATTCTTGATAATACTGTGCCACTAGGTGAATTTCTGGATGAACAAATTGTTTGGGTTAGGGAGAATGCAAATATTGAAACTGATGATATTTATGAATGTGATGATGAAGCTTCTCCCAATAGATATGAATTGCTTGTTGTTCCTGAGGGTTATGTTATGGATGAAGAAACTGCTAGAGACTTTCTTGCTTGCAACAATATCTTAAGAAATTATTAGCTAAGCTGAAAGAAAAGTCCTTGAATGCTAGAATGAAACATGACCCTGCTTTCGCTACTTCAGCTATCTTTGTTACTGATAAGGATTATGAATTCTCTGTTGATCCCGAGTTAATTACTTTGGTTGAATCTGATCCTTTCCATGCTTGTGAGTCTGAAACTGTTGTGGCACATCTTTCTAAGTTGAATGATATAGCTACCCTGTTTACCAATGATGAAAAGATTCGTTACTACTATATCCTTAAGTTATTTCCTTTCTCGTTAATGGGTGATGCTAAGACTTGGTTTAATTCTCTTGATCCTGGTTGTGTGCGTAGTCCCCAGCATATGATGTATTACTTCTCTCCTAAATATTTTCTCGCTCATAAGAAACAAGCTGCCTTATGAGAAATATATAACTTTGTGCAAATTGAAGAAGAGAGTCTCCCACAAGCTTTGGGGGGG
>LR738714.1:846256301-846322374 GCA_902687465.1 Secale cereale | reverse complement strand
GGGGGGGGGGGGGGCTTCTCCAATTACTTAATGCTTTGCCTGATCATCCTCTTGAGAGGAAGATATACTTGATGTCTTTTATAATGGACTAACCGATGCTTCCAGAGACCACCTGGATAGTTGTGCTGGTTGTGTTTTGAGGGAAAGAACAATTGATCAAGCTGAATTACTATTGAATAATATGTTGGCCAATGAAAATAATTGGACACTTCCTGAACCAGCCCCTAAGCCAACTCCGAAGAAAAGAGGTCTTCTATTTCTCACTCCGGAAGATATGCAAGAGGCAAAGAAATCTATGAACGAAAAAGGTATTAAAGCTGAAGATGTTAAGAATTTACCACCTATTGAAGAAATACATGGTCTTGATAACCCGACATAGGTAGTAAAGGTAAATTCTGTTTATAGATTTGATGAAGGTGATATTCCTCGTTATAAGTCTGCTAGTCAATGCTTAGATGAGTTTGACAATTTTATTGTGAAATAAGAAAACTTCAATGCTTATGTTGGTAGACAATTGCAACATAATGCTTATATGATCGAACGCTTGAGTGATTATCTGTCTAGAGTTAAAGGTGAATTGAAACTCATTAGCAAACATGCTTCCATGGTCACCACTCAAGTAGAACAAGTACTTAAGGCTCAGAATGACTTGCTCAATGAATTAAATAGTCAGATTAATGATAATGCCATTAGAGTTGTGACTAGAGGTGGCAGAATGACTCAGGAACCTCTGTATCCTGAAGGCCGCCCTAAGAGAATTGAGCAAGGTTCTCAAAGAGCTAATTTAGATGCACGTAGTGTCGTGGAATTAACACGGCAGATGTCCGGTTTAACGGACTTAGTTGAGGAACCATCGCACGGGATAGCTTGAAGGGGTTAAAGGCACACAAAGGACACAGAGGGTTTATACTAGTTCAGCCCCTTCGAGGAAGGTAAAATCCTACGTCTAGTTTGGTTTGGTATTGCTTGGGTGTCGATGAATAGGGAGCGGATCGCTTGCCTGTGTCTTGACGGGTTGTTTCTTGTCCTTGAACCGTCGCCGGGTCGTCCCTTTATATAGAGGCGACGCCCAGTCCGGTTTACAGAGTCCCGAGGCCGGCTCATACTTGTGTCCGCCTCGGTCTCTGCTCTTTCTTCCTTGTCTCTCAAGTTACATGATCAGACGGTTTACAAACCGTAACTCTATACATGGGCCCTAAGCCTTCATGGGCCGTAACCTCTACTGGGTATTACAATTATACAACTACATTACCATAACCCGGTCTACACTAGCCCGTTTATACCTGCTAGTAATATCCCTGACATTAGCCCCCAGAATGATTTGAACTTGTTCATATCAGTCTTCTCAGTCTTGCATGTTCTTCTTTCTTGTGTCTTCTCATTTTTGTAAACCGGCGATGACGTCATCCTTGGAAATCACTTAATTCGACCGTGACATCACTTCCGCATTTAACGCGCGCAGCTGTCTGTTATTTTTGTTTAAAGGCCATCCTGAGAATCGAGGCGACAAGGAATCTTTATCCAATCTCTCACTTACTCAAATCTCGCGCCTGCCGTTTCGTCTCTCACCCTTTATAAATACCGCCGCATCTCTTCTTCATCTCTTTCCTATCCTCTTCTTCCTCTGTCGCCTGAGCTCGAACTTCCGCCGTCGTCCGTCAAGCTCGCCGTCGCCAGCAAGTCCGGCCGCTGCATCAACCCGAACGCGACCAGATAAACTCTGCCGCTGCTTTCTGCTGCCTCAGGTATTCCTTCTCCCTTGCTGTAGATCTGTAGCCTTAGGGTTCTTCTCATGCCTCCGCCATTAGACCTAGAAAAAGCTTCATCTGTTCGTCTTAGATGCCATGTTCGTAGTGGCTTCAGTCCTTTAGATTTATCTTCGAAATCTGCTTCTGCTCCGCTGCCTTATGCTTAGATTTTTGGCATTAGACTCAACCTTTTATATTCGCCCGCTCTGTATAAGACCCCTGTAGTTCTTTCTGTAATAGACCTGCATAAGCTTTCTCTTTTTCTTACCGCTCAGATCTGTTTTACTTTAGCTTTTCCGTAGAAACTTGTTTCTTCATCCTTATAGATCTGTACTATGTTCGCCGGTTTAGTCAGTCATGTATTGCTTCTGTAACGCATTAACAATGAACGCGACGGTTTAACACCTCCCTTTTGTTATCATGAACCGGTAGTAATGCGTTTCCTGCTTACTGCCGGGTTAGCAATGTCATTAGTCCCTTGTCTAAACCGTCGGTGTGACTTTGCATATGTGATCCGGTTTATATATCTGTACTTGAATAATCCGGATTTTATACTTCGCCTTTTCAGCACCTTCCTTCTGCTACTATGTCTGCCAAACAGTTTGTCTCTTGCAACTGGGTCCCTTCCGTCATTACAGAAGAAGATTTAGTTAATGCGGATGCTATTGGCACTCTGGGCCCTCAATCAATCCTGAAATGGCGGGCCCCAGGAGATGAATGTCCCCCCACTCCCAGAGAAGGGGAAGTTATTGTCTTCTTTGACCACATGGCCCGAGGTTTTACTCCTCCCGGTTCGAAATTCTTTCGGGACATGCTTGCCGCTTTTCAACTTCACCCTCAAGACATAGGTCCAAATTATATTTCAAACATCTGCGATTTTCAAGTTTTCTCAGAGGTGTATCTGCAAGAGGAGCCATCAGTCGACTTGTTCCGTGATTTTTTCCATTTGAACCGGCGAACTACATTTACTGGTGGACCTCATCAAGAACTGGGCGGGGCCAGCATTCAGAAGAGAAGAGGCGCAGTCTTTCCTCATGCCGCTCTCCATACACACCCCAAGGAATGGAACAAGTCTTGGTTTTATTGCCTTGACACATCACCCGAAGGAGAGAACCCGCTGCCGGGTTATCGCGAATACCGTCTTCCTGAAGATCACCCTCTGCCGCAGCGTCTCAGTTCTTCAGAACGGCCTCGGTTCGCTTCTCAACTCGCCAAGCTGAAGGCCTTTATGGCCAACGGATTAACCGGGGTTGATTTCATGTGTTGCTGGCTTACCTGGAGTATCCTCCCTCTGAGCCCACGCTCTAGTTTGATGTGTAAGAATTCCGGAAAACCGGATGATCCTCAGCGGTTTTCCAAAGTAACGCTTTCTGAATCGGAAGTCATTGAATCTGCCAAGAAGATGCTCAACGTCTCTTTAGAAGAATGTAGCCAAACCGGATTGGCTCCGTACTATAAGAAGAACAAGCTGCCTGCAGTAAGTCTTACTCTCTTCCGTATGTTTGTAATCCGTTTATTGAAATCATTTTCCAATTATCTTTCATCTTTTGAACAGGCTGATGATCCCTTTTGGAAGAGGAAACCTTAGGATAAAACAGGCAAATAGCCGCGCCGGAAAACTTACGCTATTAAGAAGAAAAAGGCGGCCGCTGGCTCCGGTTCACATGCTGAAGAAGATGATCCGGACTCTGAGGTATGAATTAATCCGGCTATGATTTGTTCACTTTTATCCAGATTTGTGTTAACGGTGTCTTTTCACAGGATTTGGGTGAAGGAGATAAAGCGGCAGAAACTGAGGTAATTACTCTTTCTTCAGACTCTGGACCGCCTCCACCAAAAATTCGTCGGGTAGTCCGGAAATATCAATTTTCTCATCCTTACGCTCAACTGGACCCCAATTTTCTTTTGAAGAAACAGCAACATGAAGCTCGCCGGGCTACACGCCATAGTGGCCTTGTAGTTGAATCGTCCGGAATATCTCTTACTCCGGCTCGGAGGCGCCGCTCTGAGGTTATACTCTCTCCAACTCTTCTTCATCCCAAGGCCGGGCTTATACGCAAACCGCTTAAACCGTCTGACCCTAATTATCAGGAGACTCCCTTATCTTCCTCTGGCGAATCCACTGCCACACAAGTCCCAGCTCTGAAGACTATCCCTGGGTAAGTCCTTTATCTTATCCGGTTTATCTTTGCATTTGCTTTATAGTTCTGACTTCTTTTCCAATTTCTTTCAGCAAACCTAAGCCTAGCAAAAAGGCTAAGGCCAGCAAAACGGCTGCTGAGACTGCCACTGACGATCCGGCCGTTGATCCGGATACCACCGTCCCTCCGGAAGGTGAGCCCACAATTCCGCTTGAAGATCCTGCTTCCATGGATCACACTTATGCCACCGTTCCTGAGAATCCCAACACTGAAAATGTCCATGAACCGGCAAGTCCTGCCCGGGCCAACCCTCCTCGGACTAGCCCGGCTCCCGCTAGCCCGGTTCACACTGCTACTCCACCACCGGCAGCTACTCCTTCTCCGGATGTTCAAGTAACCGGTACAACTTACACCGCTCCTATTGAGCCAACTGTTCTATCTAAGCATACAACTAAAGTGGAGAAACTCCATCAGGAGAAGGGCAAATGGAGCACAGAGTTGTCTAGTTTCGCCGAGCTGAGTGCCCAGGAGCTCTATTCCGGGTATTTGAACCGGCTTCATACTGGTCGGGATTATGAAGCGGGCTTAATCAGCATGATGAAGGAAAAATACGAGGTATCTCTCTTTGTCCTTTGTTTTTGCCTTTGTTGTGTTTCTGTCTATATCATGGTAGCCCCCAAGTTCCGGTTTAGCTGTAGAAGGTGAACCGGTACTTCCAATTTGAGTAAATGATCTTACATTAGCCCCCATGTTCGAGTAGAAGGGGCATAATTCGGTTTATGTGCCTGGGACTTGTCTGAATTTTTCCTTTGATGTTTCAACTATCCATTAGCCCCCAAGTGTCAAGTAGACAGCTTGTTTGTGTGCTTGAGACTTTTTTTAAATTGCTACTATTTGACGCTTCAACTGCCCATTAGCCCCCAAGTGTCAAGTGGATAACTTGGTTATGTGCTTGAGACTTGTCTGAATTTTGCCCTTATTCCACTTGATTTTCCTTGCAGGCTGATTTGAACCGGAAGGCTGAAGAAATCACTGAACTCTGGAACAGACTTGCCGAAACTGAATCTGCTGCTGCTAAGGCCAAGAAAGACTTGGCGCTGAGCTTAACTACTGCTGAACAGCTAAAGAAATATTTTGAAGAGGAGCGGACAGCCTTTGAAGTGCAAAAGAACGCGCTGGAAAAAAGAGCAAAAGATGCTGAAGAAGCTCTTAATCCGGTGACAGAAGAATTGTCTGGTTTAAAACGGCAAATCGAACTGATGACTTCTGCTGTCTTTGGTAAGTACTTAATCTGCACGCATGCTTTCATCCTTGCAATCTGTATTCCGGTCCGGTTTAACTGTAATGATCTTATGTAGGGCGCCACGTTACCCATCTTGGGGATGATTTACGGAAGAAACTCAAGGCGTCTTATACTCTGGTCGAGCAGCTGTATTCCGGCGCTCAAAGGATCATAAGCGCAATGTCTTTCAATAAACCGGCCCCCACCACTATCGAAGGCACACTAGAGAAACTTTCTGTCTTGCCAGCACGCTTGGAGGAAGTGAAGAAGTCTGCTGCCCGAGCCGGTTCTCTCATGGCGCTCACCCGAGCCAAAGCGTGGGTTCCAGATTTTGATCCGGAAGAAGCCTTGAACGGGTATCCCAACACTAAAGAAGACGGATCAGCTTTCACTGCCAAAGATCTTCACGCTTTGACTAAGGAGATGCGTCCTCTCGCTAGCAAGCTTGCTGCCGAATCAGACTTGACCAGGTATCATCCGGGGTATGATTTACAGAACGAGCAGGTGGATCGGCCGGTTTATGATACCGTAAATCTAATCCCACCAGTGCGCCCCCATACTTTCTCCCCAGATGTTGATCCGTCTGAACTTATTGCGGAAGAGATGTACTTCCGCGCTTTAACAAAAATCGACTGGTGCGTCCCTGACTTTCAGCCGCTTCAAGAAGAGGAAGAAACTCCGGAACAAGTTGATCCTCAGCCGTCGCAGCAGGAGGAAGCGTAGGCCACATATTTATCTTTGTAGTTGCAGTCTCATTTTGCTGGAAAAACTTTAATCCACTCAGGCCTGTTGTGCCTTGTAATAGGATAGATTAAAATATTGTCTGTCTTGATCCGGATGTCCCAACTTTGCTTTGATGTTGCCAATTTAAATCTGGCCTGATATGGTTTATCTTGCATATTATCTGTTTCTGCATAGATAACACTTAAAAGATGTCCTAGCGGTTTACTGCTGGACCAATTAAATTGCTCACAAAATACATCAAACAAGTGTTTGTTTGTACCAGAAATAACTTCATACCTGCGATCAAGTATGCTTGATATTCTTAATCCGGCGAAATTTGCAGTTTTCTGAGGGAGCCTTTGATAGACCCAATAATAATTCCGGGCTTTATAGAAGCTACCGGTTTAGATCATGCTGGAGCTCTGTCCAGACTTTTGAAGATACGCGGTCAACTCTGGAGTTGTCCCACTCCGGATCAAAGAACCATAAAACACAAATACCAGAAATACAAGTTTGCAAATAAAACCATGTAGTCGAGGATTTTTGCGAGCTGCCAGGCTCCAAAGCAAAATTTAGCCAAGCAATGGATTCGGATACGATCCATTGAGCTTATGGTTCGGATACGACCATATAAACCGGACCATAGGGGCTAAGCTAGGATTCAGATACGATCCTGCCCCCTACCGGCCTTTGCCATGTTCTCTTTGGTTCGAATACGACCTATGTTTGAACAGAATGGCTGTGTTCTCTTTGGTTCGAATACGACCTATGTTTGAACAAGAATGGCTATGTTCTCTTTGGTTCGAATACGACCTATGTTTGAACAGTAAGCCTTTAGTGAGTTTGGGTATGTTCTCTTTGGTTCGAATACGACCTATGTTTGAACATGAAGCCCTTCATTTAGTTTGGGTATGTTCTCTTTGGTTCGAATACGACCTATGTTTGAACAAGAAGCCCTTCATTAAGTTTGGGTATGTTCTCTTTGGTTCGAATACGACCTATGTTTGAACAGGAAGCCCTTCATTAAGTTTGGGTATGTTCTCTTTGGTTCGAATACGACCTATGTTTGAATAGGAAGCCCTTTAGTGATCACAGCTCCAGGGTATATATACGGCAATTGTCCTGCACAATCAGATAGACTGATCAAAGCATTTATTTTCTTTGAAAATATATGATAAGAAACGTAAGTTGTAGATGGTTATCACCATAAGACACTTATTTTGGAAAAAGGCTGACCCCCCGGTTTATCGAGGGTGCCCGTTTATTCATTAATCATAATATATACATAGAATACAGCAGAGCTCATGGCTCAGGTATAGTAGGGCCGCAAGAGGGCGATGTTCCACGGCCTCTTTGACTCTTCCTCTGTCGGGGGAAACTGTCCACCACGAGCACCTATGGGACCGGAGCCCCTTGTTCGTGCGGTAAGGGAGCGGAGGGAGCACAAAGAGCAGATCGGAGAGCTCACGCGGGCAGTTTACCCAGGTTCGGGCCGCGATGGACGCGTAAAACCCTACTCCTGCTTAGATTGTATTAAGTGTTGGAGCTCGGGAGCTTGAAGAACTAGCTACACCGAGCGAATGAGCGATCTAGGTTCCGAACCCCTTCTACGTTGTGCATGGGCCTCCTTTTATAGCTCAAGGGGTCACCGACAGGTGTCAACGTAGGAGAAAGGGGTAAAAATGTAATTGTGGTGGTAGTTGTAACAGTGCGGGAACAGTGGATGAACAGTGCATGAACAGTGGTCATCACCTACTTTGACAGTGGTGGACAAGAGCATTAAATGCCCGTCGCCGTCGACCCCAAAAGCGCCCGCCCTTGCGTCTCTGTTCGCCACGGCGATAGCCTCGTCACCGTGAAGTGCCACCGTGTCCCCCAGGCTGCACAGCCATCCGCCACGCGTCCCTAGAAGGGCCCCAGGGCGACGCGTGGGTCGATGAGCTGGAGCGCAAGCACACAGTGTGGGTTCCCCCGGCAAGCACCTTGCCGGGGTCCTGATCTTGCCGGGCCGGGAAGCTTGTCGCTCCCCGGGTCTTGCCGGGGCGCCAAGCGCGCCAGGGCTTGTCTTCTAGATACAGTCTTCTGGTCTTCCTGGCAAGCTCCTCTTGCCAGGGTCTTGGGTTAATGACATAGTCTTGAGCCTGGGACGGCCTTCCCGGCAAGCTCCACTTGCTGGGGCCTTGATCTTCTGTCTTGTATACTTTGTTTTTGAATGGCTTAAATAAGGATCAGAGAGGTTTCCGGCAAGCATGTGGTAGACCCTGCCGCGGGAAGCTGCCACTGCCCATGCACAAGTTGGGGAACTAAGGTACCCCTATCTTAGTACACCGACAGGAGCCCCCGGGCCTGGGCCACACACGGTGCCCAGCGCTGTTGGGCCAGGCCCAAAACAGTGCACGGGCACGCGCGGCCCACGGCGAGCCGTAATTCCCCTTCCGCATCCGCCGCGTCCCTCCCAAACGGCACGCGTCGATTGCGGCGTCGTGGGAGGGAACGTGGCCACGTTCTTTAATGGGAAATGCGGAGCGTCCCCCACTTCCCCCTTAAAAGCAGAGGAAGCAGGGGCCGTTATCTTACTTCGTCTTCATTGCTCCTTCCACCTCCAGAAATCCCCTCTGCGCCCCGCCTCCTCATCTCCTCCGCCCTCTTCCGCATCTGCGGCGCCGCCGGACTCCTCGTCCCTTTCCCTCGCCGCTTCCGCCATGGCCCCGAAGACCGAGAAGGCAAAGGCGGAGAAGACCAAGAAAGAGAAATCCGAGCAGGCGGCGAAGCTTGCTCTCCTGCGGAAGAGGAACGTCGTCTTCGCGCCAAGGCTCAGCGCGCGGGAGCTCTGGAACAAGTATTATCTGTTCTGGGCCAAGAAGACCAAGGCGCATCCCCGCACCCGAGTCTACCCGGCCGCCGCCAGAGATCTGTACCCCAGCGGGTATTTCTTCTTCGCTGCCTTCTTCCACTGCGGCCTTTGTCCTCCATTCTCTGAATTTTTCTGCGACATTATGAACACCTACAACCTCCATCTTCTGGACTTGCCCCGCTGGTCAATGGTTTATTTTTGATGGATCTCGAACGTAGTAATACACATATTCATAGTGTAGATGCCAAAAGATGTAAAGTTGATAATGATAGTCCCACATACTTGTGGCATTGCCGCCTTGGTCATATTGGTGTCAAACGTATGAAGAAGCTCCATTCAGATGAACTTCTGGAGTCTCTTGATTATGAATCATTTGACACGTGCGAACCGTGCCTCTTGGGCAAGATGACCAAGACTCCGTTCTCCGGAACAATGGAGCGAGCGACCAACTTGTTGGAAATCATACATACCGATGTGTGCGGTCCAATGAGTGTTGAGGCTCGCGGAGGCTATCGTTATGTTCTCACCCTCACAGATGACTTGAGTAGATACGGGTATATCTATTTGATGAAACACAAGTCTGAGACCTTTGAAAAGTTCAAGGAATTTCAGAATGAGGTTGAGAATCAACGTGACAGAAAAATAAAGTTCTTGCGATCGGATCGTGGGGGTGAATATTTAAGTCATGAATTTGGCACACACCTTAGAAGCTGTGGAATTGTTTCACAATTGACACCGCCCGGAACACCTCAACGTAACGGTGTGTCCGAACGTCGAAATCGTACTCTGTTGGACATGGTGCGATCTATGATGTCCCTCACCGATTTACCGCTATCTTTTTGGGGTTATGTTTTAGAGACTGCCACATTCACTTTAAATAGGGCTCCGTCGAAATCCGTTGAGACGACTCCGTATGAACTTTTGTTTGGCAAGAAACCGAAGCTGTCGTTTCGAAAAGTTTGGGGTTGCGATGCTTATGTCAAGAAACTTCAACCTGAAAAGCTCGAACCCAAATCGGAGAAATGCGTCTTCATAGGATACCCAAAGGAAACAATTGGGTACACCTTCTACCACAGATCCGAAGGCAAAGTCTTTGTTGCCAAGAATGGATGCTTTCTGGAGAAAGAGTTTCTCCCGAAAGAAGTGAGTGGGAGGAAAGTAGAACTTGATGAGGTGACAGTCACCACTCCTGTACCGGAAATTAGCGCAGCGCAGGAAACTGTTCCTGAGGTGCCTGCACCGACAAGGGAAGAAGTTGATGATAATGATCATGAAGAAATTGATCAAGTTACTACTGAACTTCGAAAGTCCACAAGGGTATGTTCCGCACCAGAGTGGTACGGCAACCCTGTACTGGAAATCATGTTGTTAGACAATGGTGAACCTTCGAACTATGAAGAAGCGATGGCGGGCCCAGATTCCAATAAATGGCTTGGAGCCATGAAATCCGAGATAGAATCCATGTATGAAAACAAAGTATGAACTTTGGTGGACTTGCCTGATGATAGGCACGCCATAGAAAACAAATGGATATTTAAGAAGAAGACAGACGCGGATGGTAATGTGACCATCTATAAGGCTCGGCTTGTCGCTAAGGGTTATCGACAAGTTCAAGGGATTGACTACGACGAGACTTTCTCTCCCGTAGCGATGCTGAAGTCATTCAGAATCATGTTAGCTATTGCCGCATTCTATGATTATGAGATATGGCAAATGGACGTCAAAACAGCATTCCTTAATGGCTTCCTCAAGGAAGAGTTGTATATGATGCAACCGGAAGGTTTTGTCGATCCAGAGAACGCTAACAAGGTATGCAAGCTCCAGCGCTCGATTTACGGGCTGGTGCAAGCATCTCGGAGTTGGAATATTCGCTTTGATGAGGTGATCAAAGCGTTTGGCTTTATACAGACTTATGGAGAAGCCTGTATTTACAAGAAAGTGAGTGGGAGCTCTGTGGCATTTCTCATATTATATGTGGATGACATATTGCTGATGGGAAATGATATAGAATTCTTGGAAAATGTAAAGGCCTACTTGAATAAAAGTTTTTCAATGAAGGACCTTGGAGAAGCTGCTTACATATTAGGCATCAAAATCTATAGAGATAGATCGAGACGCCTCATTGGTCTTTCACAAAGTACATACCTTGACAAAATATTGAAGAAGTTCAATATGGATCAGTCAAAGAAAGGATTCTTGCCTGTTTTGCAAGGTATGAGATTGAGTAAGACTCAGTCGCCGACCACGGCAGAAGATAGAGAAAAGATGAGTGTCATTCCCTATGCCTCGGCAATAGGTTCTATCATGTATGCCATGCTGTGTACCAGACCTGATGTCAACCTTGCCATAAGTTTGGTAGGGAGGTACCAAAGTGATCCCGGTTCGGAACACTGGACAGCGGTCAAGAACATCCTGAAGTACCTGAAAAGGACTAAGGATATGTTTCTCGTTTATGGAGGTGACGAAGAGCTCGTCGTAAAGGGTTACGTCGATGCTAGCTTCGACACAGATCTGGATGACTCTAAGTCACAAACCGGATACGTGTATATTTTGAATGGAGGGGCAGTCAGCTGGTGCAGTTGCAAGCAAAGCGTGGTGGCAGCATCTACATGTGAAGCGGAGTACATAGCTGCTTCTGAAGCAGCGCAGGAAGGAGTCTGGATGAAGGAGTTCATCACCGACCTAGGAGTCATTCCAAGCGCGTCAAGCCCGATGACTCTCTTCTGTGACAACACTGGTGCTATTGCTATTACCAAGGAGCCCAGGTTTCACAAGAAGACCAAGCACATCAAGCGCCATTTCAACTCCATCCGGAATTATGTTCAGGATGGAGACATAGATATTTGTAAAGTGCATACGGATCTGAATGTTGCAGACCCGTTGACTAAACCTCTTTCACGAGCGAAACATGATCAACACCAGAACTCTATGGGTGTTCGATTCATCACAATGTAACTAGATTATTGACTCTAGTGCAAGTGGGAGACTGTTGGAGATATGCCCTAGAGGCAATAATAAAAGCATTATTATTATATCTCCTTGTTTATGATAATTGCCTGTTATTCATGCTTGAATTGTATTGTACGGAAACAGCGATACATGTGTGAATACACAGACCACAATGAGTCCCTGGTAGGCCTCTAGTTACCAGCTCGTTGATCAATAGATGGTCACGGTTTCCTGACCATGGACATGAGATGTCAGTGATAACGGGATCACATCATTAGGAGAATGATGTGATGGACAAGACCCAAACTTGAGCATAACACGAGATCGTATAGTTCGTAATGCATAAGCTTTTCGGTGTCAAGTATTTATTCCTTAGACCATGAGGTTGTACAACTCCCGGACACCGTAGGAGTACTTTGGGTGTGCCAACCGTCACAACGTAACTGGGTGGCTATAAAGGTACGCATCGGGTATCGAAAGTGTCTGTTGAGTTGGTACGAACCGAGACTGGGATGTTGTCACTCCGTATGACGGAGAGGTACCTCTGGGCCCACTCGGTAAGACATCATCATAATGAGCTCAATGTGACTAAGTACTTAGTCACGGGATGATGGATTATGGGTCGAGTAAAGAGACTTGCCATAACGAGATTGAACAAGGTATTGGGAATACCGACGATCGAATCTCGGGCAAGTACCGTACCGATGGACAAAGGGAATAACATACGGGATTGAGTGAATCCTTGACACGGTGGTTCATCCGATGAAGATCATCGAGGAACACGTGGGAACCAACATGGGTATCCAGATCCCGCTGTTGGTTATTGACCGGAGAGTGGTCTCGGTCATGTCTACGTGTCTCCCGAACCCGTAGGGTCTACACACTTAAGGTTCGGTAACCTAGGGTCGTAGAGATAAATGCACGTGGAAACCCGAAAGTTGTTCGGAGTCCCGGATGAGATCCCGGACGTCACGAGGAGTTCCGGAATGGTCCGGAGGTAAAGATTGATATATAGGAAGTCCAGTTTCGGCCAACGGGTGATCTCCGGGGGTCACCGGGAGCGTCCCGGGACCACCGGAGGGGCCCCGGGGGTCCACCGGGTGGGGCCACCCATCCCGGTGGGGCCCCTAGGCCGCAAGGGGAAGTGTCCAGCCCTCAGGGCTGGCGCACCACTTGGGGGCCCACCTCCCCATGCGCCTAGGGTTCACACCCTAAGGGGGAGGGGGGCTCCACTTGCCTTGGGGGGCAAGGAACCCCCCCTGGCCGCCGCCCCTTGCAGATTGGATCTGCAGGGGGTCCAGGCGCACCCCCCTGGCCCCTATATATATGTGGGGAGGGAGAGGGCAGCCGCACCCAAGCCCTGGCGCCTCTCCCCCTCCCGTCACACCTCCATACTCCCAACACAGGGCGCCCGTCGAAGCCCTGCTGCGATCTCCACTGCATCCGTCATCACGCCGTCGTGCTGTCGGATCTCTGACGACTTCTCCTCCCCCCTTGCTGGATCAAGAAGGAGGTGACGTTGCTGCACCGTACGTGTGTTGAACGCGGAGGTGCCGTCCGTTCGGCGCTAGATCATCGGTGACGAAGAACGTGAAGAGTATGACTACTTCATCCACACTTCGTTGAAAGCTTCCGCACGCGATCTACATAACGGTATGTAGATGCACTCTTATTTGCTCGTTGCTAGATGTCTCCATAGTTGGATCTTGGTGAAGGCGTAGAAATTTTTTGAATTATGCTACGTTCCCCAACAAACATGTCCAAACAGATTACAGATCTGACAGAGCTCACGAGGAGGATTGATATTACCCGGAGGAGCAGCGTGATCTCGAGCGTGTGGTGGAGTAGGGTTTCCTCCAGGGGCACGGTGAGCCATCGCTCCATCCCCTCCTTCACGGCGCTCCTGACGACTAGGAGCAGCAGGCTTCCTGCCCGCATCGCCCTTCACTTGGACAGGATCCGGATCCTCCTCTGCCCCCCGCCATCTCTTCTGATGGAGCGGGGCGACAGGTTTTTCGCCAGCGGCCTCCTCCCATCGATCGAATCCGGAGTCGCCAGATCCGGAGGCTCTGGTCGATGATGAGGTCCCCGTCTCCGTCTTCCTCTTCCAGACGTGTGAATCGAAGCCACGACCTCGGCCACGGTCAAAGCGACCAGCCCCTCTGCCATGGCGACCCGCACCAAAGCCATTCCCTCTCATCTCTGCGGCGATCTGAGGTGGGTGGATTTTCGGAAATGGAGGAGGAGAAGCAACAACTTGAGCGAACGAGCGAGAATCTCCGCGGATTTTTCCCTCCCACCACCCGAACGACTGACGAACCCTAGATTTGCTCGAAGGAGGAGCGTTCCAGAAGTGGGAGAGGCATTCCTCCAGATCCAGAATGGGGGAGATGCGGGCGACAACGCCTTTTGTATCCTTCTCGCCCCCGCAAACCCTAGACACGCCCGAACCATGGCGGTCCGATCTGCCCTCCCCCACGTGTCGAGCATCGGAACCCGGGTGGACTGGACCGTGCCCTAGAATTCCCGGTTCATCCGAAACGGAGGAAAACCAGTGAACCGGCCTCACCCGCCCAACCTGAGACGCGGTCGCCGCAGAATCCCTTCCGCAAGACCGCCCTGCATCAAACTTCGACGAACTCGGTCCGGCCGCCGTCGCGGCGATCTGAATCCGATCATGAACCCTAGCAAAGTGACAGGGGAAAGAGATGATACCCCCAATTTCGATCGATTCCCCTTCCCGTAGGAAGCGCGCGTCCACCGTGCGCTCATGGGCGTCCAGCAGCACGTCGCGGAGGGACTCTCGCCTGAGCCAGACCACTCCGTCGTCCACAGAGATCCTGCGCGCAGCCACCAGGTCCGCAGCGTATGTCACAAACCAGCGCGAGTCCTGAGGCAGCAGCGGCGGCAAGGAGGAGGAGGTCGCCGCCGTCTGGCCGTCGGACAGAGACGCGCGAGGAGGTGCGCGAGGAGGTGCGCAAGGAGCCATCCCCCTCCTCAAGCAGCTCGTAAGCGGCTGATCCACCTGCGTGTTGTGCTATCTCCTATTGCTTCCTGGGTAGGAGGCTTGTGGGTGGAAGTTCTCGTGTTTTGCCTCGACGAACATCAATGACATGCAGCGGATCTGGGTATTGAGAAGCACGGGGATAATCCCCGGTCGACGCACCACAACGACAATGATCTAGATTTATTTATAAAGTAACAATAAAAAGTGGCTTCCGGCACTCCGCTTTACGCCTCCATTTTTATCCTACTTCTATGTTTCTCCTATCTATATATTTCTCCAGAATAACTTCCGATCCAGAGGACTGCGAAATTCGGAGGAATTTCTCCGAATTCTTGCCATGACTTGTTCAAATTCGATCTGTCCAACTTGAATTTGAAATTTGGATATGGGTATATGGTACCATGGTATATCCAATCCAAGCCACCCAAGTCCATAATCGTGCGGCGGAGGGAAACCCACCATCGTCATCATCGCCATCGACGACGAATAAATAAATAATGCTCCTCCGCATCGGCCTCGCCGTCGGCTCCACGCTCCCCCGCCTCCCCCTCCCCTCGATCCCGCCGCTCCGGCCCCAACCCTCCCGCCGCCGCGCCCTCCTCCTCCTCCCCCTCTCCTCCCTGAGCCCCCACCCGCGCTCCGCCCTCAGCTCCTCCGCCGCGATGGCCGCGCCGCCGGTGGCCAGGAAGGTGCCGCGGAAGCTGGCGGAGCACGGGGACGTGCGCGTCGACGACTACTACTGGCTCCGCGACGACGCGCGCGCCGACCCGGGCGTCCTCGCCCACCTCCGCGCCGAGAACGACTACACCGCCGCCCTCATGTCCGGTCAGTCAGATCAGCACCCCGCTCGCTCGCCCTCCTCCCCTCAGATAGATGCCACGCTTGCTTGCTACTCGGTGGTTTTGCTTCGATGTGCAGGCTTACTCCTATGATATCGTTGCTTCCTGTTACTAGGGGATCTGAGTGAGCAGATCGCTTTAGTAGATATTTAGTGTGGCTAGCTTCACCTAGATTGATTACCTAGTAATATGCCATGACACTAGAATTGCGGCGATTAGTAGATCAAGCAGCACTGCTAGTGGCGGATCAGCGGAATTTACCTGATTATCAGTCCATTCTGCCTGATTATTGCTAGTCGAATTCCTCGGCTTATACCGCGGGGGCGGTTGTAATGTTATAGGGCTACGATGTATATTATGTGCCTGGTAGTGTGGCTTGCAGAATGTGAACTGTATTCGGACCAGACTGCATCTGCTGAAGTATTTTTTCGGTCTTCATATGGTGTGCTGCATTTTGGTTTATCTCTGCTATTTTACGTCCTCCAGATACCAAGCAACTTGAGGACGAAATATTCGCTGAGATCCGAGGGAGAATCAAGGAGGACGATATAGATGCGCCTCTCCGCAAGGGGCAGTATTACTACTACAAAAGAACATTGACCGGCAAGGAGTATGTGCAACGCTGCAGGCGTCTTGTGCCGACCGATGGCCCTGTTACAGTCCATGATGAGATGCCCACAGGCCCCGATGCGCCTGCTGAGCATATTATTCTGGACGAGAATTTAAAGGCTGAGGGCCATGACTACTACAGCATTGGGGCTTTCAAGGTATAATTGTGGACCCATGCCCTCTTCTCCATGTGTGTATGTTTGATTCTTAATGTCTCACATGAATGCTTCCCATTTCAGGTCAGTCCCAGTGGCAAGCTAGTTGCCTACGCAGAGGACACAAAGGGTGATGAAATCTACACTGTTTTTGTCATTGATGCAGAGAGTGGACAGTATGTTGGGCAACCTCTGAAAGCAATTACTTCTGACATTGAGTGGGCCGGTGATGATAACCTTGTTTACATAACAATGGACAACATTCTTCGACCAGATAAAGTATGTTAACTCTTCTTCTTTCTCCTACATGAAATTTATCCTGATCTCTGCTAGTAAGCTGCATACACACTAGACAAAAGAACAGAATAATGATGTTGTGATTTACGTAATGCGATTGCTCTATTGGTCATTGCTTGCAATGTTGTGCATGGTGTTGTTCCCTCCATACCAATTTTTTTAAGTTATTTTCCTGGAAAGGGGAAACGTTACTTGAATTACTCACGTGCACTTCAAGAAAAAGATTATTCAGTTATTCCTTGGCCCATATATGTTTTATAATTGGATATTACAGTACCAAGTTTGGTTATTATCATCAATGTGTGTGTCTGTGTGCATTTGGGTTTACAAGTGTTTGTAATAGTTTATTGAGTCCTTACTTTTTATGGGTTTTTGCAGGTATGGTTACACAAGTTAGGATCTGATCAATCGGATGATACATGCCTGTATCATGAAAAGGATGACACATTTTCACTTGGTCTTCATGCTTCCGAAAGCAAACAGTATTTATTTGTTGGATCTGGAAGCAAAAATACAAGCTTTATATTTTACCTAGACATACCCAATCAGAGCAAGGAGCTCGCAGTTTTGACACCTCGTGTAGATGGCATCGATACAACAGCAAGTCACCGTGGAAACCATTTCTATATTACAAGGAGAAGTGAAGAATTCTACAACTCCGAATTGGTTGCTTGCCCGTTGAATAATGTAGCAGAGACCACTGTCTTGCTACCGCATAGAGAAAGGTAATAAACTTCATTGTACTAATTTATGTTTGGAAGGTCGGTCAGTCTTGTGGTTGATGGACTGTATGCTGGTAGACAGTACACAATTGTTTTTTGAAACACCATCGTCAATGTAATATTATATGTATCATTGTATTTATTTGTGATATACCTACTTGAAGGATATATAAATGGTAATAGAAGAAAGCATGCTTTTGTTTAGCTTGGACATCATTCCAAAATACTCCCTCCGTCCGAAAATACTTGTCATCAAAATGGACCAAAAGTGATGTATCTAGAACTAAAATACATCTAGATACATCCCCTTTTATTCATTTTGATGACAAGTATTTCCGGACGGAGGGAGTAGATGACATTGTTTGTAGCTCATCGATCTTATTTTTAGAAACCTTCATGTTAACATTTTGTAGCTCCAGGCTCGAGCATGAAACTTCGCTGTGGAGTTAGTTCTGGCTTACAGATCTGAAGATCTTGGTTGTACTTTATTTTTCCGATCTTGCTTGTGTACATAATCGACACCACTATTGGATAGCTTATGAACCTGTTCTTACTGTCTTCAAACTTTTGAGCACAAGCCTGTTACTCTATGCATGTTGTAGTAATCTTGGGCATATGGAACATTGGTATGATGGCACTACGACGTTCTAGATTTAGCTACATCTGCTTCCTAGCTTTTGTTTCTTATACAGTTACAAAGCAGGTCAGAAGCTGATGCCATGAAAATGACAACTCCATTTTTTTTTCCTAATGTACCGAACATATCTGTGGTTAAGTATGGTGTTAGATTATACTAGGATAGCCATGTATTATCTGTATCGAATTGAAAACTGCACACACCTATCAGTTAAATTTGTGTGTTGCAAATTTAATTAACTGTGACTTGCTCTTCTTATCAATGGATGTACTATGTATTAGGGCTGCTGTAATGCCCATTAACAACATGAAGTAGCATTATTGTTTAAATACTTGAAACTCCTTGCAGTGTGAAAATTCAGGATGTCCAACTCTTTGAGAATCACATTGCTGTATATGAGCGTGAGAATGGTCTGCCAAAAGCAACTGTCTATCGCTTACCATCCACTGGAGAGGCAGTTGGGCAACTTCATGGAGGACGGGCAATTGATTTTGTTGATCCAGCATATGCAGTGGAACCTGAACCGTCACAGTTCAATTCAAATGTTATTCGCTTTTATTATAGCTCAATGAGGACGCCACCCTCTATCTTTGACTATGACATGGATACGGGGGTGTCGGTATTGAAGAAAATTGACACAGTAAGTTATCAGCTGCACCATTTTTAGCTTTTGTGTACCTATGCTTAACCCTACCAGTGCTATGGGAACAAACCGTGCACCTTGTTTAGGACCCCCCTTTTACGTGGCAACCAACCAACCAACCAATTTTAGATTACTCTGACTATGGTTGTTTTATACAACCCTAATACTATGTCTGTTTCCACATGTGTCATTTTTAGTGTACATAAATAATGACATGTAATTGTAGAAGCACGGTGAAATAATCATAGAAGGCTTCCATCGGTGATTTTTTTTTAATTCATGATGCAAACATTGTATTCTTGTGCAGTAAATGCTCTAGTTCCACCTTCATTTTGGTGTCTGCTTCATTTTAACAAATGTGTTAATTTGTTCACCAATTTAAGTAAGAACTCTTATGAACCACTGTTGATTTGCGCTTTTGATTTTCTCAGGTTTTAGGTGGGTTTGAAGCGTCAAACTATGTAACAGAGAGAAAATGGGCTGCTGCTTCTGATGGAACTCAGATCCCCATGTCCGTTCTTTACAGAAAAGACATGGTGAAGCTTGATGGCTCAGACCCCATGCTGCTATATGGATATGGCTCGTATGAGGTATGGACTCTGTCGTATTATTATCTTCTGTATAAATAGTAAGTCCCTACTCCCTCCGTCCCATAATGTAAGACGTTTTTTGACACTACACTAGTGTCAAAAAACGTCCTATATTATAGGACGGAGGGAGTACTATTTAGTAGGGTGTACATGATTGAAAAGAGAGACAGGGACGATTTTGCGCCTCTAGTAGTACTAGTTTCGGTCATTGTATGTTCGGTAAAGTCTGCTGAACAACTGCGAAAACATGTTTCTTTTTAACTCATAGAAGTTGCCATCCATGTATCAGATTATCAACAGATTCCAGGTTTTACAGTTAACTGTGCTTGCTTACACTCCTTGTGCTACTGCTAACTGTGCTTGCTTACACTCCTTGTGCCAACAGATATGCATAGATCCAACTTTCAGGGGATCAAGGTTCTCTCTGGTGGACAGGGGTTTTATATACGTGATAGCTCATATCCGTGGAGGTGGTGAAATGGGCCGGAAGTGGTATGAAGATGGGAAGCTGTTGAAGAAGAAAAACACTTTCACTGATTTCATTGCTTGTGCTGAGCACTTGATAGAAAACAAGTACTGTACGAAGGAAAAGCTTTGCATCAACGGGAGAAGTGCAGGTGGTCTACTGATGGGTGCTGTCCTAAATATGAGGCCTGACTTATTCAAGGCAGCTGTTGCTGGGGTCCCTTTTGTTGATGTTCTCACAACTATGCTTGACCCAACTATCCCGTTGACTACAGCTGAGTGGGAGGTATTAATCCCCTATGTTGCATTTAATTTTGTTTTCATGATTCACTGTCATATTGTCACTTTGTACACTTGCTTCAGTTAGACATAGGTTAGCTTGGCCTTTGATCCAAACCAGGCTTAGGCCAATATTGCTTGTGGGGCATGTCTAACAGTCTAAGACTAGGAAATGATTGTCGTACTATAATATATATGTGTCATCAAATTCCTTTTTACATAGTTTGAATGTATCTAGTTTTTATGCCATTTATATCCTTATGATAAAAAAAGGAAGTGAATAATTTGCCCTGTATGTAATCTGTGCATGCCCATTGGCCATGCACGTGCTTTAGTCTTGCTATGTATTTATTCTAGGTATCAACTTTCATTGCATTGCCCACCTGCAGTTTTGTTTCTGCTCTCACCAACACATCCTTTTTGCCCTTGGTTCAGGAGTGGGGTGATCCAAGGAAAGAAGAATACTACTATTACATGAAGTCTTATTCTCCGGTCGATAACGTAAGTGCTGATCTTTATTTTGTGATACATGTGTTTTCTTGCCCCGCAAGCTATCGAGGCTGGCTGCAGAAATGTATTTACCTGAGATGCCTGTCCATCTGCTGCAGGTAAAAGCACAAGACTATCCCCACATTCTCGTCACTGCCGGCTTAAATGGTATATATGGCCCTTGGATACTGAGTTTCTGTTGGCTACCGTTAGCTGTTAACACCAGATTATACTCACAGTTAACTACTCCATGACAAACAGATCCTCGCGTGATGTACTCGGAGCCTGCTAAGTTCGTGGCCAAGCTGAGGGAACTGAAGACAGACGACAACCTCCTGCTGTTCAAGTGTGAGCTCGGCGCAGGGCACTTCTCCAAGTCGGGGAGGTAAATAAATAGCAAAGGAGACATTACTTCTTCTTTGCGCTTGATTTCGTCTTTTTTGACGTGGCATGATTTTAGTGCCACAAAAAAGGAACAAATACAGTTTTGCTTTTCCGGCCTAACGGTCGTTGTTTTAACTTGCAGGTTTGAGAAGTTGCGAGAAGACGCCTTCACCTACGCATTCATCCTCAAGGCGCTGGGCATGACTCCAACAACGGCTTCTTCGCTGTGACGTGCACACATAATCGATCGTCGCCGTCAGTAACTTCATGGATTTAATTTTGTAGGCACTTCTTCCGGTTTGCCCAAAAAGGTGGGCAAGAAAGAAAGCCATTTGAATTAGTTGTGGCCTGTGAGGGAGTGAGTGAGCGATCCTTGGTTTGGTCTGATGATGATAAGGGAGCGCAATCTCTTTTTAACTTGTGCCCTTGGCAATGTGTATCTGTAAGAAGTGCATTCCTTGTTTTGCTATCATGGTTTGGTTTGATGATGGGAAATCGAACTCATGGTTGCCTAATTGATGGGTTTGATATGTCCTACCTGATAGAAAATTCAGCACGTCCTGAATTGCAGTCTCGAACTGAAGGCGCAACAATTAACTTCATATTCAGTAAACTGCACCTGGTAACTGTACATACACTTCATATTCGTGAGGCAAGTTATCCTCAAAACCATGAAATGTTGCAAGCTATGAGCTCCAGGAATGAATGACTGAAAATTGGTTATACTTTGGACAAATTCGTCCCAAAGCCACAGCATCATAAACTGGGTATAATCATAAGTTTATCTGGCAAAGCTATGAACTCCCAGGAATAAATGCAAAAATTAAAGTGGGCAACGGACGCCCAGAACAGCCAACAATTAAGGTGCAAATAAGGAGGCTTGCACATGATGCATGATGACAATTATAATTTCTTTCATCAGTGAGCCTGGTTACATCTATATATCTGCTAGTCGAAGTTCTTCGCCTCTCTTGTTACTACTCCACACAAAGAAAAGTCGGAAAGGTAGACTACAACAGGATGAGCAAAATTTACAAGAGGCAGCAGCTACAAGCCATCCGGTGGTGCTTGCACTAGATCGCTAGCTTTAGGAAAATCATCGCAATCGATTTATGACCGCCGCTATCTCCTCTCAATTGTTTTTCTTCTTTTCTTGTTCCTTTGGACAGCCTCTCCATGACGCCTGCGTCATACACAAACACGCCATAACTACATCGTAAAGAACCTCGAAAATAGAAGCAAAGTTCCGAAAACATAGAGCAAGTTCCAGCACAAGATGTAACCATGTATAATGAATCAGTATATGAGCTAAATTTAACCAAAGTTCTTCAGCCAAACTGATCAGACACTCAAACCACTTACCTATCATGCGTCTGCTTTCGTTTCCTCTTGACACCGCTTGGCTTTATTGGTTGATCTCTGCCACGCCGCCTGAACACCTCAGAATCACTACTGCTACTACTACCGACACTAACATCTGTAACAGGATCCCTTGATAGCGCAAGTCTATCAAGACCAGTTGCATCGAGCGAGGTTTCTTCTCTTAGCCGCTGTTTGAAATCTTCCAGCAAAACAACACCTGGGAAAGCAGAGCACAAGCATGAGCATGTTGTTGTTCAGCAAAGTGATTGGTTGCACCATAGACCATACAGCTACTAGTATTCAGAAAGGGTGAGAGCTGCTACATCTTTCTTGGTTTCATGACACACTCGCAGATGAAGTACGAACTAAAATCGTACTCCCTCCGTTCCGAATTACTTGTCTCGGAAATGGATGTATTTAGAACTAAAATATGTCTAGATACATCCATTTTTGCGACAAGTAATTCCGAACGGAGGGAGTAGTATTTTTATGAGCAGCCTATATATAAAGACCGAGTAGCTGTCAAATTGGTCATGAGGCAGGAGGACACCTGGGTGCACAAACATTTGATTAAGCTGCATTGTCTGAAGACCATTATATACTGCAACTCCGAATCGGAAAAACTGTCCTATGCAATGAATTCATAGCTGTGCTCAAAATCTGGCCCTTTGGCACACAACAAATTCAGAGTATTGTGAATAACAGAAATCAGGAAGACATAAATTTGCGCGTTCTACCAGCACACCATTAGCACAAATTTTTCTCTAATTGTTGCGGGGAGGGGAGGTGCGGCGGAGCAACAGAAGCAGGTGGTACCGAGGGCCCGCAGCGTGCGCAGGTCGAAGGCGTCGGCGAGGTGGGGGCGGCCGGCGGTCTCCGCCCGCTTCACGGCCAGCATCTTCACCCTGATGAGGAGATCCTGCACCACCGCGGCACCATTAAAACCTGTCGTAACTCGTAAGGGCGAGAAATTAAGAGCGAGGAGAAGGGCGGCGTCACTGACGAGCTCGGGCTCGGAGAGGGAGGCGAGCCACCGCGACTCCTCCTCGGTGCTGGCCGGCGGAGGTGGGGTGTCGCCGGCGGCGGGAGGCGCCATGAGAGGAAGACGGTATGGGAGCGAGGTTTGCTTGCGTGTCTTCTTCGCAGGGTGTTCGTGGGCTTTGGTGGGCTAACAGGCCCAACTTGATTGAGTCGGTCACGGGACTGCGAAGCCCATGGAGACGCCAGGTTACTACAGTGGTTAGGAGAGACCCAAAGGCCAGTTTGGATTGTCTTCAAAGGGTAACTTGATTGAGAGGGTGTTTGTTTCCAGGGACTTATTGGTCTAGGGACTTAAATAAGTCCCTATAAGTCTCATCTAAACCAAATAGGAGGGACTTATAGGGACTTAAAGTAGGCATTTGGGACTTATCAAATAAGACTCTCAAGGAGGGACTTATAGGGACTTATAGTTGTAATATGGTCTAGTAGTACATGTTAATTCCCATGAACCAAACAGGTAGGGACTTTTTAGGGACTTATGACTTATAAGTTGGGACTAAAATAAGTCCTAGGACTTATGAATCAAACAGGGCCTGAGTCTCTCGCCAGACTACCAAGCCTGGTCAGGAGAGACCAATAGACCAACAGACTTCCCTCAAAATAAAAATAAAAACATAATGCAACAGACGGGACGCGGCTGTTCTGATCTTTTTCTCAAAAAAAAAAAAGAGAGGCTGTTCTGATTCTGAGCTTAGTAAAATCAAAACAATAGAAGAATTCAAGCAAGCTCACATGAGCTCGGGATGAGAGCCACACTTTTCGCAATAGACAATGCTAGCTATATCCGGTGTCGAAACTAAGAGTGCAGTAGCAACTATACTCTGCGATGATGAAGGAAAGTTTCTTGATGCGTCACTTCTGGTCATTGACAGAGTGCTGGATCCATCCTGTGTTGAGGTTGTTGCAAGTCAAGAGGGCTTGTGTTTGTTAGTACAAGATATCCAGCGAGGCCCAACGATCACTACTTCAAATTGTGTAAGAGCGATAAGAGGGACTGAAGAAGGAAGTAAAGGTGAGAGTGTAACCATCATATAGCAGGCCAACGGGCCTGTGCTTCACGGGCCAGCACAGAGGTCGGCCTGTATTGGTCCTGGCCTGGCACACGGCAAAATTGGCCATGCCTGGCCCGCGGCACGCATAGGGCCTTGCTTGGGCGACGCCCGCCGGCACGGTCCAGTTTTCTTTTCAGAATCTATGGTTCATCTCTTTTCTTTAGAATTTGAGCCCTGGATGGCCCAAACAGCCCAAAGGGCGGAAAAGCACACGAACCGGCCCGTTTAGCTCATATGTCGTGCCGAGGGCGCGAGGTAAAGCACGGGTTATGGCTGGGCAGTTCGCCACCAAACAGGACACCATGTCCCTCTCGGAAGAGTCTGGAGCAATCAATTTGCAACGCAGAGGAACCTACAAAGAATTTAGTACACCCTGCCCTTGGCCCGCATTTTGATTCACTAGGTGAGGCATACGCCTTCTACAATCTATATCCTTGGGATGTCTTTGGTATCAGATATGGTAAAAGCAGACTAAATGCCGTGAGGACGAAATGCATGTAGGAGATCGTATATGCTTGCTCGGTGAGTAACGAGCGAATTTGCTCAAATATTGTACATTTCAGAGTAAATGTGTTTTTGCCGTGTCGTCGATGTGTTCTCCAAGTGCGGTAGTGTCTGGTGTTATGTTTTGTTGGCTGACATGCAAGGCAAACCGGAGGCAGGGAATAGTAGGTCATGCATATGCAAGTGAACAGTGTTGATTAGACTGTTGCGCGCGCCGGACAACAGCTGGTACATCACAGAGCACCATGAGAGCCGCAACCATTCAATGTCCTTAACAATGGGTGAGAAGATGCACTGGTGGTCGCACAAGCACATCGACCCATACACAAGATTTGATAAAGCAACTTATGGAACACAATGTGAACCTTGGGAAGGTGTGCCTTCTTTGGTTCGGTCAAGAAGGTGACCTTCATGAAGAGGACCCTAAGAAACATTTGCGAGAAGTTAAGCCGTGAATCACATGTTGAAGACATACATGCCTTCTTCAAGCCCAATGCATATATTTGTCAGGCAGTACATACAGTTTGTGCGTGAGGAAAGCTACAAGGAGAAGAGGACGGTGACTATAAGCATTTTGTGTGTGTACAATTTTATTATTTGACAGAAATGCATGTACACTTCATACATGTCAGGCATTTGTTTACATGAATCACTAACGGACAGAAAAGCCAAACTATATTTGGTTTAGTGACAGGGTGAGGGTGGAGCTGTTAGGAGGACCAATTTGGTGATAGAGCGGCATGCAAGTAAAATTTACACCAGGGCTATGTTTGAGGAGTTTTGTTGCCTCCTAATTAAAGGGACGTTGTACAAACTGTCGAGAATCGAGTTCTGAAGTTTTAATTCCTATTCTGTATTGTAGTACCCTTTTAGGATTTTCAAGTATTTTCAGTAAGCATTGCTCCCCGCTTGTTCCTCAATTACCAGAGGCATCTTACATATTGTACCAGTAGAGCACCAAGTTTGATAATGTTCATCTATACTAAATTTGGTTTACTGATTACAGGAAATATTGCTTCCTACTGTTGGGGTATCTCTGGCATCTGCCTAGTTCGTATTTGTGGTCACGTACACTAGCTAGTGTTCACATCCTAGGTTTAGAGCATGGGCTTGTATGCTGAATGTGTTTGCTGCTGACACAGTGACACTTGGCCGGCATGCAGGATACACCAGTGTGTTTTCCCAGTTCATGAGTGAGCTGTGCGCGGGTACATTCAAAGTTTGAACTTTCAGAAAGATTATATGCAAGTACTGCATGACAGGTGGCAGGATGGCATCCCTGAAAGCAGTATAAGAGTATACCATCCGGCAATGTTCGTCGGTTCTGGGGTCATGAGTTCTGTCGGTAGAAGTTCGCTGACTGAGGTTTCAGTTTCACAGCTGGGGATAAAGTTATTTTTTTTTAAACAAGGCTGCGGGTAGAGTTGGGAGCTGCCTGGTATGGAATGTGTGTCAGTTCTTTGTTGTTATGACTGTAGTACTCCAGTATGAGTTTGAATGTGACAGTTTCCTTGTCTGTGTTTTTTATGTGGTTTGCATCCATGATTATCTGCGTGTGTGTCCCTCCCTCGTAGCTGGAAACACGGCAATTTCTGAAAATGCGGTTGTGTGTGCAGACATCCGCATGATGGCCGCATGTCTTTGTGATCAGGAGGCCTAAGTATGAACCGGCCGCGTCTCTGCTGATTTCCTTCAGGATTGATTGTGTGCTGACACTAGGAAATATGTATGAATGTCCAGGCTGGAGGCGTCCATGCGTCAGGTCATTTTAACTTGCAGTGTACACGCGCATGCGCCTGTTCGATTTGAAATTCAAAACTTGTGTGTGTGATCGGGAGATGGGGGGTGTGCCATTACACAAGAGATGTGGTGGATACTGGGCGTCAGGTTCATCCTCCATGTGTTCTACTCTGCTAGCAGCAAAGGCGCGGGTGTGGAGCGCCCAGACTGACTCAAGCATCGTTGCCGTGATTGCAGCATCGGTGACGATGGATCATGAATGGCACGAAGTGCTATGGCGATCGCGCACCCGCTCCCGACAAGAAAACAAAAGTGAGAGAAATAAGATGTGTTTTCGTTTTCCTCTGGACCTTCCGCACTGGTTTAACTTGGTCGTCCCAGTCACAGCTAGAGGAGCTCCTGTGGCTGGGCGGAGGAGGACGATCCAGAGGCAGACATGGCTGCTGCTTTAGCCATTGGATGGTGGCTGGTTTTGGGACGTTTTGGGAAACGCTTTGTATCAGTAGTCTGATACGAACACATCGTGAGACCACTCATGCTTCGTTGATTTGGATTTCATCACATGGCCAAGATAACCTGCCAAACCCCCTCCCATTTTTTACGCAGCCAATTTCGCACAATCCCATTAATCTCTCCCCCGTTTCCTCTCCTTAAAAACTATCATCCCCTTCCTCTCTCTTGCCGGCGAGGCTGCGACCCACCTCACTCCGAGCTCATAATCCACCTGAATCGCCGCCGTTTTCTCCACCAACGACAACCAGATTCGACCTCCTGCACCCCGTGCTTCCAATCCTCCTCACCGTCGACCTGTCCATGCACCGCCATGCCATTCGATCCCCTCCATCGCACCATTCCTCCTTGATGCGGGGTGCTGGTGGTGGACATCCGAATATATGTCATGGACATGTTGGACGGCGACTCGCCATCGCCCTTAGAACAAGAAGGCCTGAATTTTGAGGGACCGAAGTGGATCCTGACTATCCATGTCGTACTCTAGCAGGTTTATGAGGTTGCCGTTGCATTCAGGTGCTCCGTCAGCAGCCATCGCAGGTGACCGTGGGCCTTTCATCTGCTTCCATTGGAAGTCTACTGATGCAAGACGTGTGGAGCTTGGTGTGAACGTCCGTGCTCGTGCTCGCTGCCCCCACTGTGAGGAACTACACCGAGTCCCAATCAAAAAGCAGTAAGCTGAATCCATATGTGATTATGTCTGCGCTGCTTTTTGATGGAAGCATGCTATCCTTTCGACAGAAGCATTTTTTATTCTCTAGAAAACTCATCCCAATTTATGATAAGCATGTGTCATCTTTGAAACTAAACGAAAAATAATCTTGACAATGGAAACAGGTTACTGCTTCATTTGAAGTAATTCCCTACTCTATGGAGTCAATTTGGTGATGCTTTTGAAACAATATATCACCTTGTTAGATGATACAAAAAATCCTGTTACAGAAACCAAATTTCATTAGCCATCCAAAACACTCTTCGGTCAAAGGATACATAAATCTCTTGCATTGGAAGCATACCATAAAATTCTAGTATAACACTGAATCAAATTTCCATAACCAGGGAAGCTCATTCTTGCGTCAATGGAAGCATAAATTCGATGCACATGCACAGGAAATAAGTATTGAAGCAAATTTCATTAGCAATGGAAGCTCAATTTCCAATGGGGGAAGCACAAATGTTGGGTTCGAAACAAACCATGTAAAAACAATTTTCCTTTAGATAGAAGCAAATGTCTATTTCATGGGAATCAAACATGGATATTGTTGGAAGCAAAATATATGTCGTAATAAATAAGCAAACATGAATATTATTCATCTAAATAAACACGAACATTATTGGAAGCAAAATATATTTCAAAAGAAACCCTTTTAGATTTATTAGTTTCTGTAACAACTGAAATTAGTAGTTTCCTACAAATCTGGAAGAGCTAAATTAGGGTGCAGTTAATAGCGGATCCCACGCCATTAATTTCAATCTTGGCAACTCTGACGCATGGTGCACGCCTGCCACTATCCTCATCCAACGATCAGGCGGGCTTCCATCCTAGGGGCGAGGACTGGTCTGACGGGAGGCTGGGCATCAGACGTCTGATGCCTAGTGGTTCCCGTTTGTTTTTGAGGGATATTTATTCCAGCTTGGGACCACAACAGTTTCTGTCCGTCGGGCTATCTTCTGTACCGGGATGTCCGTTCGTTTGACGCGAGAGTTAATGCGCCAACTGTCCTTGTATATACGTTGCATATATACGAGCGAGGTACGACGGGAAATACCAGCGCCGCAGATATCCCGATGCAAATGGATGCGTGAGATTTCGGGTGCAGCTGTGATCGGGATCAGAAACGAATTTTCGGCATTATATGCACATGTTTGCGAGTAAATTACAAAGTTATGATAAAATCGTTATGTATTTTTTTCTCAAATGTGCAATTATCAATTTACACTCCATAAAAAATAAGCTTTCTAGTCCTTCAAGCATAACTAAGAATTGTTTACAAATATATAATTTTGAATTAAAGCAACATTCAAGACAAACTAAATCAAACTTACTGAATTACAGTTTCTCCATTCGACTTACAAAATTATTCTCTTTTCATGTTGTTCCGTGCCTCAAGCCTTTCTTTAATTTCCTTGATGGGAGAAAATGATAGGTTGGGGCGAAGCCACACGCATGCCTCATCAGGACGACTTTCAGGATGCAACCATTTCACGGCCTTGGCTTCGCCATCAACAAAGCTGTACCTAAACACGCCGCCCCAAAAGACAAAGTAGGCACACCCGCCACCTCCGTCCAGCTTCATCGCATGGCTAGCGGGGGATCCAAGGAACAAGACGTGGTCTCCTAGGTTCCGTCCGTCTCTGTCCACCCATTGCATCTTGCCACTGGCTACTTCTTTCCGCATCGTGCGCAATTTCACTCGCAACATGGGCGCCGGATTGCTGCAACCGTAACCACTCAATGACCGTTTCACCATGACAGATGCCAAAAACAACTCACCGCGGGACTCCAAGATGTAGCTGCATTCATGAAGATAACTTGTGTCCTCGACTAGATCCCACCTCGACTCGAGATCGTCGCCGTTAACATCACTGATGTTGCCTTGGTAGTCCGTCGTCATCATGAAGCACCACATAGAATCGCCATCCAACACTAAGACCTTGCTATCATGATACATGGCATAGGGTTGTGCAAACAATTTCAGCTTCTTTGTCATGACCGTCCATGTCGCATTGCCGGGACACAGGATAGCCGCCGTAAAGGAGTGTGAGGGGAAGCTGCTAATAAAGTTGTAGATAAAAACAGTACCATCGCCGTAGACGACGCCCCGTAAACTCTTCATGGACATTCCTTCATCGTAAGGTAAGGGAGGCAAGGGCTTGACGGCTCCGGTAACAATATCGACGAGTCTTGGCTGGGAACTCGTTACAAAGAGCCAGGTAGCGGCGCCATCCGCGCTAGCCACCCAGTTTCTGTTGTTGGTACGTGGCACCTCTGGTGGCTCTGTGAGGACGATGTCGCCGTCATCGTGTGGGTCGTGGTCTTGCGGCGCCTTGAGGGGGTGATGAAAGTCGACGATGGAGTGTAGCATCTGGTCGTCGCACGAGGTGAGAACCCATGGCAGGCAGGTGGGGCGGGAGAGCAGCGTCGCCGCGTGGCGCCACGGCCTGCAGACCGCGTGGAAGCGGACGAAGTCGATGGCGTGCTGCAGGCGGACGGAGACCTCGAGGAGCAGCTCCGGCGGTAGACTGGTCCAGGGGCTGGGCTTGGACGCGGGCGCCGACGTGGACGGGCCGGAGACCTCGAACAGCTGCTCCGGCGGTAGACTGGTCCAGGGGCTGGGCTTGGACGCGGGCGCCGACATGGACGCTGGTGGGGCGGACCGATACGCCGCGCGCGAGGGGATGCACCCCATTGATGGGATCGGATCTAGGAAGGAGGAAAGAGATGGAGCAGCTCACCGTACGACGCAGGGGAATCTATCTCTTTTTCCAGGTTTAGGCGAAGGCCAGGCCCGTCCGTGTGGTACTAGGCTCCCGTCTCCACCGGAACTTCCAAATCCAAAGATATGAAATTACTTAAAAAAAGGGAAAAATTCTAGTCAGCCGGCTGATTTCACGGCCTTCCAAATCCCTCATCTTATCTCTTCCTCAACCTTTGCTAAAAAAAAACTCTCCTCAACCTCTCTCTCGTTCATAACTACCTCAATCTTATCTAGTGGAGGGACTTCTTCAACAGGAGACGGTGGAGCGGCAACCAATGGCGTACATCTTGCCGCTGAGGAGGATGGTGGCGAGGCAAGCTGGTTGGAAGTCTGATGCTCGCCGGCGGTGGCGTGATGGCGGGGACTAGCGGCACGATGGCACGGACGGGTGGCCCCACTCTCCCTCACCGCCGTCCGGTAGGAGTTCGTGGTGAACAACAATGCGTTTGCTTTTTTTTTTGCAACATCCACTTTGTTGGAAGAATAATTCCCGCAACATCAATCATGTTGCAAAATTTCTTTTGTAACACCATATAAATGGTAAAAGACGAAGATTTTTTTTTTTTTTGCAACATAACCTTTGTTACAAAGTTTTTCTGCAACAATACATCTATTGCTAAAAAGTGAACATAGAAAAATATCTGCAACACCGCATATATTGCAAAAAAAATGAAAAATCCGCAGCACGACCTATGTTGAAAAAAAAATCCACACCACAATCTCTATGCTTCTGCAACATTATATTTGTTGCAAAGTAAGGGAAGACATCCAGCCGCTCGATTTTTTTAGATCTGATCATTATCGAGTTCGTGGATCTTTTAAAAAGATTTGCCGGCCGTAGCAGCCCCCTTAAAAAACTACTTTTTGTATAGTAATTCTGAAAAGAAACGTACTGCAAATTTCAGTGTTTTTTCAAAAATATTAGATCTATTATAAAGATTCACTGGAAATACAAAACACACCAAACATAATAAAAAATTACATCGAGGTCCATGGATAACCGAACGACCATTGCCGCCGCTAGAATGAGTTGCCGACGTGCCGCTGTCGCCGCTCTCATACCGGAGCTGACCTGACCTTGTCGATGACAGTTGGGAAGTCTTCGTGCATGCGCCCCTAAGGTCTAGCGTTCGGGACCTGCAGTCATCGCCATTGAATTCTAGAATCGATCTAAAGAACCTAACACCAAATCTCGCCGTTGCATACGAATAACGAGAAACCCTAACCTCGCCACTCGGTGGAGCTGGCAGGAATTTACACCGGAGCTCCATCTAGTTCATCCCGATGAACAGAGTTGAGCAGAATCGGTGCCCAGAAGACTGACTTGAAGAGTAAGCACCGCCATCCGTCCCAGCACCGCCCTTGCGAGAACCAAAACCGCAACCGAGAATACACTCCCCGCACCAGGAATACACTCCCCGCAACCGGCCACCTGAACAGCAGGTGGAGGGGAGGTGAATCCATGAGCTCGTCGGCGGAGATCCAAGGGAAAAGGCTTTCCCTAGTCGCCTTGTGAGAGGGAAAGAAAAAGCTTGTATGGAACTCGTCTGCGAATTTCAGTTTCTTCTCCAATCCGTATCAAATTAATCATACTTCAAAAAGGCATGCGATCCATACATGCACACCTGAGCTTCTTTGCTTGGCATGCATCTTAATATCTTGCCGGGATGTTACACCAAAGGGAAAAAAATTCTTAGTAAGGTATTTTTATTAGCTTATATAAAATAGTATCTTACCAAGTCGTGCATGAAATTTTCATTTACTTATGTAATACTCCTCCGTCCCAGAATGTGAGACATTTTTTAACACTAGTGTAATATCAAAAGACGTCTTACATTATTGGACGGAGGGAGTAAGGGGCTGTTCGGGTTCTCTCCGCTCCAGAACTCCGCTCACGGAGTGGACGGAGCAGCCCCGGACGCGCTAACTCCGCGGAATCAGTAGAGCGGAGCGGAGCCATCGGTTGTTTAAAATCGCGGAGCGACGAATGTGCTGATCCGCAGATCCTAAAAACATAGGAGTTCATGGAATTTACGAGGGAATGCCACCGATAAGTGAAACGTACCGGTTCAATAGATTTTGTCTGTCACGCTCGTTACGTTTTGAACCACGAACGGGCCTGTAGCATGGGGCACAAAACAGATTACTGGTCTTTCAGCCCAACTCACGAAGCGGAGTGGCGCGAGCGAGGCGAACGGTTCGTCTGGCTCACACGATTGATCGAGGAGTGGGAGCGCAGGATTTTGCGGAGCGGGCGGACTACCAAACAGGGCCTAAATCTCAGCTTGCCCTTGCACTACAACTGGATTAGGTTCCATGCCGCGTCGGCGAGAACACCACGCGATCCCTGTACATGTTAGGATTTGTTTCGTGTCCACCTTAGATCTCGTTTGTAGTCCTCATCATATGCATTCGTTGATCACGAACTAGAGTTGTCAGCAAAAAAAGAGCTTTATTTCTTTTTATTCTTTTACTCTATTTTTTTGCAGGTAATATTTGTCTCTAATTTCTATTGAGTTCTTCATCAATCAGAACTTCATAAGAGTTATTATTTCGAGACATATAGCTGATTCTAATCGAACAACATGAAAAACTCAAGTTACAGATTTGACGGCTCCTAATAGAGCCTTTGCCTGATGAAGAGTATCGACGTAACCAACAAATTGTGTTGTGTTATTCACAGCCACCTACTTCTTAGAGATGTCCGGGAGCCATCACAATGCATTTCCTTTCTTGAAGGAATTGAGAGGGTTGGATTGCTATACTTGTTGATAAAATGGTGTTGTGGTCTATTATCACTAATCTGAATATATTTATTTGGTGCAAAACTGGGATATATTTCACCACATTTTTATTATGACCTTTTGGTGTACTACACAAGACAATTTTCCTTTACAGTAGTGGTTTGTGCAACAAGACCGTAATGTCACAATGATAACACCGTGTTGGTATTGGTGGCACTGTGCAAAATGAACAGATGGCCACATATCCCGTCGGTGTAGTGTAGAAGAGTCAAGAGGAGAGTTAAGACAATCAAAATAATACGAATGACATGATTTTTGTTTCTAGCTCTACTTTTAGATCTGTTGCGCTAGATATCGGCTCAGAAAGCTCGATAGAGAGCATGATATAAATATTCTCACCATCTCTCTCTCTCTCTCTCTCTCTCTCTCCCTGAATGGAAACATGAGCACATGCGGCTAAACGTCTACCTGAGAGATCCTGACAACAAATGAAGTCTGGGAAATGATAGAGTTGCTATCCTTGTCAACCTGATTAAGGCAACATAATATGAGGCATAGAATGTCAACGAAATAGATGATCACATGGATGCTCTTTCAAGACGGGCTTCATGGGTGCTATTTCAAGGTATGTTCGCTTCCCAAGTGACCTGATTACTCTTCATAACGTTAAGTGAGATCTTTGCAAGTGTGAAAAAAAATATTGGTTTGGATAATACTCCTATAGCTGAGGATGAGTTACCACAAGATTTTAGTCTTGTGGACCAAGATTGTCGAGATTATCTTGTCATGGTTGCTTTTGACAACGAACACATATAGAATTAGTGGTAAGTTAGTTGACAATGAGGACAAGATTAGTGATGTCTCCTTAGTTGCCATGGGTGGTGCAGAGAAAACAACACTCGCAAGAAAAGTACATGCTTCCGTCGAACAAGAATTTGAAATTGCTTGGATGTTTGTATCTCAAACATTCAAGGGTACCCATTTATTAAAGGGTATTATGAGGAAATTGTGGAGGATATATACGAATCTATTTTAATTGATCAAATAAGTGATTATGATTTGGGAAAAAGGATCTATCATTCTCTATTAAACAAAAAGATAGTTTTCAGTCTTGATGATATGTGGAAAGTGGACAGATGGGAATAAATAGATAGAATGGTAAAGGCTTTTCCAGATTCAAATAATGGCAATAGAGTATTCTTAACCACACAAAAAAAGATGTTGCAAATCATGTTGAACTGCTAACCCATGTCCATGCACTGAAGAACATAGATGAAAAAAAAAAGATAGGAACATTTTATTAGAAAAGCTATATTGTCACATCAAAGATCTGGCATAACTCATGTCGATGATTTTGAAGAAATTGGAAGAAAGCTCACGGGGAAGTTTGATAGATTACCACTTACGCTTGCAGCTTTTGGTGGTTATCTATCAAAGAACCTAAATACACAAACATGGTCTGATATACTACTGGATTGGACATCAACGTAACACACAAGGACAATGTGTGACATACTAGCTCGTAGCTACAAGGACCCGCCAAATCATAATTTATGGCCATGTTTACTTTTTCTTGCTACTTCCTCTGAGGATTATAAGATATATGTATATGATCATATTGAACTGTCAATAGCAGAATACTTCATTCCACATACACCAAAATGCAAACTAGAAGAAATAGTGCACAAGTATATAACCGAGTTGTCTCAATGACGTTTGGTCCAACTTGTTGATGGAAGCATGGCCCATGGATGGATTCGGAGAATAAGGATACATGATATCTTACGTGATTGATGCATAGAAGCGGCATGACACAATGGTTTTCGTGATGCCAGTAACAAACCTATAGGTTTGACTCCTTCCACTTTGAATGTATTTATGTATGTGTATGCATGTATGCATGTATGTATTCATTTTAATATAACTCGTCATTTGAGGCTTCATTCTTCGGTCTACATATACTAAAAAATGCAGGTCAAACTGATGCATCATCATCCGATACAATTATATCACATCATTTTTGTTTCAAAGTTTGAGTGGTGAAATTTTACCAGAGAAACCTTATGCCCTTTGCTTGACTTTGGACTAACATCAGTGGCCCTACCTAAGTTGAGATTCTTGAGATTTTTTCACATTGAAAACTCACATTTGAAATATTTCTCTAGAGTAATTGTTGGATGCATTCACCTTAGATGCGTTAGACTGAGAGAATGTGAAGGTGTCACTCTGTCATGTACAATGGGACAACTCCTTTACTTGCAGTTATAGATCTAATGTACGCAAACTTGACTCGGGGCTACTAAACTATAAATCAGGTCATCCCTACTCTCAAACATGTTCACCTTTGGAATGAGTTTCTACACCATCACATGGAAGGAGTTTACCACCAAAGTAGAAAGAGCTCCATACCTTAAATCTTAATTTTGCAAATTGCCATTGTCACGACTTGGTGATTTCATTCGGACATATGAATCAACTAATAAACTTCTTATTGGCGTTGAGAGGCAATTGCATACCCACCTGGATGGTTAGCATACTTGGAACACGCCTTGCCCAGTTGATATTTATTTGGATGGAATACATGTACTTCACAAATTACCTGTTGAGCTCCCATAAGACTGAGACGTCTTATTCTAATTGTTGATATCGTTAAGTAAGACCAGGTACCGATCCTAGAGAAGCTCCCCTATCTAGCGGTGTTGAGGCTATATGGCTATGAAAATGTCATGCTCTACACAAGGATTTCCTTGGCTGGAAGACTTCATACTTTTGCAATTTCTCTTCCCTTGAGGTGTGGAGGATGGATGATGCAATTCAAAAACCTCTCTAGTCTAATACTATGGTGTGCAAGAAAATGAGCAGGCTCCCTTGAGGGTTGTTGCATATTTTTCCCTCCATGATCTTTTGATATATGTCCCAGATTTCTGAAGATGACACAACATTAAAGGCGATGCTCTAGAAAGAATGCGAGGCAAAAATGTGGGTTAAACTTAAGTAAAGTTTCCATGGCCTTGATCATCGATCTTATTATCATAATATTTGTTTTCTTTAAATTGCTACAAGTGAGGCGAATTAGTTTCAAACATTGAGGCAGTTAATCGAGATACCATCTTGTTGGTTTAACCATTGGAGCATGTATATGTTCTTATGTGAATTGATCTCCATATACCATATAGTATCTATCTTGCACCAGCTAGAACAAATAGATGCTAACATTTGTTTCGATAAATCGATTAATATTAATGAGATTCATGATCAACTTGACAGCTACCTCAAGCTAAATGAAGTTATTTTCTTGAGTGCTTGTGTTTTTATACATGTGAAACGTTAAATAAAAGTTTTAGTTATAAAGGAGGGCGGATATCCATTATGCACTTCAAACGCGTACCATAAGATTATCAATGAATATTTCTGCATGATGTATTGAGTAATCGATCCATCCTACCTCCAATCCATGGGGACCGGCCGGATACCATGGCAATCCATCAGATCAAAATCTGTATTATTAGTTTTTCGTAAACTCCTTTTAAAGAAAATGAGTAGGGCCATGTAATGCATGATTTTCTTATTACATGCCTCCATCAAATATGCACGTCTATCTACAATTTGCCTCGATATACTATACATCAATGTTCATAAAAATGCTTTATCACCAAAGAGATATGTGTTTTTTCCTTGTGATGAAACAATGAGTTTTATTCCTCAATAGTTGTGTTACACACAACTATAGTACTAGTTCTGAAACAACACCATAATGGGGCACCAATTCCCGGTGCTCCCCCAGTTCTATGAAGATATTATCTCCGATCGATAAAACTATTTTGTCCACTCTCAATCGTCCAGAGCACAAACTCATGGAGTTTGTAAGACAATAGGTTTTGGGGCGAACCGGCACAACCCTCTAGGGGTGGCCTATCACACATATATATAATGAAGGGGGTACAATGTTACACAATACATACACATATACGGGAACAATATAGTCTAACACCCTCCCTCAATCTTAGCCACTTCCTAAAGAATCTAGAAGGGTAAGATTGCGTCTACAGGCCTCGAACTGTGGTAGAGGCAATGACTTGGTGAAGATGTCTGCAAGTTGATCCTTGGAAGAGATGAACTTGATCTGTAGTTGCTTCTGAGATACACGTTCCCGTACAAAATGATAGTCAACTTCGATGTGTTTCGTTCGGGCATGAAATACTGGATTGGCAGACAGGTATGTAGCACCAATGTTATCACACCAAAGAATAGGAGACCGTGATTGAGATATACCCAATTCCTGAAGCAAAGACTGTATCCAGATAATTTCTGAAGTTGCATCAGCCACAACCTTATACTCAGCTTCAGTACTGCTACACGAAATAGTAGCTTGTTTTCGAGCACTCCAGGCGATCAAGGTAGAACCAAAGAACACATCATAGCCCCCCGTGGATCGCCTGTCATCCGGACTGCCAGCCCAATCTACATCGGAGTATGCCGAGACAATCCGAGAGGAGTTCGGTCGAATGTGCAAACCATAGGATAGCGTGAAGCGAATATAGCGCAAAATGCGCTTAACAGCAAACCAATGAGTGTCACGAGGTGCCTGGAGATACTGACACACTCTGTTGACAACAAAGGAAATATTTGGACGTGTGATCGTCAAGTATTGAAGCCCACCAACAATGCTCCTATACTGTGTTGCGTCACTAGCAGTCAGAAGCTCACCATCCACATCAGTGATCTTGTCAGTGGTAGACATAGGTGTAGTCGTCGGTTTGCACTTAAGCATCCCAGTCCGCTGCAGCAAATCCAAGGAGTACTTCTTCTGCATCATAACAAGACCATCAGAACCGGAAGTAATTTCCACGCCAAGGAAGTAGTGAAGCTTCCCAAGGTCTTTGACAGCAAAATCAGCACCAAGAGACAGAACAAGAGCAGTTGCAGCGGACGGAGAGGAACTGACAAGTATAATATCATCCACATAGACCAGGAGATACATAGTGACTTCAGGACTTTCTAGAAGAAATAAAGAAGAGCCAGTAGCCGATGATGCAAAACCATGAGCCCGAAGAGCTGTCGCAAGAAGAGCATGCCAAGCACGAGGAGCCTGTTTCAGACCATAGAGTGCTTTGGTGAGACTGCATAGATAATCAGGATGATCAGGATAAAAAAAACCAGGAGGCTGCCGCATGTAAACCTCCTCCTCCAATACACCATGGAGGAAAGCATTCTGCACATCCAGCTGACGAAGAGACCATCCCCGAGTAACTGCAAGAGAGAGAAGAAACCTGATGGTAGTAGGCTTAACCACTGGACAGAAGGTGTCTTCATAGTCAATACCATAGTGCTGCCGAAAACCTCGGGCAACTAGCCACACCTTGTAGCGCTCAATAGACCCATCAAAATGCTCCTTCACTTTAAAAACCCATTTAGAGTCAATGACATTAACACAGGGTGGTGGCGGAACAAGAGTCCATGTCTTGTTACGAAGAAGAGCATGATACTCCTGTTCCATGGCCTCTCTCCAATGAGGTATACTCAGGGCAGCTTGATACATACGAGGCTCAGAGGCCGGATCCGCACGAGCAGCAGCCAGACATGCAGCCAACCAAGCAACAGTACCATCATGACGCTGCTTGGGCTGAAAAATGCCACTGCGGCTCCGCGTATGTGGTCGTTGAGGAACCGCGGGAGCCACAGGGGCCGGAAAGGGCTTAGTCGACATGGGACTGGGCGATGGCGACGGAGACGCCTCAGCCATCGATGGAGACGCCTCAGTCAGCACAGGCGAGAGAGAGCCTGAGCCAGGTGAGCGCGGCCTAGATGAGCTCGGCCTAGGTGAGGCCGGCGTGGCAGGCCGAGGTGCCGATGAAACCGGCGTGCAGGCCCAGAGGGCGAGGCCGGCCCAGAGGCCAGAGGTGCCGAGGCAGGCGGCTGAGAGGACAGGGTGATACGTCTCCAACGTATCTACTTTTCCAAATCCTTTTGCCCTTGTTTTGGACTCTAACTTGCATGATTTGAATGGAATTAACCCGGACTGACGCTGTTTTCAGCAGAATTGCCACGGTGTTGTTTTTGTGCAGAAATAAAAAGTTCTCGGAATGACCTAAAAATTTACAAAGAATTATTTTGGAAAATATAAAAATACATGCAAGAAGATCCAAACCAGGGGGCCCACACCATGTCCACGAGGGTGGGGGGCGCGCCCCTCCCCTCGTGGGCCCCCTGGTGCTCCACCGACGTATCCACGGATCCCATATATTCACTTTCGGGGAGAAAAAAATCAGAGAGGAAGAATTATTGCGTTTTACGATACGGAGCCGCCGCCAAGCCCTAATCTCTCTCGGGAGGGCTGATCTGGAGTCCGTTCGGGGCCTCGGAGAGTGGAGATCATCGCCATCGTCATCATCAACCTTCCTCCATCACCAATTCCGTGATGCTCACTGCCGTGCGTGAGTAATTACATCGTAGGCTTGCTGGACGGTGATGGGTTGGATGGGATCTATCATTTAATCGAGTTAGTTTTGTTAGGGTTTGATCCCTAGTATCCACTATGTTCTGAGATTGATGTTGCTATGACTTTGCGATGCTTAATGCTTGTCACTAGGGCCCGAGTGCCATGATTTCAGATCTGAACCTATATGTTTTCATGAATATATGTGTGTTCTTGATCCTATCTTGCAAGTCTATAGTCACCTACTATGTGTTATGATCCGACAACCCCGAAGTGACAATAATCGGGACCACTCCCGGTGATGACCGTAGTTTGAGGAGTTCATGTATTCACTATGTGTTAATGCTTTGGTCCGGTACTCTATTAAAAGGAGGCCATAATATCCCTTAGTTTCCAATAGGACCCCGCTGCCACGGGAGGGTAGGACAAATTATGTCATGCAAGTTCTTTTCCATAAGCACGTATGACTATATTCGGAATACATGCCTACATTACATTGATGAACTGGAGCTACTTCTGTGTCACCCTAGGTTATATTTTCTACATGATGAATTGCATCCGACATAATTTCCCATCACCGATCCAATGCCTACGAGCTTTTCACATATTGCTTGTTGCTTATTTACTTTTCCTTTGTACTATTACAAAAACTACAAAAACACTATCGTTACTTTTGTTACCGCTACCGCCAATATCATATTACTTTGCTACTAAACTATCTTGCTGCAGATACTAAATTTCCAGGTGTGGTTGAATGGACAACTTAGTTGCTAATACTTAAGAGTATTCTTTGGCTTCCCTTGTGTCGAATCAACAAATTTGGGTTGAATACTTTACCCTCGAAAACTATTGCGATCCCCTACACTTGTGGGTTATCAAGACTATTTTCTAGCACCGTTGCCGGGGAGCATAACTCTATTCTTTAAGTCACTTGGGATTTATATCTGTTGATCACTATGAAGAATTTGAAGGACTCAAAACCAAGATCTTACCTTCAACTATGAGGGGAGGTAAGGAACTGACATCTAGCTCTGCACTTGATTCACCATCTATTATGGGTAAATTTGCGACACCTACTCCTGCTATTGAATCTGATATGTCATATATTCTTGATGATCCACTTCTGCTATGTATGATGAAACTACTTCCATGCTTGATAATATTGTGGCACTAGGTGAATTTCTAGATGAACAAATTGCTTGGGTTAGGGAGAATGCAAATATTGAAACTGATGATATTTATAAAAGTGATGATGAAGCTTCTCCCAATAGATATGAATTGCCTATTGTTCCTGAGGGTTATGTTATGGATGAAGAAACTGCTAGAGACTTTCTTGCTTGCAACAATAGATATGATCTTAAGAAATTATTAGCTAAGCTGAAAGAAAAGTCCTTGAATGCTAGAATGAAACATGACTCTGCTTTCGCTACTTCACCTATCTTTGTTACTGATATGGATTATGAATTCTCTGTTGATCCCGAGTTAATTACTTTGGTTAAATCTGATCCTTTCCATGGCTATGAGTCTGAAACTGTTGTGGCACATCTTACTAAGTTGAATGATATAGCCACCCTGTTTACCAACGATGAAAAGATTTGTTACTACTATATCCTTAAGTTATTTTCGTTCTCGTTAAAGGGTGATGCTAAGACCTGGTTTAATTCTCTTGATCCTGGTTATGTGCGTAGTCCCCAGGATATGATGTATTACTTCTCTGCTAAATATTTCCCCGCTCATAAGGAACAAGCTGCCTTACGGGAAATATATAACTTCGTGCAAATTGAAGAAGAGAGTCTCCCACAAGCTTGGGGGTGGCTTCTCCAATTACTTAATGCTTTGCCTGATCATCCTTTTGAGATGCATGATATACTTGATGTCTTTTATAATGGACTAACCGATGCTTCCAGAGACCACCTGGATAGTTGTGCTGGTTGTGTTTTCAGGGAAAGAACAGTTGAACAAGCTGAACTACTATTGAATAATATGCTTGCCAATGAAAATAATTGGACACTTCCTGAACCAGCCCCTAAGCCAACTCCGAAGAAAAGAGGCGTTCTATTTCTCAGTCCTGAAGATATGCAAGAGGCAAAGAAATCTATGAAAGAAAAAGGTATTAAAGCTAAAGATGTTAAGAATTTACCACCTATTGAAGAAATACATGGTCTCGATAACCCGACACAGGTAGTAATTTATGTTTGGAAGGTCAGTCAGTCTTATGGTTGATGGATCGTATGCTGGTAGATAGTACACAATTGTATTTTGAAACACCATCGTCAACGTATTGTTATATGTATCATTGTATTTATTTGTGATACACCTACTTGAAGGATATAGAAATTGTAATAGAAAAAGAATGCATTTGTTTAGCTTGGACATTATTCCAAAATAGATGACATTGTTTTCCATCCATGATCTTTTGATATATGTCCCAGATTTCTGAAGGTGACACGACATTAAAGGCGATGCTCTAGAAAGAATGCGAGGCAAAAATGTGGGTTAAACTTAAGTAAAGTTTCCATGGCCTTGATCATCGATCTTATTATCATAATATTTGTTTTCTTTAAATTGCTACAAGTGAGGCGAATTAGTTTCAAACATTGAGGCAGTTAATCAAGATACCATCTTGTTGGTTTAACCATTGGAGCATGTATATGTTCTTATGTGAATTGATCTCCATATACCATATAGTATCTATCTTGCACCAGCTAGAACAAATAGATGCTAACATTTGTTTCGATAAATCGATTAATATTAATGAGATTCATGATCAACTTGACAGCCAGCGCCAGCTAAATGAAGTTATTTTCTTGAGTGCTTGTGTATTTTATACATGTGAAACGTTAAATAAAAGTTTTAGTTACAAAGGAGGGCGGATATCCATTATGCACTTCAAACGCGTACCATAAGATTATCAACGAATATTTCTGCATGATGTATTGAGTAATCGATCCATTCTACCTCCAATCCATGGGACCGTCTGGATACCATGGCAATCCATCGGACCAAAATCTGTATTATTAGTTTTTCGTAAACTCCTTCTAAATAAAATGAGTAGGGCCATGTAATGCATGATTTTGGGCCAGTTCTTTTGGCAGCTTATAAAATAAGCTGCCTCCTCCACAACTTTTTCCATAAGACGTCTCTTTTAATCATTGAGGCTTATAAAGTAGTTATGGGATAACTAATTTAGAAGTCTAATTTTTTTTTGAGGTCGGCTTATTTTTTAAGCTGGGGAGAGGCATCTTATTTTTTAAGCCGCCCAAAAGAACTAGCCCTTTCTTATTACATGCCTCCATCAAATATATACGTCTATCTACAATTTGCCTCGATATACTATGCATCAATGTCCATAAAAATGCTTTATCACCAAAGAGATATGTGTTTTTCCTTGTGATGAAACAATGAGTTTTATTCCTCAATAGTTGTGTTACAGACAACTATAGTACTAGTTGTGAAACAACACCATAATGGGGCACCAATTCCCGGTGCTCCCCCAGTTCTATGAAGATATTATCTTCGATCGATAAAACTATTTTGTCCACTCTCAATCGTCCAGAGCACAAACTCATGGAGTTTGTAAGACAATAGGTTTTGGGGGGAACCAGCACAACCCTCTAGGGGTGGCCTATCACACATATATATAATGAAGGGGTACAATGTTACACAATACGTACACATATACGGGAACAATATAGTCTAACACCCTCCCTCAATCTTAGCCACATCCTAAAGAATATAGAAGGGTAAGATTGCGTCGACATGCCCCGAACTGCGGTAGAGGCAATGGCTTGGTGAAGATGTCTGCAAGTTGATCCTTGGAAGAGATGAACTTGATCTGTAGCTGCTTCTGAGATACACGTTCGCCTACAAAATGATAGTCAACTTCGATGTGTTTCGTTCGGGCATGAAATACCGGATTGGCAGACAGGTATGTAGCACCAATGTTATCACACCAAAGAATAGGAGACCGTGATTGAGATATACCCAATTCCTGAAGCAAAGACTGTATCCAGATAATTTCTGAAGATGCATCAGCCACAGCCTTATACTCAGCTTCAGTACTGCTACACGAAATAGTAGCTTGTTTTCGAGCACTCCAGGCGATCAAGGTAGAACCAAAGAACACATCATAGCCCCCCGTGGATCGCCTGTCATCCGGACTGCCAGCCCAGTCTGCATTGGAGTATGCCGAGACAATCCCAGAGGAGTTCTGTCGAATGTGCAAACCATAGGATAGCGTGAAGCGAATATAGCGCAAAATGCGCATAACAGCAGACCAATGAGTGTCACAAGCTGCCTGGAGATACTGACACACTCTGTTGACAACAAAGGAAATATTTGGACGTATGATCGTCAAGTATTGAAGCCCACCAACAATGCTCCTATACTGTGTTGCGTCACTAGCAGTCAGAAGCTCACCATCCACATTAGTGATCTTGTCAGTGGTAGACATAGGTGTAGTCGTCGGTTTGCACTTAAGCATCCCAGTCCGCTGCAGCAAATCCAAGGAGTACTTCTTCTGCATCATAACAAGACCATCAGAACCGGAAGTGACTTCCACGCCAAGGAAGTAGTGAAGCTTCCCAAGGTCTTTGACAGGAAAATCAGCACCAAGAGACCGAACAAGAGCAGTTGCAGCCGACGGAGAGGAACTGACAAGCATAATATCATCCACATAGACCAGGAGATACATAGTGACTTCAGGCCTTTGTAGAAGAAATAAAGAAGAGCCAGTAGCCGATGATGCAAAACCATGAGCATGAAGAGCTGTCGCAAGACGAGCATGCCAAGCACGAGGAGCCTGTTTTAGACCATAGAGTGCTTTGGTGAGACGACATAGATAATCAGGACGATCAGGATAAAAAAACCAGGAGGCTGCCGCATGTAAACCTCCTCCTCCAATACACCATGGAGGAAAGCATTCTGCACATCCAGCTGACGAAGAGACCATCCCCGAGTAACTGCAAGAGAGAGAAGAAGCCTGATGGTAGTAGGCTTAACCACTGGACTGAAGGTGTCTTCATAGTCAAGACCATAGTGCTTCCGAAAACCTCGGGCAACCAGCCACACCTTGTAGCGCTCCATAGACCCATCAAAATGTTTCTTCACTTTAAAAACCAATTTAGAGTCAATAACATTAACACAGGGTGGTGGCGGAATAAGTGTCCATGTCTTGTTACGAAGAAGAGCATGATACTCCTGTTCCATTGCCTCTCTCCAATGAGGTATACTCAGGGCAGCTTGATACATATGAGGCTCAGAGGTTGGATCCGCACGAGCAGCAGACAGACATGCAGCCAACCAAGCAACAGTACCATCATGACGCTGCTTGGGCTGAAAAATGCCACTACGGCTCCGCGTATGTGGTCGTCGAGGAACCGCGGGAGCCACAGGGGCCGGAAAGGGCTCAATCGACAAGGGACTGGGCGATGGCGACGGAGATGCCTCAGCCAGCGATGGAGACGCCTCAGTCAGCACAGGCGAGAGTGAGCCTGAGCCGGGTGAGCGCGACACAGATGAGCTCGGCCCAGGCGAGGCCGGCGTGGCAGGACGAGGTGGCGATGAAACCGGCGAGGCCGACCCAGAGGCCAGAGGTGCCGAGGCAGGCGGCTGAGAGGCCAGGGTGATACGTCTCCAATGTATCTACTTTTCCAAACCCTTTTGTCCTTGTTTTGGACTCTAACTTGCATGACTTGAATGGAACTAACCCGGACTGACGCTGTTTTCAGCATAATTGCCACGATGTTGTTTTTGTGCAGAAATAAAAAGTTCTCGGAATGACCTGAAAATTTATAGAGAATTATTTTGGAAAATATAAAACATACCTGCAAGAAGATCCAGACCAGGGGGCCCACACCCTGTCCACGAGGGTGGGGGGCGCGCCCCCCTGCCTTGTGGGCCCCCTGGTGCTCCACCGACATATCCCCAGATCCCATATATTCACTTTCGGCGAGAAAAAAATTAGAGATGAAGAATTATCGTGTTTTACGATACGGAGCCGCCGCCAAGCCCTAATCTCTCTCGGGAGGGCTGATCTGGAATCCGTTCGGGGCTCCGGAGAGTGGAGATCATCGCCAACGTCATCATCAACCTTCATCCATCACCAATTCCATGATGCCCACCGCTGTGCGTGAGTAATTCCATCGTAGGCTTGCTGGACGGTGATGGGTTGGATGGGATCTATCATGTAATCGAGTTAGTTTTGTTAGGGTTTGATCCCTAGTATCCACTATGTTCTGAGATTGATGTTGCTATGACTTTGCTATGCTTAATGCTTGTCACTAGGGCCCGAGTGCCATGATTTCAGATCTGAACCTATATGTTTTCATGAGTATATGTGTGTTCTTGATCCTATCTTGCAAGTCTATAGTCAGCTACTATGTGTTATGATCCGACAACCCCGATGTGACAACAATCGGGACCACTCCCGGTGATGACCGTAGTTTGAGGAGTTCATGTATTCACTATGTGTTAATGCTTTGGTCCGGTACTCTATTAAAAGGAGGCCTTAATATCCCTTAGTTTCCACTAGGACCCCGCTGCCACGGGAGGGTAGGACAAAAGATGTCATGCAAGTTCTTTTCCATAAGCACGTATGAGTATATTCGGAATACATGCCTACATTACATTGATGAACTGGAGCTAGTTCTGTGTCACCCTAGGTTATAATTTCTACATGATGAATTGCATCCAACATAATTTCCATCACCGATCCAATGCCTACGAGCTTTTCACATATTGCTTGTTGCCTATTTACTTTTCCTTTGCTACTATTACAAAAACTACAAAAACACTATCGTTACTTTTGTTACCGCTACCTCCAATATCATATTACTTTGCTACTAAACTATCTTGCTGTAGATACTAAGTTTCCAGGTGTGGTTGAATTGACAACTCAGCTTGTCGTGGAATTAACACGGCAGATGTCCGGTTTAACAGACTTAGTGATGGAACCATCGCACGGGTTAGCTTGAAGGGGTTAAAAGCACACAAAGGACACAAAGGATTTATACTAGTTCGGCCCCTTCGATGAAGGTAAAAGCCTACGTCTAGTTTGGTTTGGTATTGCTTGGGCGTCGATGAACAGGGAGCGGATCGCTTGCCTGTGTCTCGACGGGTTGTTTCTTGTCCTTGAACCGTCGCCGGGTCGTCCCTTTATATAGAGGTCACGCCTAGTCCGGTTTACAGAGTCCCGAGGCCGGCTCATACTTGTGTCCGCCTCGGTCTCTGCTCTTTCTTCCTTATCTCTCAAGTTACATGATCGGGCGGTTTACAAACCGTAACTCTACACAAGGGCCCTAAGCCTCCTTGGGTTGTAATCTCTACTGGGCATTACAACTATACAATAATATTACCATAATCCGGTTTACACTAGCCGGTTTATACCTGCTAGTAATATCCCTGACATTAGGCCCCAGAATGGTTTGAACTTGTTCACATCAATCTTCTCAGTCTTGCATGATCTTCTTTTCTTGTGTCTTCTCATTTTTGTAAACCTCAGGAAAAAGCAGGCAAACAGCCACACCGGAAAGCTTACGCTATCAAGAAGAAAAAGGCGGCTGCTGGCTCCGGTTCACATGCTGAAGATGATGATCCGGACTCTGAGGTATGAGTTAATCCGGCTATAATTTGTTCACTTTTATCCAGACTTGTATTTAATGGTGTCTTTTCACACGATTTGGCTGAAGGAGATAAACCGGCAGAAATTAAGGTAACTATTCTTTCTTCAGATTCAGAACCACCTCCACCAAAAATTCGTCGGACAGTCCGGAAATATCAGTTTTCTCACCCTTATGCTCAATTGGACCCCAATTTTCTTTTGAAGAAACAGCAACATGAAGCTCGCCGGGCTACACGCCACAGCGGCCTCGTAGTTGAATCATCCGGAATATCTCTTACTCCGGCTCGGAGGCGCCGCTCTGAGGTTATACTCTCTCCAACTCTTCTTCATCCCAAGGCCGGGCTTATACGCAAACCACTTAAACCGTCTGACCCTAATTATCAGGAGACTCCCTTATCTTCTTCTGGTGAATCCACTGCCACACAAGTCCCGGTTCTGAAGACTGTTCCTGGGTAAATCCTTCACCTTATCCAGTTTATCTTTGCATTTGCTTTACAGTTCTGACCTCTTTTCCAATTTCTTTCAGCAAGCCTAAACCCAGCAAAAGGGCCAAAGCCAACAAAACGGCCGCTGAGACTGGCACTGATGATCCGGCGGCTGATCCGGACACCACCATCCCTCCTGAGAATGAGCCTACAGTTCCGCTTGAAGATCCTGCTCCCATGGATCACACTTATACCAGCGCTCCTGAAAATCCCAATATTGAAAACATCCATGAACCGGCGAGTCCTGCCCGGGCCAATCCTCCTGAGACTAACCCGGCTCCTGCTAGCCTGGTTCAAACTGCTACTCCACCACCAGCAACTGCTCCTTCTCCAGAGGTTCAAGTAACTGGTACAGCTTACACCGCTCCTGCTGAGCCCACTGTTTTAGCTAAGCATACAGCTAAAGCGGAGAAAATCCATCAAGAGAAGGGCAAATGGAGCACGGAGTTGTCTGGTTTCGCCGAGCTTAGTGCCCAAGAGCTCTATTCCGGGTATTTGAACCGGCTTCACACTGGTCGGGACTATGAAGCGGGCTTAATCAGTATGATGAAGGAAAAATACGAGGTAATTCCCTTGTCTTTGTTTTTACCTTTATTGCGTTTCTGTCTGTCTCCCGGTAGCCCCCAAGTTCCGGTTTAGCTATGCTTAAAAGGTGAACCGGTACTTCCAATTTGAGCAAATGATCTTACATTAGCCCCCAAGTGCCAGGGGCATAATTTGGTTTATGTGTCTGGGACTTGTCTAAATTTTCCCTTTGATGTTTCAACTGTACATTAGCCCCCAAGTGTCAAGTAGACAACTTGTTTGTATGCTTGAGACTTGTTTTGAATTGCTACTGTTGACGCTTCAACTGCCCATTAGCCCCCAAGTGTCAAGTGGATAACTTGGTTATGTGCTTGAGACTTGTTTTGAATTGCTACTGTTGATGCTTCAACTGCCCATTAGCCCCCAAGTGTCAAGTGGCTAACTTGGTTATGTGCTTGAGACTTGTCTGAATTTTGCCTTTATTCCACTTGATTTTCCTTGCAGGCTCATTTGAACCGGAGAGCGGAAGAAATCACTGAACTCCGGAACAGACTTGCCGAAATTGAATCTGCTGCTGCTAAGGCTAAGAAAGACTTGGCGGTGAGCTTAACTACTGCTGAACAGCTTAAGAATTTTTTTGAAGAGGAGCGGACCGCCTTTGAAGTGCAAAAGAATGATGTGGAAAAAGAGTAAAGGATGCTGAGGAAGCCCTTAATCCGGTGACTGAAGAGTTAACCAGTTTAAAGCGGCAAATAGAACTGATGACTTCTGCTGTCTTCGGTAAGTACTTAATCTGTGCTCATGCTTTTCATCCTTGCAATATGTATTCCGGCCTGGTTTAACTGTAATGATCTTTATGTAGGGCGCCGTGTTTCCCATCTCGGGGACGATTTACGGAAGAGACTCAAAGCGTCTTATACTCTGGTCGAGCAGCTGTATTCCGGCGCTCAAAGGATCATAAGTGCAATGTCTTTCAATAAACCGGCCCCCACGACTATCCAAGGCACACTAGAGAAACTCTCTGTCTTGCCAGCGTGCTTGGAGGAAACGAAGAAGTCTACTGCTCAAGCCGGTTCTCTCATGGCGCTTACCAGAGCTAAAGCATGGGTGCCAGATTTTGATCCGGAAGAAGCCTTGAATGGGTATCCTAGCACTAAAGAAGACGGATCAGCTTTCACTGCCAAAGACCTTCATGCTTTGACCAAGGAGATGCGTCCTCTCACTAGCAAGCTTGCTGCCGAATCAGATTTGTCCAGGTATCATTCGGGATATGATTTATAGAACGAGCGGGTGGATCGGCCGGCTTATGATACTGTGAATCTAATCCCACCAGTGCGCCCTCATACTTTCGCCCCAGATATTGATCCGTCTAAACTTATCACGGAAGAGATGTACTTCCGCGCTTTAACGAAAATCGATTGGTGTGTCCCTGACTTCCAGCCGCTTCAAGAAGAGGAAGATACTCTGGAACAAGTTGATCCCCAGCCGTCGCAGCAGGAGGAGGCGTAGGCCATAGTGTATCTTTGTAATTGCAGTCTCATTTTGCTGGACAGTCTTTAATCCGTTCAGGCTTGCTATGCCTTGTAAAAGGATAGCATAAAACATTATTCGTCTTGATCCGGATGTTCCAACTTCTTGTTTTGTCGTTTGACAATTTAAATCTGGCCTGATGTGATTGATCTTGCATATTATCTGCTTCTGCATGGATAACATTTAAAAGATGTCCTAGCGGTTTACCGCTGGACCAATTAAATTGCTCACACAATACATCAAACAATTGTTTGTTTGTACCAGAAATAACTTCATACCTGTGATCAAGTATGCTTGATATTCTTAATCCGGCGAAGTTTGCAATTGATGGATCCTTTGTGATAGACCCAATAATAATTCCGGGCTTTATAGAGGCTACCGGTTTAGATCATGCTGGAGTTTTGTCCAGACTTTTGAAGATACGTGGTCAACTCTGGAGTTGTCCCACTCTGGATCAAAGAACCATAAAACACAAATACCAAAAATGCAAGTTTGCAAATAAAACCATGTAGTCGAGTATTTTTGCGAGCTGCCAGGCTCCAAAGCAAGGTTCAGCCAAGCAATGGATTCGGATACGATCCATTGAGCTTTATTGTTCGGATACGACCATACAAAAAATTTGGGTATGTTCTCTTTGGTTCGGATATGACCTATGTTTGAACAGTAGGCCCGTCAATAAGTTTGGGTATGTTCTCTTTGGTTCGGATACGACCCATGTTTGAACAGTAGGCCCGTCAATAAGTTTGGGTATGTTCTCTTTGGTTCGGATACGACCCATGTTTGAACAGTAGGCTCGTCAATAAGTTTGGGTATGTTCTCTTTGGTTCGGATACGACCCATGTTTGAACAGTAATCCCTATGCCCTCTTTGGTTCGAATACGTCCTATGTTTGAGCGGGTCGGCTGTGCTCTCTTTGGTTCGGATACGACCTATGTTTGAGCAGGAAGCCTATTAGTGATCACAGCTCCAGAGTATATCTACAACAATTGTCCTGCACAGCCTGATAGACTGATCAAAGCATTGTAAGATATGACACATAATAAGAAACATAAGTTGTATATAGCCATCACCATAAGATAATTATATTGGAAAAAAGGCTGAGCCCCCGGTTTACCGAGGGTGCCGGTTTATTCATTAATCATAATATATACATAGGATACAGCAGAGCTCCTGGCTCAGGTATAGTAGGGCCGCAAGAGGGCGATGTTCCACGGCCTCTTTGTCTCTTCTTCCGATGTCCGTGAGTCCTTGTGTTCTCGAACGTCCACCAGGTAATATGAACCGTTGTGCAGATTTTTGCTGACCACAAAGGGCCCTTCCCAAGGCGGGGATAGCTTGTGCATATCTGTTTGATCTTGGATGAGCCGGAGCACCAAATCTCCCTCCTGGAACGTCCTGGTCATAATCCGGCGGCTGTGATATCTGCGCAAGTCTTGTTGATAAATTGCAGACCGGGCTGCTGCCATATCACGCTCTTCATCCAGCCGGTCTAAACTGTCTTATCTCTTCTGCTCATTGGCTGCTTCAACATAAGCCGTTACTCGTGGTGAATCATGACGGATATCACTTGGAAGAACTGCTTCAGCACCATACACCATAAAGAAAGGTGTATAACCTGTGGACCGGTTTGGCATAGTATTGATACTCCAAAGGATAGAAGGTAACTCCTCAACCCAGCACCCTGGTGTTCTTTGCAAGGGAGTCATAAGCCGGGGCTTGATACCTCGCATGATCTCCTGATTCGCTCTTTCGGCTTGACCATTGGATTGAGGGTGAGCTACAGAAGACACGTCTAGGCGAATATGCTCTCGTTGACAAAACTCTTCCATCTCTCCTTTAGATAAATTGGTGCCGTTGTCTGTGATGATGCTGTGTGGAAAGCCAAACCGGAAAATTACCTTTTTGATGAATTTCACTGCTGTTGCCGCATCACACTTGCTCATAGGCTCTGCCTCAATCCATTTTGTAAACTTATCCACAGCCACCAGTAAATGAGTTTTTTGATCTGGGATCGTTTGAAGGGCCCAACCATTTCGAGCCCCCAAGTCGCAAACGGCCAAGTAATCGGTATCATCCGGAGCTCCTGTGCCGGAACAAGAGCACGTCGTGAAAACTTCTGACAAGCATCACACTTCCGGACTAGATCCGTCGCATCAGCATGGGCTGTCAACCAATAGAACCCATGGCGAAAAGCTTTAGCCACCAAGGATTTTGAACCAGCGTGATGGCCACAATCCCCTTCATGGATCTCGCGAAGAATATCACAACCTTCCTCAGCCGATATACACCGCTGAAACGCTCCAGAAACGCTGCGATGATGAAGTTCTCCGTTTGCAATTGTCATGGACTTAGAGCGCCGGATTATCTGTCTTGCTTCGATCTCATCGTCCGGCAGCTCTCCCCGGCTTAAATATGCCAAGTATGGGAGCGTCCAATCCGGAATAACATGAAGTGCTGCAACCAGCTATGCCTCCGGATCAGGAACGGCCAGGTCTTCCTCCGATGGTACTTGAACTGATGGACTGTGCAACTCATCCAAAAAAGTATTCGGTGGTACCGGTTTACGTTGAGAACCCAGCCGGCTTAGAGCATCGGCCGCTTCATTCCTTCGCCGGTCTATGTGATCCACCTGATACCCTTTGAAACATCTTGCAACTGCTTCAACTTCTCGTCTATAAGCTGCCATGAGAGGATCTCTTGAATCCCACTTGCCGGATACTTGCTGTGCCACTAAATCTGAATTGCCGAAGCACTTGACCCGGCTCAAGTTCATCTCCTTGGCCATCCGCAAGCCATGAAGCAACGCTTCATACTCTGCTGCATTATTAGTACAAGGAAACAATAAACGGAGGACATAACAAAACTTGTCTCCTCGCGGGGAAGTTAAAACAACTCCAGCCCCCGAGCCTTCTAACTGCCTTGAACCGTCAAAGTGAATCGTCCAGTATGTAAGATCCGGCTTCTCCTCTGGTGTTTGCAGTTCTGTCCATCATTGATGAAATCCACCAATGCCTGAGATTTGATAGCGGTGCGTGGCACATATTTCAATTTGTGTGGGCTAAGCTCAATGGCCCACTTCGCCACTCTGCCCGTAGCTTCCCTGTTCTGGATTATATCCCCCAATGGTGCTGAACTAACAACAGTTATTGGGTGGCCTTGGAAATAATGTTTCAACTTCCGGTTTGCCATGAACACACCATATACCAGCTTCTGCCAATGTGGGTACCTTTGCTTGGACTCAATGAGGACTTCACTGACATAATAGACAGGACGCTGAACCGGGTATTCCTTCCCTGCTTCCTTGCGCTCAACCACGATTACTACGCCGACAGCCCGTGCATTGGCAGCGACGTGTAACAGCAACGACTCAATATCAACAGGGGCCGCAAGAACCGGCGGCTGTGCTAGTTGCCGCTTCAAATCCTCAAATGCAGCGTTTGCCTCATCGCTCCATATAAACCGGTCCGTCTTTTTCAGCATCTGATAAAGCGGAATTGCCTTCTCTCCCAAACGGCTCATGAACCGGCTCAATGCTGTGATCCGGCCGGCGATACGCTGAACATCATTGATGCAAACCGGTTTAGTCAAAGATGTGATTGCCTTGATCTTCTCCGGATTAGCTTCTATTCCTCTGTTTGACACCAAGAATCCAAGGAGCTTGCCTACCGGAACACCAAAAGCGCACTTCTCCGGATTAAGCATCATCTTATAGGCCCGAAGATTGTCAAAGGTCTCCTTGAGGTCTTCTATCAATGTCTCCTCCTTCCTTGACTTCACCACAATATCATCCACGTAGGCATGAACATTCCTCCCAATCTGCCCTTTAAGACAATTCTGTACGCAACGCTGATAAATTGCTTGGGCACTCTTGAGCCCAAAGGGCATAGAAACATAGCAAAAAGAACCAAAAGGGGTTATGAAGGACGTCTTCTCCTGATCTTTAACCGCCATCTTGATCTGGTGATACCCTGAATATGCATCCAAAAAACTTAGCCGCTCACATCCCGCTGTAGTATCGATGATCTGATCAATGCGAGGGAGAGCAAAAGGATCAGTTGGACAAGCCTTGTTTAAGTCCGTGTAATCCACACACATCCTCCACTTTCCATTTTTCTTTAACACCAGCACCGGATTAGCCAACCACTCTGGGTGAAAAACTTCAACTATGAACCCTGCGGCCAAAAGCCTGGCCACTTCTTCTCCTATAGCCTTGCGCCTTTCTTCATTGAAGCGGGCACAGATACTGCTTGACCGGTTTAAACTTTGGATCAATGTTAAGACTGTGCTCAGCGAGTTCCCTCGGTATACCTGGCATGTCAGAAGGTTTCCATGCAAAGATATCCCGGTTCTCACGGATGAACTCGATGAGCGCGCTTTCCTATTTAGGATCAAGGTTAGCGCTGATAGTGAACTGCTTGGATGAATCACCTGGCACAAAGTCAACTTGCTTGGTCTCCTCTGCAGACTTAAACTTCAACGCCGGATCATGCTCTGTAGTTGGCTTCTTCAATGGGGACATGATACGTCCAAAACGTATCTATAATTTCTGCTTGCTCCATGCCACTTTTGGGTGATATTGCTATGATATTCATACACTTCCAAACACTTTTGATCATATTTGGACTAACTTACTAATCCAGTGCACCCCAGTGCCAGTTTCTGTTTTCGGCTATTTTTGTATTTCAGGTTTTCACGTTTCGAGAACTGCCCAGAAAAATTATATAAAAAATCAGCGTTCCGGAAACAACTCTGCGTCCGAAGGGCAGCCTGGGGGGGCCACCAGGGCTCCAGGCGCCCTGGCGGCGCGCCCCCCCTGGGCCGCGCCGGGGGGGGGGGGGGGGCCTGGGCCCCTCGAAGCTCCCCCGATGCCCTACTTTGGCATATATTTAAAGGGTCCTCCGAAACCCTCAGAACAGGAACTCTTTTCGCGATCCCATCTCTGTTCCGCCGCCGCCGCCGCTTCCAAGATCGGGAGCACCAGGAGAACTCTTCCCGGCACCCTGCCGGAGGGGAGGATCACCACCGGGAGCTTCTCCACCACCATGGACGCCTCCCGGATGACTCGTGAGTAGTCTCCCTTGGACCATGAGTCCATGACCAGTAGCTATGTGATGTTCTCCTCCCGTTCTTGTGCTTCACTAATTAGTCCTCGTGAGCTGCCCTACATGATCGAGGCACCTATGTAATCCTTATGCTGTTGCTATGTTGAGTTTGCTGGGATCCGATGGATTATGAGATTATGTTCAGATTGATCTTGAGTAATATATTTGATCTACCTCTTTTATATTTTTGTTCATAAGTAATTCTTGCATGTTCTCCGTTGTTATTTATTGCTTTGGCCGACTAATAGGTAGTGACTCCAAGAGGGAACGTTATGCTTGATTGTGGGTTCATGCCCCTCGATGACTAGCTTGAGTGACAGAAACATGAGTCTAGGGGATGTGCTGTTGCCACAAGGGGGAAAACAACGGTGCTTGTGCCCGCGGGTGCAAGGATTGTTTACTTTACGCAAAGTTCTTTTAATGCAGTTGTCTGTTGCATTGAGTTTACACTATGGGTGGGACTCGCAACTTAATACCAGCGAGATGTTCTGGATATATATCTCAAGGTGGATGATTAGTAGTAGATATTGATGGATTTCGGTCTACTTACTTTGGCGTACCGCCCATGCTTTGAACCTCAACCTTTCTTGCAATGTAGTCAGCATTGGTTTGCGTTCGTGGTCCTGTCAATTGCCCAGCTGTAATTTGTTTACCTCACATAGCTGTTTTATCGTCTTTTGGGAGAGAGACATCACTAGTGAACATCATGAGACTCCGGTCCATATTACCATCATTGATCACATCCGCTATTTACTTTTCGTTATTATTTACTATTGCAAAACACTATCTATCACTACTATCATTGCTTTTAATCCTTTGTGAACTACAAGGCCGGAGGGATTGACAACCTCTCTGTACTCGTTGGGAGCAAAGTTATTTGTATCTGTGTGCAGGTCCACATTGATTGCTACTAATCTGGCGCCGTAGCAGTTGACACCTACTTGTTGAACCTAGGAGTCTCTGGGGATTTGATCCTTGGCATCTTTGCTAAGGGAAAACACTTCTACAATACTACATCTTACACCTTCCACTTGGGGTAACCAACGAGGGGTTCGAGGCCCATCAAGCAGTATTTTCTGGCACCGTTGCCGGGGACTCCACTCTTCAGGATAGGGGAGTTGCATGCTATCTTTTACCTTTGCTTTTTAGTCTTGTTAGTTTACCTTTCGTTTTTGCTTTAGTTCCTTTTATCGAAAATCACAAAAATAGTTATCTTGCTTGCTTGCTATTATGGGTTCTACCAAAAACACTAAATGGGAGGAGTACACCCCTTCTTCCATTACCCCGATTACCACTATCGGGATCTACAAAAGTAATAAACCTTGTGATTATATTAGTCTTGACGGAGGGTTGTGCCCATGGCATGGTCTTCCAGGAAAAGAGTATGAGCCTCAGTTTAAAATTGCTCCTAAGCTTCCCCAAACTTGGGAAGATGTTCAAACTCTTATAATAGAGAGCGATTCAAACAAAGAGGATAACACTACAATTCTGCCCACTAATGATAAAATTGATTTTGATAATTGTAGTATTTCAGAAGTTGTCACCTTTCTACAAGGAATGGCCAAAGATCCCCACACTAGCACGCTTAATCTTGCCTTCACAGAGCATGTCACTAATGCTCTTATCAAAGCTAGGGAGGAGAAACTTAGAGTAGAAGCCTCCATACCTAGAAAGCTAGAAGATGGTTGGGACTCTATGATTAAAATTAAGATAAACAACTTCTCATGCTATGCTTTATGTGATATTGTAGCTAGTACTTCTATTATGCCCAAGAGACTATATGATATGCTTAAATTGAAACCTTATGATTCTTGTTCTTTTGGTGTTCGTCTCATTGATTCTTCCATAAAGAAACCTTTGGGGAGGATCGACGATGTTCTTATTGTCGTCAATGATAATTATGTGCCCTTGATTTCACTATTATGGATATTGAAAGTGATCCTTCATGTCCAATTATTTTGGGACGTCCCTTTTTGCGCACCGTTGGTGCTGTCATTGACATGAAAGAGGGTAATATAAAATTTCAGTTTCCTCTCAAGAAAGGGATGGAACACTCCCTCGAAAGAAGATCAAGTTACCTTTTGAGTCCGTTGTACGGGCTAGTTATTCTTTTACTCTTGATAAAACTTGATCTATGCATTATGCCTAGCTTAAAGGCATAAAAGAAAGCGCTTTTGGGAGGCAGCCCACATGAATAAATTTTTTGCTTTTGTTGTGTCTTGATGTTGTTTACTGCTGTAGCATCATCATTGTATCTTTGCTTTTCATATTTGTGCCAAGTATAGCCTCTGATTGCTAGAAAGTTCAAAAGTTGTGAGGTGCTGTCCAGGAAACAGATTCTGTCCTTGGATAGAAAAATTCGTATAAAATCACCAGATCATCTTTTTGGTCTGAATTTTTTCGACAGCGTTCTATATATAATTGTCTTTCGTGCGTCTGTTCTGAGTTTTTTGATTTCAGTTGCAGAAGTATCCCGAACAGATCAATTACTGCCTGCTGTTCTGTTTTTCACAGATTCTGTCCTGTTTTGCCTTACCTTCACTTTGCAAATAAAGAACTTGCTTTTTCTTTGCAAAAACCTTTTGGCAATCTTGAGAAACAGTAGAAATTCAAGAATATCCTTATTTCCAGCAAGGTATAATTATTTTATTAAGGGTACTAACCTCGCTAATCAGATTATGATGAGTTATGTATGAAGGGAGTTTTCAAGTGTGCGAGGGAAGATGATAAAAAGATTCAGGAGTGTCAAGCGCTCAAGCTTGGGGATGCCCCCGTGCACCCCCAAGAAATATTCAAGGAGACTCAAGCGTCTAAGCTTGGGGATGCCCCCGTGCATCCCCTTCTCCATCAACATTATCAGTTCGTCTTTCGTTTCGCTATATTTTTATCACTTCATGTGTTATGTGCTATGCTTGGAGCGTCTTGCTTTTAGTTTTCTTTTTAGTTTTTCATAACGAGTCGGAACTCAGCATTCCTTTATGTGGGAGAGAAACACGCTCCACTTCTACCTAGAACATAACATAGAATTTTTATGTCTATCTATGCTGTGTGTGTTCTTTGTCTTTTAATAGCTACTACCATGCTCTGCTCTTAGTATTCATGCCTATATTTTCAAAGAGCTTTTGTTTAGTTGGTTGCTTGAACTCTCTTTAATTACCATTCTCACCTTATTAAGAGAGTTTGCTTCCGTTGCACTGGTTAATGTGTCTATGATAAAGATGCTACTTGCATGATGGTGCTTAGTAGTTCAGGTTTTCTTATGGTTAATCTCAAATAGCTGGGGGTTCCCAATGTGTTATTGGAGTACCAACATGATTTGTTTGCCTATGATGTGGTATGGTTTAGTAATATCTTCCTTCGAGAATTTATTTTGATTGACTTGGCGTATGCTCACGCATATTCAAGACTGTAAAGAAAGTCTGTCAAGCCTTGATGATCTTTTATTTCTAAGTAGCGATATAACTACCATGCCTGATTCAATATTGCTTTGTCGCTCTGCATGATTATGACCGTCATTGCTCTCTTAGTTGGTCGCTCCCAGTCTTTTTGCTAACCTCCACCTGTACTAAGCAAACTAACCATGCAATACATAGCTCATGGGAAAGTAGCCTAAAAACTATTGTGGTAAAGAATATGTTGCTTATGTATCTTATTTCTTATAAGTTGCTTGCTGAGCGGTAACCATGTTTCTGGGGACGCCATCAACTGTCACACTTTTATTGAATATCATGTGAGTTGCTATGCATGTTCGTCTTGTCTGAAGTAAGGGTGATTTGCCGTGGGTTGAATGAATATGCATATTGTTAGAGAAGAACATTGGGCCGCCAACCAAAGCCATGCATCATGGTGGAAGTTTTAGCTTGGACCTTAATCCTCAATCTCATATGAGAATATGCTTATGCATTGAAGAGGAGTCCATCATCTATTTTCTATGCTGTCCCGGTATGGATGTCCTCAAGTTGAGATCTATCAAAAACGAGAAATCAAATGCGATTTATCTCCTTGGACCTTTGTACAGGTGGCATAGAGGTACCCCTTTGTGACACTTGGTTGAAACATATGTAATACAATGATAACCCATGGAGATCCGAGTTAATTAGGACAAGGAGCGAGCACTATTGGTATACGATGCATGAGGCTTGCAACTTATAGGATGTCTTATGCATGACACATATGAAGTACTACTACCGTTGACACAATTGCTTCCATGTTTTCAAAATAAAAAGCTTTTGCACTTAACCTTTCTTTTACTTTTATGTTGAAGCACCAACTACCGGAGAGCATGATTGTCATTCTAAGTGTAATGTGCATTGTCCCAAAGTAGCATTGTCTTTTGCATGATTGTGATATCGTTTATTCTGAAATCATTGTATCTAGTCATCACTTAAACCTTGAAGGTGCCCCTGCATTTATGTTTTGCATCACTAAAGGGGGCAAGCGAGATATCACTTTATCATATTTGCACATCATGTTCATTGCAAATCTTTTTGATGTTTCAGTTTCATATTGTAAAACTTTCAGTCATTTGTGATTTTCTCATGAGGCAACTTAATTACTTTAGAATCATTGTCTCAGTAAGCTTTTGTCATATGACTATGAAAAGTCCTATATGGTTAATAGCATGTCACCACATAAATTATTCTTGTTATCATTTACCTACTCGAGGACGAGCAGGAATTAAGCTTGGGGATGTTGATACGTCCAAAACGTATCTATAATTTCTGCTTGCTCCATGCCACTTTTGGGTGATATTGCTATGATATTCATACACTTCCATACACTTTTGATCATATTTGGACTAACTTACTAATCCAGTGCACCCCAGTGCCAGTTTCTGTTTTCGGCTGTTTTTGTATTTCAGGTTTTCACGTTTCGAGAACTGCCCAGAAAAATTATATAAAAAATCAGCGTTCCGGAAACAACTCTGCGTCAGAAGGGCAGCCTGGGGGGGCCACCAGGGCTCCAGGCGCCCTGGCGGCGCACCCCCCCTGGGCCGCGCCGGGGGGGCGCCTGGGCCCCCCGAAGCTCCCCCGATGCCCTACTTTGGCATATATTTAAAGGGTCCTCCGAAACCCTCAGAACAGGAACTCTTTTCGCGATCCCATCTCTGTTCCGCCGCCGCCGCCGCTTCCAAGATCGGGAGCACCAGGAGAACTCTTCCCGGCACCCTGCCGGAGGGGAGGATCACCACCGGGAGCTTCTCCACCACCATGGACGCCTCCCGGATGACTCGTGAGTAGTCTCCCTTGGACCATGAGTCCATGACCAGTAGCTATGTGATGTTCTCCTCCCGTTCTTGTGCTTCACTAATTAGTCCTCGTGAGCTGCCCTACATGATCGAGGCACCTATGTAATCCTTATGCTGTTGCTATGTTGAGTTTGCTGGGATCCGATGGATTATGAGATTATGTTCAGATTGATCTTGAGTAATATATTTGATCTACCTCTTTTATATTTTTGTTCATAAGTAATTCTTGCATGTTCTCCGTTGTTATTTATTGCTTTGGCCGAGTAATAGGTAGTGACTCCAAGAGGGAACGTTATGCTTGATTATGGGTTCATGCCCCTCGATGACTAGCTTGAGTGACAGAAACATGAGTCTAGGGGATGTGCTGTCGCCACAAGGGGGAAAACAACGGTGCTTGTGCCCGCGGGTGCAAGGATTGTTTACTTTACGCAAAGTTCTTTTAATGCAGTTGTCTGTTGCATTGAGTTTACACTATGGGTGGGACTCGCAACTTAATACCAGCGAGATGTTCTGGATAGATATCTCAAGATGGATGATTAGTAGTTGATATTGATGGATTTCGGTCTACTTACTTTGGCGTACCGCCCATGCTTTGAACCTCAACCTTTCTTGCAATGTAGTCAGCATTGGTTTGCGTTCGTGGTCCTGTCAATTGCCTAGCTGTAATTTGTTTACCTCACATAGCTGTTTTATCATCTTTTGGGAGAGAAACATCACTAGTGAACATCATGAGACTCCGGTCCATATTACCATCATTGATCACATCCGCTATTTACTTTTCGTTATTATTTACTATTGCAAAACACTATCTATCACTACTATCATTGCTTTTAATCCTTTGTGAACTACAAGGCCGGAGGGATTGACAACCTCTCTGTACTCGTTGGGAGCAAAGTTATTTGTATCTGTGTGCAGGTCCACATTGATTGCTACTAATCTGGCGCCGTAGCAGTTGACACCTACTTGTTGAACCTAGGAGTCTCTGGGGATTCGATCCTTGGCATCTTTGCTAAGGGAAAACACTTCTACAATACTGCATCTTACACCTTCCACTTGGGGTAAACAACGAGGGGTTCGAGGCCCATCAGGACATATCTGCCGGATCAACATTGTCCTTGTAAAACTTCAACTCCTCCGTAGCGCACACTGCCTCCGCGTAAGCAGCGTCTCCTTATTCACACTCCAATGCAATCTTGCGACTTCCATGAACCGTGATGGTTCCCTTGTGACCCGGCATCTTGGGCTGTAAATAAACATAACACGGCCTGGCCATAAACTTGGCATAAACCGTCCTTCCAAACAGAGCGTGATAGGGGCTCCGGATCTTGACAACTTCAAAGGTTATCATCTCTGACCTGGAATCCTGTTCATCTCCAAAGGCAACCTCTAAGTCAATTTTCCCAACTGGGTAAGCTGATTTACCTGGCACCACTCCATGAAACACAGTGTTGGACTGTCTTAGCTTCTTATCCGTCAGCCCCATGCGACGGAAAGTCTCATAATACAAGATATTGATGCTACTGCCGCCGTCCATGATAACTTTGGTGAACTTGTAGCCACCCACCTGTGGCGCTACCACTAAGGCCAAGTGGCCCGGATTATCAACTCGTAACGGGTGATCCTCCCTGCTCGACACAATAGGCTGCTCTAACCAGCGCAGGAATTGCGGTGTCGCCGGTTCAACTGCGTGGACTGCCCGCTTTAAAACTTTTTGATCCCGTTTGCACAAACTCGTAGTGAACACATGATACTGCCCACCACTCAACTCCTTCGGATTACTCTGATAGCCGGATTGCTGCTGTTGCTGCTGGCGCTGCTGATTGTTTTGGTTATTGTGATTACCTTGGCCCTGATGTTGGTTGTTTTGGTTATTGTAACCGCCTTGACCACGCTGCTGATTGCCTTGGTTGTTATAACCGCCTTGACCATATTGGTTATTGCCTCGGTTATTATAACCACTGTTGTTGCCACGGTATCCTAATCCGGAGCCGTTCCCCTGGTAACCCGGACCGTAAAACCCCGGGCCTGAACCGCCGCCTGGAGGCCCGCTGTTAGAGTTGAACCGGCTCATCATGGCTTCCATCATGGCCTTGCATTCTCCTATAGTGTGTTTTGCTGGACGTCCTCCTGATCCGTGTTTCGGGCAAGGCTCATTCAATTCTTGCTCCCAGGTAATGGGCCCTCCGCCGGTTTGAGGAGGCGGTTTACTTTTATTGCGCTGAAAGCCCCCTTGAACTTGGGTATTGGCCACGAAATCGGAGCCACCTTCCGCCTTTTGCTTGCCTAAGAAGCTTGTACCGACTGGACTAGCCTACGCCGGTTTACCCAATTTAGTCGCCTTTCCTGTTTTATCTCCATCCGCTTCTGGATACTTAGTGTTGTCTGAATCCCCATACTTCACCGGAGCGCTCATGAGAGTTCCCATATCATTACAATCCCGCTTGAGCCGTCCCAGTTTTAACTTCAGAGACTCAAACCGGCAATTGTTTTCTAATGTCACTATTGCCGTACTGGGATTGATACCGTTTGAAGAATGCAAGATTTCTGATACTCGCCGCACCCATGCGCTTGTAGACTCCTGCTCTCCTTGTATACAGGCTGCCAGATCCACCACTGACATTGGCTGCTTGCACGTATCTTTGAAATTTTTGATAAACTGGCGACGCAGTTCTCCCCATGATCCGATGGAATTAGGTGGTAAGCCTTTTAGCCAGGTCCGGGCTGTACCCTCAAGCATCATGGTAAAGTATTTCCCACAAGCCGCTTCATCCACGTCCAGCATCTCCATGGCCATCTCGTAACTCTCAACCCAAGCTTCCGGGGCCAAATCTGCTGTGTAATTAGGCACCTTACGTGGACCCTTAAAATCCTTGGGCAACTTCACGCTCCGTAATGTGGGAATAAGACACTGCACCCCGAAAGAACTCGTCGTGACTCCTGTTTCTGCTGTGGTTGTGTGAACCAGCGTCGTCTGGCGGACCTCCTCGCGGGCCGCAGATCTAACCCGGTTTGCCTCCTGAGCTTGCGCATCTACGCCTGCCAGATTATCTTGTCTGTGACGGTGTCGCCTGCGTTCACTACTAGACACCTCTGGCTCTTCCCAATGCCTAGTGTAACTCCGGCTGTGGCGTGGTGTTGAATGAAGCCTCTCCCTGCTATAAGAATACGCTTGCTGTTGTGTTAATGCCATGTTGAGTAGATCCTTAACCCTGCGTGTCTCCACTGCTACGGGGGATGTCGCCTCAATGGGTAAAGCGGCCAGGCGCGAAGCGGCAACAACAATATTATCCAAAGGGTTTGATTAATGACCCGGAGGGGTAGGGACGTGAGGCGCAGACATAATCCGCCGATCTTGCTCTGCAGTGGGCTGCTGAACCGGCCCATCTCTCGCCGGGGCCGCCCTCCGGTTTACCGCCGGATCATTGCTGGTCCCCGCTCCTGGTGTCCTGAAAAGATTCATCGCCTCGTAAACCGGCGGTAGACGAGATTGGTACTTCCGACTTCTTACTCTTTGTGCAGAGGCCTGTTCCATCCTTAGCTGAAAAGCCTGATCATCCAACTCTGCTTGCCTCATGGCTATCATAGCCTTCTCCGCCTTCAGATTTTCTTTTGCTTGATCGATCCGATCCTTCAGCTGAAGGAGTTCTGCATCGTGTTGCGCCTTGTCTGCTGGAGCGACTTCTGCCATGGCTCGGGTTGTGAACTCCTCGACTAAGGTGGATAGAGCGTCAGAGGGCGAGAGGGCTTGGCCGCTCCCCCCTACACCAGCGTCTGCTGTCATCGCCCCGTTCACCGTGGACTGTGGCGTAGGTTGTGAACCGGCCATAAAGACAGCCACTCGGTTTGGCGGATCAAAGGGGTCCGGAATACTGTCTCCGTCGGACACACCCTCAGACCGGCCGTCCAGCAACTGATACAAAGACTCAGTTTCTCCGGATGTAGATTCATCGTCAGAATAGATAACTGTCTCGCCACCGGAATCCGATCCGTCCTCGGCTTGAACCCCGTGAATTGCTCCAACGAAAACGTGCTTCATGGCAGGCTGAATCTGGGCCGATCTCGCATGCTGAGCCGGCTCGACGATGTTGGGGAAGACGTCCGACTCAGGTCCCGGTTCACCAATTTTGCCGATGAAGATGTGGATGCCGCCGTAGGGAACCCGGTACCCGTATTCGATTGAATCGGCCTCCGGTCACCAGCCTGCGTCGTCGATGTAGATCCGGCCGCGGCGACTCTTGGTCATCCGGCCGACCGCGTAACCCTTGAGCCCTTCAAAGCTGCCCTTCAAGAACTCGAAACCATCGTGCGGAGGCCCCACGGTGGGCGCCAACTGTCGTGGAATTAACACGGCAGATGTCCGGTTTAACGGACTTAGTGATGGAACCATCGCACGGGTTAGCTTAAAGGGGTTAAAAGCACACAAAGGACACAAAGGATTTATACTAGTTTGGCCCCTTCGATGAAGGTAAAAGCCTACGTCTAGTTTGGTTTGGTATTTCTTGGGCGTCGATGAACAGGGAGCGGATCGCTTGCCTGTGTCTCGACGGGTTGTTTCTTGTCCTTGAACCATCGCCGGGTCGTCCCTTTATATAGAGGTCACGCCCAGTCCGGTTTACAGAGTCCCGAGGCCGGCTCATACTTGTGTCCGCCTCGGTCTCTGCTCTTTCTTCCTTATCTCTCAAGTTACATGATCGGGCGGTTTACAAATCGTAACTCTACACATGGGCCCTAAGCCTCCTTGGGTTGTAATCTCTACTGGGCATTACAACTATACAATAATATTACCATAATCCGGTTTACACTAGCCGGTTTATACCTGCTAGTAATATCCATGACACAGCAACTAATACTTAAGAGTATTCTTTGGCTCACCTTGTGTCGAATCAACAAATTTGGGTTGAATACTTTACCCTCGAAAACTGTTGCGATCCCCTACACTTGTGGGTTATCAAGACTATTTTCTGGCGCTGTTGCCGGGGAGCATAGCTCTATTCGTTAAGTCACTTGGGATTTATATCTGTTGATCACTATGAAGAATTTGAAGGACTCAAAAACCAAGATCTTACCCTCAACTACGAGGGGAGGTAAGGAACTGCTATCTATCTCTGCACTTGATTCACCATCTGTTATGGGTAAATTTGCGACACCTACTCCTGCTATTGAATCTGATATGTCGTATGTTCTTGATGATGCCACTTCTGCTATGTATGATGAAACTACTTCCATGCTTGATAATACTGTGCCACTAGGTGAATTTCTGGATGAACAAATTGCTTGGGTTAGGGAGAATGCAAATATTGAAACTGATGATATTTATGAAAGTGATGATGAAGCTTCTCCCAATAGATATGAATTGCTTGTTGTTCCCGAGGGTTATGTTATGGATGAAGAAACTGCTAAAGACTTTCTTGCTTGCAACAATAGATATGATCTTAAGAAATTATTAGCTAAGCTGAAAGAAAAGTCCTTGAATGCTAGAATGAAACATGACCCTGCTTTCGCTACTTCAGCTATCTTTGTTACTGATAAGGATTATGAATTCTCTGTTGATCCCGAGTTAATTACTTTGGTTGAATCTGATCCTTTCCATGGCTATGAGTCTGAAACTGTTGTGGCACATCTTACTAAGTTGAATGATATAGCTACCCTGTTTACCAACGATGAAAAGATTCGTTACTACTATATCCTTAAGTTATTTCCTTTCTCGTTAAAGGGTGATGCTAAGACTTGGTTTAATTCTCTTGATCCTGGTTGTGTGCATAGTCCCCAGCATATGATGTATTAATTCTCTGCTAAATATTTTCTCGCTCATAAGAAACAAGCTGCCTTACGAGAAATATATAACTTTGTTCAAATTGAAGAAGAGAGTCTCCCACAAGCT
>LR738714.1:846243635-846256251 GCA_902687465.1 Secale cereale | reverse complement strand
TCTCCAATTACTTAATGCTTTGCCTGATCATCCTCTTGAGAGGAACGATATACTTGATGTCTTTTATAATGGACTAACCGATGCTTCCAGAGACCACCTGGATAGTTGTGCTGGTTGTGTTTTGAGGGAAAGAACAATTGATCAAGCTGAATTACTATTGAATAATATGTTGGCCAATGAAAATAATTGGACACTTCCTGAACCAGCCCCTAAGCCAACTCCGAAGAAAAGAGGTCTTCTATTTCTCACTACGGAAGATATGCAAGAGACAAAGAAATCTATGAACGAAAAAGGTATTAAAGCTGAAGATGTTAAGAATTTACCACCTATTGAAGAAATACATGGTCTTTATAACCCGACACAGGTAGTAAAGGTAAATTCTCTTTTTATAGATTTGATGAAGGTAATATTCCTCGTTATAAGTCTGCTAGTCAATGCTTAGATGAGTTTGACAATTTTATTGTGAAATAAGAAAACTTCAATGCTTATGTTGGTAGACAATTGCAACATAATGCTTATATGATCGAACGCTTGAGTGATTATCTATCTAGAGTTAAAGGTGAATTGAAACTCATTAGCAAACATGCTTCCATGGTCACCACTCAAGTAGAACAAGTACTTAATGCTCAGAATGACTTGCTCAATGAATTAAATAGTAAGATTAATGATAATGCCATTAGAGTTGTGACTAGAGGTGGCAGAATGACTCAGGAACCTCTGTATCCTGAAGGCCACCCTAAGAGAATTGAGCAAGGTTCTCAAAGAGCTAATTTAGATGCACGTAGTTCTTCTAAGAAGAAGAAAAAGAAAAATGATAGAACTTTGCATGCTTCTAGTGAACCTGTAGCTGACACACCTGAGAATCCCAATGATATATCTGTTTCTGATACTGAGATACAATCTGGTAATGAACATGAACCTAGTGATAATATTAATGATGATGTTCATGATGATGCTCAACCTAGCAATGATAATGATATAGAGATTGAACCTGCTGTTGATCTTGATAACCCACAATCAAAGAATCAACGTTATGATAAGAGAGACTTTGTTGCTAGGAAGCACGGTAGGGAAAGAGAACCATGGGTTCAGAAACCCATGCCTTTTCCTCCGAAACCATCCAAGAAAAAGGATGATGAGGATTTTGAGCGCTTTGCTGAAATGATTAGACCTATCTTTTTGCGTATGCGTTTGACTGATGTGCTTAAAACAAATCCTTATGCTAAGTATATGAAAGATATTATTACCAATAAAAGAAAGATACCTGAAGTAGAAATTTCCACCATGCTTGCCTATTACACTTTTAAGGGTGGAATACCTAAGAAACTAGGAGATCCAGGAGTACCCACCATACCTTGCTCCATTAAAAAAACTATGTTAAAACTGCTTTATGTGATCTTGGAGCCGGTGTTAGTGTTATGCCTCTCTCTTTATATCGTAGACTTGACTTGAGTAAGTTGACACTTACTGAAATATCTTTGCAAATGGCCGATAAATCAACTGCTATACCTGTCGGTATTTGTGAGGATGTGCCTGTTGTGGTTGCAAATGTTACTGTTCTAATGGACTTTATTATACTTGATATTCCTGAGGACGATAGTATGTCTATTATCCTTGGTAGACCCTTTTTGAATACTGCAGGGGTTGTTATTGATTCCAACAAAGGCAACGTCACTTTTCATGTCAATGGTAATGAGCATACTGTACACTTTCCGAGGAAACAACCTCAGGTCCACAATATCAATTATATTGGAAAAAATCAACTATTACTATTGGAGGTTTTGAATTTCCTCTTCCTACTGTCAAGAAGACATATGATATTCTTATTGTTGGGAACATACATATCCCCATTGAGGTAACCTAGTGTTATTCGAAAATTCTCCGGCTTCATGTTGTTCGGAAAGAGTTTATTAACAAGACCCGATCAACCTTGTTAATGGATTCCTTTTGATGAGCATGAGATAGGTGAATCTAGATAGCACAACCTTCTGTACCCTCCTTTTACTTTCTGTTAATTAGGACAAATAAAGCAAAAATAGTATTTTTTTTGTCTGTTTCCAGACTTATCCGTGCAATAAAAAAATACCCCAAAAATAAAAGTTCTCCAAATGCCCTGAAATTTTAACATGATTTTTTCTAAAATATTTGAGAATATATGGCACAGAACACACAGCGAGGGGAGCCAGCACCTGGCCACGAGGGTCCAGGGCGCGCCCCCCTCACCAGGCGCGCCCCCTACCTCGTGGGCCCCACGTGGCCCCCTCCACTTGTTCCTGCACCCATACTCTTCTTCTTCCTCCCAAAAAAAATCACCAACCAGCTCAAGCACGAGTTCTAGCTCATCTTGCTGCCATTTTCGATCTCCTTGCTCAAAGCACCATTCACCAAACTGTTTGGGGGGGATTGTTCCTTGGTATGTGACTCCTCCATTGGTCCAATTAGTTTTTGTTCTAGTGCTTTATTTATTGCAAATTTTTGCTGCTGTGGTGACCTTGTTCTTGAGCTTGCATGTCAAATTTCTTTGGTCCCAAGTAGTTCTAATGCATGATATAGTCTCTAGGCACTAGTAGGAGTTGTTGCTATCAATCTTGTTGAGTTTGGTTAACATTTATTTTGAGTTACTAATTTTTTTAGAACATTTTAGAAAAATACATAGGAAAAACTTCTAAGATGGTTCTTCAAGGAAGCAAGAACCGAGGCTCGCGTTTCGTGAGCCGGACGATGAACTACCGAGCGATGCTGACGTGCGGCCTTGTGAATGGCCGTCAGATGACTTTATGGATCAGGTTGGCATCAAGGACGAATTTTATGCATATGTGCGCAACGCTGACCTCGAGGGCTTCATACAAGATAAGTGCCCTCAATACCGTGGCTTAACTAATACCTTTGTGAGAAGGTTTAAATTTTCATCTTCACGTAATTCTCACACTGTCCTGTTTGACCTTTATGATAAATCTTACACCATGGACTTAGAGGATTCTAATGATGCTTATAAGCTTCCGCAATGGGGCCGTATGGGTGATCCTCGCAAATCTGAATATAGAGACTTCCTTGCTAGTATCACTCTGGGGGAATCTAGAGAAATCAAACAAACTACCATAGGGAGCATTCATTTTCCTGCTATTCATTACTTTGCTCTCTTTATTGGTAGATGCATAAACGGTAAAGATGAGGCTTGCCACATGTGTGTCTCTGATCTTAGTATTCTCAAGAGTGCTATATTAGGTGATAGACAATATAACTTGGGAGCCATTGTTGCACGTTGGCTACATCATAATGGTTTGCATGGAGATTTATTTGGTGGGATTTATGCCACTCGCATAGCTCGCCGTCTTGGTGTGCCTATCCATGAAAATGATGAACCTTTACTGCTTGCTCATTTGGATTACAATGCTATGACTAGTCACCGGTTTATAGAGAGGGATGAACAATCCCTCAAATAACGACTAATCTTTAACATGCGTCATGCCATTCCTATTGTCCTTCCTGCCCCTACTTTGTTTGACTTTCAAGCAAAAGGGAGATACACTATAACCATGGAGGAGGCAAATGAGTATCATAATATGACGGAAGCAGCCCGCCTTAGAGGTGCAGCTCAGCAGGCAGTAGCTGCTGCAACCCAGTACAACCCCAACTACGACTTTGGATATCCGTCAGGCCAATACTGGCCATAGATCAACTTAGGCCAAAATCCTAAGCTTGGGGGAGTACGTGTTTCTCAGCGACTTTACATTCATGTTCACACACTTATTCTAGTCGTCGATGCTCACACTCTTTCATTGTACCATCCATGCTTAGTTTCAATTCTTTTTCTTAGTCTTTTTCTCGTGTGCTAGAAAAAACCTTAAGAAAAACAAAAAAATATTAGTTGTAGCTTCTAGCTAGTTTACTTTCCCTGTAGTAGTAACTAAAAGAAAACCCAAAAAGATTTCTCGTCTTCTTTTGCTTGTTGGGAGCCTTCTCGTGTAAATAGTTTCTTTTCTTTTCTTTGGGGGTCAAGACTAGAAGACCATGATTAAAATGCTTAGTGGCTCTCATATGCTTTATTGTTGATTTAACCATGAGCCATATTACCTTGTCTTCTCTCTTGTATTAAATGATCGCAGATTCTAGCTTAGTCCAATGCACGTGCACTATTATTATTATCCACATCGTTCTGTCGTGTGAGTGAAAGGCACTAAGGATGATATATGATGAACTAATTGAGATGAGAAAAGCTGGTATGAACTCGACCTCTCTTGTTTTTGTAAATATGATAGTTCATCATTCCCGATTCAGCTTGTTATGAATGAAACATGCTTGCAATGATAATTAGAGATCATAGCTGCTTATGCCATGTTTAATTAGCTGAGAGTTTATAATGGTCTATCTTGCGTGCCAACATGATATTAAAATGGTTGTGATGTAGTACGATAGGGTGGTATCCTCCTTTGAACGATTCAAGTGGTCTGACATGGCACATGTTCATGCATGTAGTTGAAACAAAATTAACAAAGCCTCCATGATATTTAAGTTCATGGTGATTTATATCCTACTCATGCTTGCATTCATTGTTGATTAATTTTAATGCATGTTCATGACCGTTGTTGCTCTCTAGCTGGTCGCATCCCAGCCTCTTTCTAGCCTTCACCTGTACTAAGCGGGAATACTACTTGTGCATCCACTTCCATAAACCCCAAAGTTATTCCACATGAGTCCACTATACCTTCCTATATGCGGTATTTACCTGCCGTTCCAAGTAAATTTGTATGTGCCAAACTCTAAACCTTCAAATGAAATTATGTTTTGTATGCTCGAACAGCTCATGTATCAACTAGGGTTGTCTATATCTTCCATGCTGGATGGGTTATTCTCATGATGAGTGGACTCCACTCATCATTCATGAGAAAATGGCTGGTAATCGAGATGCCCAGTTCCATGCTAAAAATCATAATAATTAAACAAAACTCCCCCAGGGCTGTTGATGGTTTGGATGGTACCCATTGTTTTGGGCTAGTCGTGGAGTGTGCATGTTGGTGGTTGGGGGAGTATAAACTTTACCATTCTGTTTGCGAACGGCCTATAATGTGCGTAGCGTGGGAGATATCGAGATTCTTGGTTGTTATGTTGACAATGAAAGTATACCTCTCAGAATGTTATTCATCTCCATTTAAAAATCGAGCTCTGGCACCTCTACAAATCCCTGCTTCGCTCTGCGAAGGGCCTATCTATTTACTTTTATGCAGATTCATCATCCTCTTATAAAAGAGCACCAATAGGAGAGCACCTCTGTCATTTGCATGTATTACCATTAATTTGCATTGAGTATGATCATGACTAGATCTCTTCTACCATGAATTACAATGTCTAGTCAGTCCTTGATCCTTAAAGGTGCTCTGCATTTATGTTTTGCGGTCTTAGAAAGGGCTTGCGAGATACCATCTTGTTATATCATATCATGATTTTTTTGAGAAAGTGTTGTCATCCAAGGTTTATTATTATTTCTTGCTAGTTGATTATGCCATTGATGTGAGTAGACATGAGACATGAAAGTTATTGTGAATGTGGTTGGTTCATGATCATTGCTGAAAACCTGAATGCTGGCTTACATATTTACAACAACAAGAGCAAACAGAGTTTGTCAAAGTTCTTCTTTATCACTTTTAGTTTATCAACTGAATTGCTTGAGGACAAGCAAAGGTTTAAGCTTGGGGGAGTTGATACGTCTCCAACGTATCTACTTTTCCAAACCCTTTTGCCCTTGTTTTGGACTCTAACTTGCATGATTTGAATGGAACTAACCCGGACTGACGCTGTTTTCAGCAGAATTGCCATGGTGTTGTTTTTGTGCAGAAATAAAAAGTTCTCGGAATGACCTGAAAATTTACGGAGAATTATTTTGGAAAATATAAAAAATACCTGCAAGAAGATCCAGACGAGGGGGCCCACACCCTGTCCACAAGGGTGGGGGCGCGCCCCCTCCCCTAGGGCGCGCCCACTACCTCGTGGCCCCCTGGTGCTCCACTGACGTATCCCCAGATCCCATATATTCACTTTCGGGGAGAAAAAAATCAGAGAGGAAGAATTATCGCATTTTACGTTACGGAGTTGCCGCCAAGCCCTAATCTCTCTCGGGAGGGCTGATCTGGAGTCCATTTGGGGCTCCGGAGAGTGGAGATCATCGCCATCGTCATCATCAACCTTCCTCCATCACCAGTTCCATGATGCTCACCGCCGTGCGTGAGTAATTCCATCGTAGGCTTGTTGGACGGTGATGGGTTGGATGAGATCTATCATGTAATCGAGTTAGTTTTGTTAGGGTTTTATCCCTAGTATCCACTATGTTCTGAGATTGATGTTGCTATGACTTTGCTATGCTTAATGCTTGTCACTAGGGCTCGAGTGCCATGATTTCAGATCTGAACCTATTATGTTTTCATGAATATATGTGTGTTGTTGATCCCATCTTGCAAGTCTATAGTCACCTACTATGTGTTATGATCCAGCAACCACGAAGTGACAATAATCGGGACCACTCCCGGTGATGACCGTAGTTTGAGGAGTTCATGTATTCACTATGTGTTAATGCTTTGGTTCGGTACTCTATTAAAAGGAGGTCTTAGAGCATCTCCAGCCGCGCCCCCAAGACGCCCCCCAGGACACCTTTTTAGGCTCGGTTTTAGGCTCGGACGGCGCTTTTCGCCGAAAAACAGCCCAGCCACGGCCCCAACGCCCCCCAGGACGTCAAAATAGCACCGGCAATCCCAGGCAAAACCCAGTGCGCTGGGGGTCTCTTGGGGACGCCGGCGGAAGTTTCGGCGAATCGCGTCTCACCACATGTCCTTTTTCTTAGCCCACTTACACACTCTCCTCACAAACTTTTGCTTGGGGTCGGCTGTGACTGGGAGGATGCCCTCTTTATTTCGCCGAATTCCGCCGGATGACCCCCAAGACACTGGTGCTTTTGGTTCGGTGATGTTCTTGAGGGTGCCAATGGCTGGAAATGCCCTTAATATCCCTTAGTTTCCAATAGGACCCCGCTGCCATGGGAGGGTAGGACATATATGACATGCACGTTCTTTTCCATAAGCACGTATGACTATATTCGGAATACATGCTTGCATTACATTGATGAACTAGAGCTAGTTCTGTGTCACCCTAGTTTATAACTTCTACATGATGAATTGCATCCGACATAATTTCCCATCACCGATCCAATGCCGACGAGCTTTTCACATATTGCTTGTTGCTTATTTACTTTTCCGTTGCTACTATTATAAAAACTACAAAAACACTATCGTTACTTTTGTTACCGCTACCGCCAATATCATATTACTTTGCTACTAAACTATCTTGCTGCAGATACTAAGTTTCTAGGTGTGGTTGAATTGACTGTTGGGGAACGCAGTATTTTAAAATTTTCCTACGATCACGCAAGATCTATCTACCAGATGCATAGCAACGAGAGGGAGAGTGTGTCTACGTACCCTCACTAGTAGATAAAGGGTCATCAGACCCGGTTCATTTGGGCCTTTAGCCCCGGTTCCAGAACCGGGACAAGAGGGTCGGTACTAATGCTCTGACCCTTTAGTCCCGGTTCAATCCAGAACCGGGGCAGAAGGGTGTCCACGTGGCCTGTGCACCGAGCCCAGGCAGGAGGGGCTTTAGTCCCGGTTGGTGGTACCAACCGGGACCAAAAGGCATCCACGCGTCAGCATTTCTGTGGCTGTGGTTTTTGTTTTTTTTTGAAAGGGGAGGGGGGTTGGAGGTTTTGGGGGGTTAATTTAGATGTTTCATATTGTGTTAGCTAGCTAATTAATAGAGAGAAGTGTCCTCTCTTATGTCCGTGCTTGCTACGTACTACACATACGTATAGAGATGACTAGACACGGTAGCTAGCTAGCTAGCTAGTAAAGCAAACGAAGGAAACAGAAGATCGTATAATCAACATATATATAAATATGCATACAGAGAGAAGTAATATCGACCACCTCTCCTTCTCCGAGAGATTGGTCGAACAACAAGTTCTCGTATATCTATCCGACACTACCGGGCACATATATACAATAATTATCTCTTACAAAAATAATCTCCTATCATATGGATGCATGGTCCACATAGTATTCTCCGTCTTCAGCGATCACGTGTTCAAGGAAGAATGCCGCCAATTCCTCTTGAATTGCTCGCAGACGATCTGGTGTTAGGAGTTCATCCCGCATCCGAAACATGTAATTTGAAGTAGGGGGTCAATACATGAAATGATGCTATAAATTTGTGAATATTATTGATTGCTTACGCACTTCAAATTGTTCTTCAGTGTAGCCCCGCTCACAGGTCGTGTGGCGGATGGACTCGCAAATGTAGTATCCACAATAATCATTCCCGGGTTCCTGCCACAACCACTTTACAAGAAATAGAGGTCAATCAAACTGATAAGCAAGAATGCCAAATTGGTATTGATGAAACTAGCGCTTGAATCAAGATATAGGAGATGCGCGCGCGGAACATGCTACTATATAGTACTTACTTTCGGGTATCTAAATTGTAGCTTCTTCGGCAGTCCCAGAGCTTTTTTGGTGAATTTTCTCCAAACCCTGCCAGACAAAGAAAACAATTAGTTGATATCAGAAATGAAGTTGCAGATATATATGCATGGTGGATAATATTGATCAATTTAACTTACCTGACTAGCATTTGAGTCATGTCCGCATACTCCTCGGGATCTTTACGTTTAGAGTCCAAGACAGTTACTACTCCCTTCTCAAGCTTAATCTCTAAGAGAATATAGTGGAAGCTGCGCACGCATGCATGAACTCATCAATTACATCACTATAACCTTGACTGATATATAAGGGAAACCAAATATGCACAAGACAGTAACACTCACTTGAAGTTGTAAGGAAAGAGTATTATATCTTTGTTTTCATTTACCACCAACGATCGTAGCAAGTTGGTCTCGGTATCGTCGGGACGCAATTTAACCTCGGTTGCATCTATGAGGTATGTGTTAATAAACCCAATATCACCTACTTGTCTTTTCTTCAATTCGACGATCTTCAATCTGCATAATATAGTGAGGATAATTATAAATACATGCAATGAAGATCAGCTATATAGAGAGACTTAATGACAGAAGTAGTACTACTTACAGACAGTAGCAGGTGACCGTTGCTTTATCGAGGGCCAATTGATTGAAAAACTGATAGAACTCCTCAAATGGAATAGGCAACAGGTCAATTCCAACGAGGTCATGCTCCGGTTTAACTCTCAAATACAAGTTATCCCTCCCCCCAGACTCTCTGCAGATTTTCAAGTACCAATCATGCAATCTTCGCATATTCGTTGATAGAGATCTTTCATTTTTGACGAGAGGCTTTTTGTACTCGTATCTTTCTATCTGCACTTCCAAGAAATCATAGTGTACATCGTCGGACGCGTAATCTACAAGATTGGTATAACCGGGCACCATCCTCGGATCATTAGCGACCATGTCGCTAGACACCTTGAGCGGGGGGCACGATTGGTCCGCTTGTTCGCCGAGCTGGGCAATTTGTTTCCCAGCTCGTCCTTCTGCTAACCTCTGATCACTTTTAGTACTTCCCGACCGCTTCGCTTCTTGAAATGTCTTTTGAATCATGCGGTCATAGTTGCCTTTCGGCTTACTTTTCGCTGGTTGCTTCAGGGCAGCAAGAGTGCGCTTTGCTTTCACCGCATCTATCTTCTCCTCCGGAGGTGGATGTCTCTGTGCTTTCAACCCTTCAAAAAAGTCCTTCCCTTCGCCTTGAGCGATCTTCGTGTTTTCCTCGTCGGACCTCTCGTACGGTAACTTCTCTAGAGGCGTGAGAGAAGGACCGAATCTGCATCGCCTCCCGCCTCTAGCTGTACTGGTAGACGTCGCCGGACCAGACGAAGCAGCTGTCTTTTTTCCTTGCTTACGCGCCGGAGCAGGAGCAGCTGGACCGGCGGCAGGTCTCTTCCACCCTTGCTGACTAGGCGGAGAAGGAGGAGCAGGCTGGCTGCTCGGGCGCGCCGGCGGCGAAGGAGGCGGAGTGCCGCCACGCGCCGGCGGCGAATGAGGCGGAGTGCCGCCACGCGCCGGAGAAGGAGCCGGAGTGCCCTGATGGTCACTCGCCGGAGGAGGAGGCGGTGGAGGAGGCGGAGTGCCCTGACTCGCCGGAGGAGGAGGAGGAGGCGGAGGCGTCCAGTTGAGAATGTTGATTAGGTCCTTCCGCCATAGGCATGGAGTCTTCAGTGAAGAACCCAGCCGAGTCTCCCCTTCACCGGTAGGGTGGTCAAGCTGGAGCTCCTCAAATCCCTCCGTTATTTCGTCGACCATCACCCTAGAATATCCTTCTGGAATCGGCCGGCAGTGAAAAGTGTCGTCGGGTCTAGAAGGATAAACAGAGCCAGCAACCGCCTTGACCTTCAGATTCATCCACTGCGCCATAAGGTGGCAATTTTGTGCCTGCGTGATGGCATCCACGGGATTCCTGGCAGTAGCCGTCAAGGCAGGCTCTGGCTGAAGCAGCTCGGTGGAAGCCACGCTGCTTCTCCGCTGAGATGGCGGGGTAGCTTCGGGGGAAGCTTCGGCAATTCTTTTCTCCCGATTTGCTTCCTGTTCCTCTATCGCTTGTATTCTGGCCCGCAGCGCCTGGATTTCGGTCAGCTCCATTTTCTTCCTCCTGTCGTGGCATTTGTAGCCTCCTGCGTCTGGAAACCCAGCACGCCACGGAAGGGAGCCTGGCGTGCCTCGTGTCCGTCCAGGGTGCTCAGGATTCCCAAGGGCCATTGTCAGCTGATCGTTCTCTCTGTCGGGGAAGAACGTCCCTTCATGCGCTGCTTTGATATACTGTCGCATCTTCCTGAGTGGTGTTTCCAATTGCTTGTTCGTTCAAATGCACCACCCTGTTACAGGGTCCAAGGTTCCGCCAGCCCCGAAGAACCAAGTCCGGCAACGGTCTGGCCAGTGCATTGTCTCTGGTTCGATCCCTTTCTGAAGCAGATCATTCTCAGCCTTGGCCCACTTAGGCCGGGCTACGAGGTAGCCGCCCGACCCCGTGCGATGGTGATGCTTCTTCTTCGCAGCATTTATCCGGTTTGTCTCCGACATCTTCTGACTCTTTTCCGACTTCTTATGGGCCACAAATGCGGGCCAGTCATCTTTGATCTTCTCATATATGCCCACGAATTCTGGAGTCTTTTTATCTTTGACAAACGTATTCAGTTTTTTCTTCCATGCCCTGAATTGGTCTGCCATCTTCGAAAGTGCAGCAGACTTGATTAACTCCTCTTTAACTGGGTTCGCCGGATCAACCTCTCGCGGTAGGACGAAATTTGACTTCAGCTCAGTCCAAAGATCTTCTTTCTGCATATCAGTGACATAAGTCACCTGAGCGTCGTTTGCAGCCGGCTTTAACCATTGACTGATGCTGATCGGGATCTTGTCCCTAACTAGTACCCCGCACTGATTAACAAAATGCGTTCTTTGTCCGGATGGGTGCAATCGGCTCGCCGGAGCGCGAGATTTCTGAGATCTCAAACTTTTCATCCGGCCCCAACTTTTTCTTCGCTCCTCGTCTCTTTACCGAAGATTTGCTCGATCCGGAGGGCTAGAAAAAGGAACAAAGACGAGAGTTAATGAATGAATCAATTAACTAGTCAGCACATGCTTAACTAACATATATACCTCCTGGCCGGACTCGGTTCAGTCACCGGAGCCAGCATCATGGTCTCCTTCTTGCACCGGCATTGGGTCACCGGAGCCGTCCTCACGGTCTACTTCTTCCATGTGCATTGGGTCACCGGATCCATCAATATCATAGCCTAGATCTTCCAGCTGCAGCTCTTTTTCGACCTGGTCATCGGTGTCGTTGAGAAACGACAAGACGACATTTTGTCCGTCTGCGATTAGGTCCATCAACATCGGTTCTTGTGCTAGGTCTCGGGTGTTGTGGTCCATTGTTTCTACAAATATTTACAACATGCCAATTATTATTCAAACATGACAGATGGATATATTAATGGCAAACGTAGAACTAGCTTCGACCCTCGACTGCTCGGCGATCCACAAACCCTAGACCCCCTCATGTCACATTTTGTCTAGTGTCAAAGGATTCAACAAAACCAATACTTCATCATTAGGCGAAAGTAACAGTAGCATGATGGTACGAAGCTCTCCAAAGTGGTTTTGGAACGGAGTCCCGGATAGGATAATTCGTAACAAAAGACGGATTATCCTATCAGGGACTTCGTTCCAGAAAAACTTTGCATAACTTCATACCAAAATGCCCCGGTTACTTTTGGCAAATGATGAAGTCATGGAATTCTTCAATACTTTGACACTAGCTAGGCAACCTCTCTCGACCCCTCGACCCCCGACTTCTCGGCGATCCACAACCCTAGACCCCTCATGTCACCTTTTGTCTAGTGTCAAATGATTCAACAAAACCAATACTTCATCATTAGGCGAAAGTAACAGTAGCATGATGGTACGAAGCTCTCCAAAGTTGCTTTGGAACGGAGTCCCAGATAAGATAATCCGTAACAAAAGACGGATTATCCTATCAGGAACTCCGTTCCAGAACATCTTTGCATAACTTCGTACCAACATGCCCCGGTTACTTCTGGCAAATGATGA
>LR738714.1:846176277-846242645 GCA_902687465.1 Secale cereale | reverse complement strand
TCACATTTTGTCTAGTGTCAAAGGATTCAACAAACCAATACTTCATCATTAGGCGAAAGTAACAGTAGCATGATGGTACGAAGCTCTCCAAAGTTGTTTTGTAACGAAGTCCTAGATAAGATAATCCGTAACAAAAGACGGATTATCCTATCAGGAACTCCGTTCCAGAACATCTTTGCATAACTTCGTACCAACATGCCCCGGTTACTTCTGGCAAATGATGAAGTCATGGAATTCTTCAATACTTTGACACTAGCTAGGCAACCTCTCTCGACCCCTCGACCCCCGACTGCTCGGCGATCCACAACCCTAGACCCCCTCATGTCACATTTTGTCGAGTGTCAAAGGATTCAACAAAACCAATACTTCATCATTAGGCGAAAGTAACAGTAGCATGATGGTACGAAGCTCTCCAAAGTTATTTGGGAACGGAGTCCCAGATAGGATAATTCCTAACAAAAGACGGATTATCCTATCAGGAACTCCGTTCCAGAATAACTTTGCATAACTTTGTACCAAAATGCCCCGGTTACTTCTGGCAAATGATGAAGTCATGGAATTCTTCAATACTTTGACCCCCGACTGCTCGGCGATCCACAACCCTAGACCCCCGACTGCTAGGCAACCTCTCGACCCCTCGACCTTCGGCCTCTTGACCCATCGACGACCCTCGGCCCCTCGGCGATCTCTCGACCGGTCCCTCGGTCCCTCGACGACCCTCGACCCCGGCCCGGCCCCCCCCTAATGTCGAAGTTATCGGGGAGGGTGTATATCGACATAGACATATCCGATAAAAAAAAGAGGAAGAAGAAGAAAAAAGGAACCGCTAGAGGAGAATATCGAAGAAAAAAAAAGAAAAAAAAGGAGAAGAAGAAAGGAATAGAGGAGAAGAAGAGAAAATTTCTCTTCTTCTCCTCTATTCCTTTCTTCTTCTCCTCTTTTTTTTTTCTTTTTTTTTCTTCTTCTTATTTATTTCTCCTCTTCTTCCTCTCCTCTTCTTCTTTCTTTCCTCTTTCTTATTTTCTTATTTCCTATCCTTCTTTTTCTAAATTTGTAACTTTTGCATATATAAAACTTTCTATATATATTTAGCATATATAAACAAAAAACTATATAGCCACATACACATATATATACATCACATACACACATCACATACAGCAACTTCCTAAGAAAAAAAATATTTATATACACATACATATATATTTAACATATATATTTAGCAAATTCCTAAGAAAAAAAAATATATATACACATACATATATATACAGCAACTATATATACACATGCATATATATATAGCAACTATATATACAGCAACTATATATACAGCAATTTATATAAACATAAAAAAATATATACACATATATACATATATACACAGCAACTATATATATATACAGCAATTTATATAAACATAAAAAAAAAGGGAGCCCTCACATCGCGCGGCGGGGCTGGGCGGCGCGACGGCGGCGGGGCGGGGCGGCGCGACGGCGCGACGGCGGCGGGGCGGGGCGCGCGGCGCGACGGCGACGGGCCGGGGCGCGGCGACGGCGCGGGGCGGGGCGGGGCGGAACGGGGTCGCGGGGCGGGGCGACGGCGACGAGGCGGCGTCGGGGCGGCGTCGGGGGCGACGGCGACGGCGACGGGGCGACGGGGGCGGCGGCGACGGCGACGGGGCGACGGGGGCGGCGCGGAAGAAGGAAACTGCACAAAATTTCGCAACTCCTGGTTATATAGGAGCTGTATTAGTCCCGGTTGGTGGATGAAACCGGGACTAATACACCCCTTTAGTCCCGGTTGCTGCCACCAACCGGGACTAAAGGTCCCTTTTCAGCAGCCCAAAGGGCGGGAAGGAGAGGCCTTTAGTTCCGGTTGGTGGCAGCAACCGGGACTAAAGGGGGGTATTAGTCCCGGTTTCAGCCACCAACCAGGACTAATGCCACCCTTTAGTCCCGGTTTCAGCCACCAACCGGGACCAAAGGCCCTGTGCTGGCGCGGGTGCGGTGGGATGTTTAGTCCCACCTCGCTAGCTGAGGGAGCTCGAGAGTGGTTTATAAGGGCTGCTGCTCCCACCCTCTCGAGCTCCTCTCAAATACAGGCTTCTGGGCCTAACTCTGCGCGCTGCCCTGTGAGCTTGCTGGGCCTTATAGTACAGGTGGATCCTGTGCTATAGGCCTTGCAGGCTCACTGGGCAGCGCCCAATTATTTTTTTCCTTTTTTGCTTTATTTCTTTCTAAGTTGTTTTTTGCTGTATTTAGAGTTGCTTTATTTATTTTATTTTCTTTGTTTATTTCTAAGTTGTTTTTTGCTGTATTTAGAGTTGCTTTATTTATTTTACTTCCTTTATTTATTTTCTTTGTTGCTTTATTTATTTTATTTTGTTTATACTTACAACAAAATACTTATTGTTGCTATTTTTTTTTCAAGTTTTTTTGTTTTGTTTTTTGCATTATTTATTTTCTTTTGTTATTTGCTTTATGTTTTTAATTCTTTCTGGTAAAACCAATTTCAAACTTTCTCTGTTAGTGCAAGTAGTATTGAAATTTGAATAGTACAAACGGACAATGGTATCATACTCGTTTGTTACAAAGTTGGCATGGTATCATCATAATAGTTGCGGAAAAAACTCTTCACTTTTTCTTCGCTTGTGTCATTTGCTTATTGCGCCGTAACCATGGATAATCTTCATCGTTTATCAGGATGCTTGGGTCAGCCTTGACTTTGAAGGGAGGAATTTCATGAAACTTTTCATAATCTTCAGACATGTCTGTCTTGCCCTCCACTCCCAGGATGTCCCTTTTTCCTGAAAGAACTATGTGGCGCTTTGGCTCATCGTATGATGTATTCGCTTCCTTATCTTTTCTTTTTCTCGGTCTGGTAGACATGTCCTTCACATAGATAACCTGTGCTACATCATTGGCTAGGACGAACGGTTCGTCAGTGTATCCAAGATTTTTCAGATCCACTGTTGTCATTCCGTACTGTGGGTCTACCTGTACCCCGCCTCCTGACAGATTGACCCATTTGCACTTAAACAAAGGGACCTTAAAATCATGTCCGTAGTCAAGTTCCCATATGTCCACTATGTAACCATAATATGTGTCCTTTCCCCTCTCGGTTGTTGCATCAAAGCGGACACCGCTGTTTTGGTTGGTGCTCTTTTGATCTTGGACAATCGTGTAAAATGTATTCCCATTTATCTCGTATCCTTTGTAAATCAATACAGTCGAAGATGATCCCCTGGACAACAAGTACAACTCATCACAAACAGTGTTGTCACCTCTGAGACGTGTTTCCAACCAACTGCTGAAAGTCCTGATGTGTTCACGTGTAATCTAGTCATCGCACTGCTCCGGGTGTTTGGAGCGCAGACTGTTCTTGTGTTCATCGACATACGGGGTCACCAATGTAGAGTTCTGTAGAACTGTGTAGTGTGCTTGAGACCAAGAATATCCGTCCCTGCATATTATTGAGTCCCTTCCAAGCGTGCCTTTTCCAGTCAGTCTCCCCTCGTACCGCGATTTAGGGAGACCTATCTTATTAAGGCCAGGAATGAAGTCAACACAAAACCCGATGACATCCTCTGTTTGATGGCCCATGGAGATGCTTCCTTCTGGCCTGGCGCGGTTATGGACATATTTCTTTAGGACTCCCATGAACCTCTCAAAGGGGAACATATTGTGTAGAAATACGGGCCCCAGAATGACAATCTCGTCGACTAGATGAACTAGGACGTGTGTCATGATATTGAAGAAGGATGGTGGGAACACAAGCTCGAAACTGACAAGACATTGCGCCACATCACTCCTTAGCCTTGGTACGATTTCTGGATCGATCACCTTCTGAGAGATTGCATTGAGGAATGCACATAGCTTCACAATGGCTAATCGGACGTTTTCCGGTAGAAGCCCCCTCAATGCAACCGAAAGAAGTTGCGTCATAATCACATGGCAGTCATGAGACTTTAGGTTCTGGAACTTTTTCTCTGCCATATTTATTATTCCCTTTATATTCGACGAGAAGCCAGTCGGGACCTTCATACTGAGCAGGCATTCAAAGAAGATTTCTTTCTCTTCTTTCGTAAGAGCATAGCTGGCAGGACCTTCATACTGCTTCGGAGGGATGCCGTCTTTTTCGTGCAAACGTTGCAGGTCCTCCCGTGCCTCAGCTGTATCTTTTGTCTTTTCATACACGCCCAAGAAGCCTAGCAGGTTCACGCAAAGGTTCTTCGTCACGTGCATCACGTCGATTGAAGAGCGGACCTCTAGGTCTTTCTAGTAGGGTAGGTCCCAAAATATAGATTTCTTCTTCCACATGGGTGCGTGTCCCTCATCGTCATTCGGAACAGCTAGTGCGCCGGGGCCCTTTCCAAAGATTACGTGTAAATCATTGACCATAGCAAGTACGTGATCACCGGTACGCATGGCGGGCTCCTTCCGGTGATCTGCCTCGCCTTTGAAATGCTTGCCTTTCTTTCGACATTGATGGTTGGTCGGAAGAAATCGACGATGGCCCAGGTACACATTCTTCCTGCACTTGTCCAGGTATATACTTTCAGTGTCATCTAAATAGTGCGTGCATGCGTGGTATCCTTTGTTTGTCTGTCCTGAAAGGTTACTGAGAGCGGGCCAATCGTTGATGGTCACGAACAACAACGCCTTTAGGTCAAATTCCTCCTGTTTGTGCTCATCCCACGCACGTACACCGTTTCCATTCCACAGCTGTAAAAGTTCTTCAACTAATGGCCTTAGGTACACATCAATGTCGTTGCCGGGTTGCTTAGGGCCTTGGATGAGAACTGGCATCATAATGAACTTCCGCTTCATGCACATCCAAGGAGGAAGGTTATACATACATAGAGTCACGGGCCAGGTGCTGTGATTGCTGCTCTGCTCCCCGAAAGGATTAATGCCATCCGCGCTTAAAGCAAACCATACGTTCCTTGGGTCCTTTGCAAACTCCTCCCAGTACTTTCTCTTGATTTTTCTCCACTGCGACCCGTCAGCGGGTGCTCTCAACTTCCCGTCTTTCTTACGGTCCTCACTGTGCCATCGCATCAACTTGGCAGGCTCTCTGTTTCTAAACAAACGTTTCAACCGTGGTATTATAGGAGCATACCACATCACCTTCGCAGGAACCCTCTTCCTGGCGGGCTCGCCATCAACATCACCAGGGTCATCTCGTCTGATCTTATACCGCAATGCACCGCATACCGGGCATGCGTTCAGATCCTTGTATGCACCGCGGTAGAGGATGCAGTCATTAGGGCATGCATGTATCTTCTGCACCTCCAATCCTAGAGGGCATACGACCTTCTTTGCTGCGTATGTACTATCGGGCAATTCGTTATCCTTATGAAGCTTCTTCTTCAATATTTTCAGTAGCTTCTCAAATCCTTTGTCAGCCACAGCATTCTCTGCCTTCCACTGCAGCAATTCCAGTACGGTACCGAGCTTTGTGTTGCCATCTTCGCAATTGGGGTACAACCCTTTTTTGTGATCCTCTAACATGCGATCGAACTTCAGCTTCTCCTTTTGACTTTCGCATTGTGTCCTTGCATCGACAATGACCCGGCGAAGATCATCATTTGGTTCCTCTTGATCTTCAGCAGCTTCACCCGTCGCAGCATCATTGGGCACATCGTCTGGTTCCTCTTGATCTTCACCAGCTCCCCCCATTGCAGCATCACCGTATTCAGAGGGCACATAGTTGTCATCGTACTCTTCTTCTTCGCCGTCTTCCATCATAACCCCTATTTCTCCATGCCTCGTCCAAACATTATAGTGTGGCATGAAACCCTTGTAAAGCAGGTGGGAGTGAAGGATTTTCCGGTTAGAGTAAGACATCGTATTCACACATTTAGTGCATGGACAACACATAAAACCATTCTGCTTGTTTGCCTCAGCCGCATTTAGAAACTCACGCACGCCCTTAATGTACTCGGAGGTGTGTCTGTCACCGTACATCCATTGCCGGTTCATCTGCGTGCATTTATATATAATTAAGTGTGTCAAAAACCATTACAGAACATCATAAATAGATAATTAAGTGACCAAATGGATAAAAGTTCATTATCACATTAAAACCAAAGTACATACATATATAGTTCTCATCTAACAACATATAGCTCTCCATACACATCGAAACTATGTAAAACATTTCAACGCGAAAACAAATGCTATCATAATCGCAACCAAGGTAACAATTGATCCAACGGCATAATGATACCAAGCCTCGGTATGAATGGCATATTTTCTAATCTTTTTAATCTTCAACCGCATTGCATCCATCTTGATCTTGTGATCATCGACGACATCCGCAACATGCAACTCCAATATCATCTTCTCGTCCACAATTTTTTTTATTTTTTCCTTCAAGAATTTGTTTTCTTCTTCAACTAAATTTAACCTCTCGACAATAGGGTCCATCTTGATCTTGTGATCATCGATAACTTCCGCAACATGCAACTCCAATTCCATCTTGTCCTCCTCCATTTTTTCCAATTTTTTCTTTAACGAAATGTTTTCCTCTTCAACTAAATTTAACCTCTCCACAAGAGGGTCGGTTGGAATTTCCGGTTCAACTACCTCCTAGACATAATAAAACATCTATGCATGTCAGGTTGGTCGGCATAACTATCATAAACACTAAAACAAATAGTTATAAATTAAAGATAATATACCACATCCGAATCGTAGACCGGACGAGGGCCCACGTGGGCGGATATCAAAACCATCGCACTATATAATAACAAGCAATAATAAACGTAAGAAAATTAGACAAATATCTATCTAAAGCAATAATAAAAGTAAGAAAAGCATGGACATAACAAGAGGCTCACCACGGTGGTGCCGGTGACGAGATCGGCGGGGGCGATCGACGGCGGCGAAGACGGGGACGGGACGTGACGGACCGCTAAACCTAGACAAATCTCGGAGAAAATAGAGCTTCGAGAGGAGAAAAGCTTAACTAGTGTGGCTCGGGCATTCCACCAAACACGTTGTGTGCATAGGAGGTGAGCTAGAGCACCACTAACCCCTCTCCCCCTCGTCCATAAAAAAAAACAGAGCAGTGAGCTCTGCTCTTGAGTGAGTGGGTATATATAGGCAACTCACTGGTCCCGGTTGGTGCTACAAACCGGGACTAAAGGGGTGCCTTTGGTCCCGGTTCATAACACCAACCGGGACCAATAGTGGTGGGCCAGGAGCAAGAGCCATTGGTCCCGGTTTTTAGCTCCAACCGGGACCAATAGGTCCAGACGAACCGGGACCAATGGCCCACGTGGCCCGGCCGGCCCCCTGGGCTCACGAACCGGGTCCAGTACCCCCATTGGACCCGGTTCTAGATTGAACCGGGGCTAATGGGCTGGACTAATGCCCTGTTTTCTACTAGTGCCTCGTAGACCGGGAGCGTAAGCGTCAAGTGACGCGGTTGATGTAGTCGAACTTCTCCGCAATCCAACCGATCAAGCACCGAACGTACGGCACCTCCGCGTTCAGCACACGTTCATCTTGATGACGTCCCACGAGCTCTTGATCCAGTTGAGCTTCACGGGAGAGTTTCGTCAGCACGACGGCGTGGTGACGGATATGATGAAGTTACCGGCGCAGGGCTTCGCCTAAGCACTGCGACAGTATGACCGAGGTGTGTTTCTGTGGAGGGGGGAACCGCACACGGCTAAAACAATTCAACTTCTGTGTCTTTGGGTGCCCCCTACCCCCGTATATAAAGGAGCAAGGGGAAGGCCGGCCGGCCCCTAGTGGCGCGCCAAGGAGGAGCAATCCTACTAGGAATAGGATTGCACTCCTATTCCTAGTAGGAACTACTAAAAGGGAGAAGGGGGAAAGGAAGGAGAGGGAGAAGGAGAAGGAAAGGGGCGCCAGCCCCCCCTCCTTCCATGTCCAATTCGGACCAAGGGGTGGGGGGCGCGCGGCCCAGCCCTGGCCCTCCTTCCCTCTTTCTCCTACGGCCCATTAAGGCCCATAGCTTCCCCACGGGGTTCCGGTAACCCCCCCTGGTACTCCGGTAAATTCCGAAACTTTACGGAACACTTCCGGTGTCCGAATATAGTCGTCCAATATATCAATCTTTATGTCTCAGACATTCCGAGACTCCTCGTCATGTCCGTGATCTCATCCGGGACTCCGAACTACCTTCGGTACATCAAAACTCATAAACTCATAATACCGATCGTCATCAAACGTTAAGCGTGCGGACCCTATGGGTTCGAGAACTATGTAGACATGAACGAGACTCATTTCTGGCCAATAACCAAAAGCGGAACTTGGATCCTCATATTGGCTCCTACATATTCTACGAAGATCTTTATCGGTCAAATCGCATAACAACATACGTTGTTCCTTTTGTCATCGGTATGTTACTTGCCCGAGATTCGATCGTCGATATCTCTATACCTAGTTCAATCTCATTACTGGCAAGTCTCTTTACTCGTTACGTAATACATCATCTCGTGACTAACTCATTAGTCATTTTCTTGCAAGGCTTATTATGATGTGTATTACCGAGAGGTCCCAGAGATACCTCTCCGACACTCGGAGTGACAAATCCTAGTCTTGATCTATGCCAACACCACGAATACTTTCGGAGACACCTGTAGAGCATCTTTATGATCACCCAGTTACGTTTTGACGTTTGATAGCACACAAGGTGTTCCTACGGTATTCGGGAGTTGCATAATCTCAGTCATAGGAACATGTATAAGTCATGAAGAAAGCAATAGCAGTAAAACTAAACGATCATAGTGCTAAGCTAACGGATGGGTCTAGTCCATCACATCATTCTCCTAATGGTGTGATCCCATTGATCGAATGACAACTCATGTCTATGGCTAGGAAACATAGCCATCTTTGATCAATGAGCTAGTCTAGTAGAGGCATACTAGGGACATACTATTTTGTCTATGTATTCACACATGTACTAAGTTTCCGGTTAATACAATTCTAGCATGAATAAAAAGACATTTATCATGATATAAGGAAATACAAATAACATCTTTATTATTGCCTCTAGGGCATATTTCCTTCAGTCTCCCACTTGAACTAGAGTCAATAATCTAGATTACAAAGTAATGATCCTCACACCCATGGAGTCCTGGTGCTGATCATGTTTTGCCCGCGGAAGAGGCGTAGTCAACGGGTCTGCAACATTCAGATCCGTATGTATCTTGCAAATCTCTATGCCTCCCTCCTTGACTAGATCGTGGATGGAATTGAAGCATCTTTTGATGTGCTTTGTTCTCTTGTGAAACCTGGATTCCTTCGCTAAGGCTATTGCTCCAGTGTTGTCACAAAAGATTTTCATTGGACCCGATGCATTAGGTATTACACCTAGATCAGATATGAACTCCTTCATCCAGACTCCTTCATTTGCTGCTTCCGAAGCAGCTATGTATTCTGCTTCACACGTAGATCCCGCCACGACGCTCTGCTTGGAACTGCACCAACTGACAGCTCCACCGTTCAATAAAAATACATATCCGGTTTGTTACTTAGAGTCATCCGGATCAGTGTCAAAGCTAGAATCGACGTAACCGTTTACGACGAGCTCTTTGTTACCTCCATATACGAGAAACATATCCTTTGTCCTTTTCAGGTATTTCAGGATGTTCTTGACCGCTGTCCAGTAATCCACTCCTGGATTACTTTGGTACCTCCCTGCTAGACTTATAGCAAGGCACACATCAGGTCTGGTACACAACATTGCATACATGATAGATCCTACGGCTGAGGCATAGGGAATGACTTTCATTTTCTCTCTATCTTCTGTAGTGGTCGGGCATTGAGTCTTACTCAACTTCATACCTTGTAACACAGGCAAGAACCCTTTCTTCGACTGATCCATTTTCAACTTCTTCAAAACTTTATGAAGGTATGTGCTTTGTGAAAGTCCAATTAAGCGTCTTGATCTATCTCTATAGATCTTGATTCCTAATATATAAGCAGCTTCACTGAGGTCTTTCATTGAAAAACTTTTATTCAAGTATCCTTTTATGCTATCCAGAAATTCTATATCATTTCCAATCAACAATATGTCATCCACATATATTATCAGAAATGCTACACAGCTCCCACTCACTTTCTTGTAAATACAGGCTTCTCCAAAAGTCTGTATAAAACCATATGCTTTGATCACCTCATCAAAGCGTATATTCCAACTCCGAGATGCTTGCACCAGTCCATAGATGGATCGCTGGAGCTTGCATACTTTGTTAGCACCTTTTGGATCGACAAAACCTTCTGGTTGCATCATATACAACTCTTCTTTGAGATATCCATTCAGGAATGCAGTTTTGACATCCATTTGCCATATTTTATAATCATAAAATGCGGCAATTGCTAACATGATTCGGACAGACTTAAGCATCGCTACAGGTGAGAAAGTCTTATCGTAGTCAACTCCTTGAACTTGTCGAAACCCTTTCGCAACAAGTCGAGCTTTGTAAACAGTAACATTACCGTCTGCGTTGGTCTTCCTCTTGAAGATCCATTTATTTTCGATGGCTTGCCGATCATCGGGCAAGTCAACCAAAGTCCACACTTTGTTCTCATACATGGATCCCATCTCAGATTTCATGGCCTCAAGCCATTTTGCGGAATCTGGGCTCATCATTGCTTCCTCATAGTTCGTAGGTTCATCATGGTCTAGTAACATGACTTCCAGAACTGGGTTGCCGTACCACTCTAGTGCGGAACGTACTCTGGTTCATCTACGACGTTCAGCAGAAACTTGATCTGAAGTTTCATGATCATCATCATTAGCTTCCTCACTAATTGGTGTAGGAATCATTGGAACAATTTTCTGTGATGTACTACTTTCCAATTCAGGAGAAGGTACAATTACCTCGTCAAGTTCTACTGTCCTTCCACTCACTTCTTCCAAGAGAAACTCCTTCTCTAGAAAGGATCCATTCTTAGCAACGAATATCTTGCCTTTCGATCTGTGATAGAAGGTGTACCCAACAGTCTCTTTTGGGTATCCTATGAAGACACATTTCTCCGACTTGGGTTCGAGCTTATCAGGTTGAAGCTTTTTCACATAAGCATCGCAGCCCCAAACTTTAAGAAACGACAACTTTGGTTTCTTGCCAAACCATAGTTCATAAGGTGTCGTCTCAACGGATTTAGATGGTGCCCTATTTAACGTGAATGCAGCTGTCTCTAAAGCATAACCCCAAAGCGATAGTTGTAAATCGGTAAGAGACATCATAGATCGCACCATATCCAATAAAGTACGGTTACGACGTTTGGACACACCATCCGGGTGGCGTGAGTTGTGAAACTATTCCACATTGTTTCAAATGAAGACCAAACTCGTAACTCAAATATTCACCTCCACGATCAGATCGCCGAAACTTTATTTTCTTGTTACGATGATTCTCTACTTCACTCTGAAATTCTTTGAACTTTTCAAATGTTTCAGACTTGTGTTTCATTAAGTAGATATACCCATATCTGCTCAAATCATCAGTGAAGGTCAGAAAATAACGATACCCGCCGCGAGCCTCAACACTCATTGGTCCTCATACATCGGTATGTATGATATCCAACAAATCTGTTGCTCGCTCCATAGTTCCGGAGAACGGAGTTTTAGTCATCTTGCCCATGAGGCATGGTTCGCAAGCACCAAGTGATTCATAATCAAGTGATTCCAAAAGTCCATCACTATGGAGTTTCTTCATGCGCTTTACACCAATATGACCTAAACGGTAGTGCCACAAATAAGTTGCACTATCATTATTAACCTTGCATCTTTTGGCTTCAATAGTATGAATATGTGTATCACTACAATCGAGACCTAATAAAAATAGACCACTCTTCAAGGGTGCATGACCATAAAAGATATTATTCATAAAAATAGAACAACCATTATTCTCTGATTTAAATGAATAACCGTCTCGCAACAAACAAGATCCAGATATAATGTTCATGCTTAATGCTGGCACCAAATAACAATTATTTAGGTCTAAAACTAATCCCGAAGGTAGATGTAGAGGTAGCGTGCCGACGGCGATCACATCGACTTTGGAACCATTTCCCACGTGCATCGTCACCTCGTCGTTAGCCAATCTTCGTTTAATCCGTAGTCCCTGTTTCGAGCTACAAATATTACCAACCGAACCGGTATCAAATACCCAGGTACTACTACGAGCATTAGTAAGGTACACATCAATAAGATGTGTATCACATATACCTTTGTTCACCTTGCCATCCTTCTTATCCGCCAAATACTTGGGGCAGTTCCGCTTCCAGTGTCCAGTCGCTTTGCAGTAGAAGCACTTAGTTTCAGGCTTGGTTCTAGACTTGGGTTTCTTCGCGGGAGTAGCAACTGTCTTTCTATTCTTCTTGAAGTTCCCTTTCTTTCCCTTGCCCTTTTTCTTGAAACTAGTGGTCTTGTTAACCATCAACACTAGATGCTCCTTTTTGATTTCTACCTCCGCAGCTTTGAGCATAGCTGTAATGCCCCGGATGAAATATTTTCCCTTTTGGGCAATATATATATCTTTGGCTTCATCAATTCCATTCCGGGTTCTTCGTCTTTTTGGGTTTTCGTTCTTTTGTCGTGTGCGTGTGTGCATTCATCCATATGATGTAGTCATGTGCATTGCATTGCTTTTGTGTTGTCGTTTGCATCCGGTCCCACTCGTTCCTTCCCGTTGTCCGTTTCGAGTTCCGGAGCTCCCTCACGTGTCCGTGGCATCTTCGAGGCCTGCTTTGGTGTTTGGCCGTGTAACATTTCCGGTTTGGCGTGAGACTTGTCGTGTGTTGTTGTTTTGGTGTGTGTAACCCGCCTGACAAATCTCGTCGCGTTTGGAGTTAGTTTGCTACTCCAACAGTTATTCTCGTGGGCTGAAAGTACCCCCTCTTTGAGGCCCAAGACACCCCTCCAACAGCCCACAAAACCAACCCAAACCCCTCCCTTCATCTAGGCCATCCAATTGTGATCGTGTGGCCGAAAACCTCACCTCATTTGGACAACCCTAGCTCCTTGTGCCTATATAAACGTCCATCTCCCCCAATTTTCGCGTCTGAAACCCTAATGCTTCCACAGTTCGCCGCCGGTGCTTCCACTGTTGATTCCCGGTGCTTCCACCGTTGAAAATCCGTGCTTCCGACGTCCCAGAAAACCATGCTTCCGAGGTTCGTCGCCGTGCTTCCGTAGTGCCGCGTCCGTGCTTCCGTCCGACGCGTGGGTCCCGCTTCGTCTTCTCCTACCTCCCGCCGCCGCCCTTCTTCCCTGCGCCGCCGCCGCCGGATTCTGCGCCGGAGGAGCTCGCCGCCGCCGCCAGGAGCTCCTCCCGTGCCGCCTCCTCGCCTCCCGCCGGCCAGGGCCAGCCGCCGGCCCGGCCTCTCATTCGCCGCCGGCCAAGCCCTCCCCCGCCGCGCGCCCCGGCCTCCTGCCGGCCCCCGCCGGTCGGGCCTCGCCCCGTCGCCGCTCGAGGCCGCCGCCCCTCGAGCCTCCAGCTCGCCGCCGCTCGGGATCGATCGGGCGCCCCGATCCCGATCCGATCGGCCAGGTGGGCCCCGCCCGGCCCGGTAGCCGCCCGGATCCGCTCCGCTTCGGGCCGGCCCGATCCGCCTCCACCACCCGTGTTGACCAGATCCGCCGCCGTTGACCACCCCGAGGTGGTTTTCTTCACTAAGTCCCTGACGTTTTTACATGTCTGATGCAATTTGTTTTGGTGATAACTTTTTGTGTGCATGTCCGATTTGAGCAAATGATATGTCAAAATGATCGTGGAGACTTGTACTACGTTTTGTTCCATTGTGACATTCATGTTTGAGGTCATCTAGATGTCTAAATCTTCATGGGAAGAGTGCTACTTGTTATAAACTGCTGTTAGTAGTTGTTTTCATGACATCTTTGCAATGTGAGAACTTGGTGCATGTTTATCCAAATGATGCAAATGATATGTCCACGTGTTCGTCATGAAATGCTCTACATGTTGGGTGCTTTAGCTTGCATGATAGATTTCATCTTTCCATGTTTATCTCCTTTGCAAAGTGCTATGTGGCTGTTATGTCGTTAAACTTGTTACGAGATGCCTCGTAGAGGAGCTCGTTGCTATTGATATGTATGTCCCCTTGATGCATGCTTAGATGTTTTGGATTCACCATCATGTGTACTTTGCTGTGGTGCTTACCACTTGCCATGTTTTGCTTTGAGGTGACTTAAACTTGCTCTCAAAGATGTCATGATGAAACTGCTATTTCAACACTTAGTGAAATTTCACTAAGTCTGGAATCTGTAATTTCCAGATGCCATGTTCGCTTGTTGTTCTAGGCAAATCCATGATAGTTTTGGGGTGACTCTTGATGATTCCTTGTTGCATATATTGTTGGCTATCCATTCATGCTCTCACATGCTTATTTGAGTGGCTGTAGCATATTTAACTCTTGCTCCCAAGTTGCAACAAAATACTGCTGTCAGGATTTTGTTGTCAAGTTCAATATGTCATAGCTTGTTGCTATTGATCCATGGCTCCTTTGGGGATGCTCCAATGGATTTGTTTGCTGTAGGATATGTCTAGTTTATGTCCATGCTCCTTGCCATGATGTTTGAGTGCTGTAGGCCATTTATCTCTTGCTCCGAAGTTGCTATGTGGCTGTTATTTTCAGCTTGTGCATGTTTATTGTTTCGGGTGTAACTTTTAGCCCGTTGCTCCGTTTTGAGCAAGTCCTATATGTAACTTGTGTGTTTTTGCATGTAGATTCATAATATCCTCATGTTATCATGTTTTGAAGCATTTTGCTTGATGCATATTGTTGTGCTGTAACACTGTGCTTCCTAAGTATACTTTCTGTGCTTCCATAGTGCATCTGTTTTGCTTCCTTAGTGCATCAGCCATGCATCCAGTAATTTTTCTGCGCATTGCATCTTGTTTGATTCGTTGCCTTGTGTTCTTGTGTTTGAGTAGAGCCGGAAGTTGAGACCGAGTACGAGTACGAGCACGAGGTTACTACCGAGGTTGAGAACGAGGACCCCTCTTACGATCCCATCGACAACTCTTCAGGCAAGATGACCGAACCCGGATAACATTACTATCTTTGCCTTTTTGCTAGAAGTCTCGATCTATAGTTTTGCCTCGATGCCCATGTTTTTCCTGCCAGCCTCCTATTGTAACCATGAACCTGTTTAACCACCCCACCTATGCAAACCATTGATTGGCTATACGTAGGCTTCGCTCAGCCCCTCTTATAGCATTGTTAGTTGCAGGAGAAGATTGAAGATTCTTGCTTCTTGTTGAAGCTTATTGGGATATCACACTATATTAATTATTAAATGAAATCATCTATATATTGGTAATGGGTGGAAGGCTAAGCCTTTTGCTTGGTGATTTGTTCCACTCATGCCGCCTAGGAACCGTATAAACCGGTGTTATGTTCCTTGATTATGTGTTCCTCACACGGTTGGGGTTATGGGACCCCCTCGATAAACCGCTAAGTGCTAAGTCTTTTCTAGCAAGTCCCAACATTGGTACTATTTGCCTAATAACTAAAACTTGCATAGGGACTAGCTATCCCTTTTATATTTTAATCAACAACCCGGGCCAGTGCTCCTCATGAGTGTTGGTCCAAACCGGGGGTTCTGCGGGGCCGCCTTGGGGAGACCCGAGGTATCTGGTATACACCTGTAGAATCGCCCATCCGGTCGTGGCCTGAGACTAGATACGCGCGGCTACTGTCAGGGTGTCGGCACGCCGGGAGGATTTGCTGGATTAGCCTTACCTTAGTCGGAGTATCTTGAGCACGGGATTCCGAGGATACTCGGGCCTTCCCACTTTGGAGTTGCGATTCCGCGGATCGTGGGCTTGTCATGGGCCAAGTTGGAACACCCCTGCAGGGTTATGAACTTTCGAAAGCCGTGCCCGCGGTTATGTGGCAGATGGGAATTTGTTAATATCCGGTTGTAGAAAACTTGACACCTTGTTCCAATACACTACCAGCGTGAGTACCGTGACGGTCATTTTCCGAAAGGGATTCGGGAAGTGAACACGGTGGGGTTATGTTTGACTTGCTTTAGTTAGGATCACTTCGTGATCATCTCTCGACCGAGGCACCTTCTCTTCTCGCTCTCTTTTACGTAAGCTAGTGCTAGTGCTGCTGCAACCTCTTGTTCTTTCTTCAGCCTTGTTCCACACCCAAGGTTTGAATAGTCGTGTTACCCGGGAACGGGATTGCTGAGTCCTCTGTGGCTCACAGTTACTTCACCACCCCAGATGCAGGTATGATGGTGAGCTACACAGGCGATGGTACCGAGCTAGACTGGGAGTACGACGAGGAGCGTAGCCGTTACTATGTGAACTATCCGGTTGATCAGTAGAGCTTCTACTAGGATTCGATCTAGACCTGTGGTTTAATGTTATGTTTGGTATCTTGTCATTTGGATCTTTACCCTTAGATGGGCTGTGATGTTTATTTGGATGATGACTGGATATGTAATGTATTTGTGTGACGTGGCGAGTGTAAGCCAACTATCTTTTCAGTTTTCCATCCCTATTTTTACATGAGATGTGCAAAGGTACCAAACTTGCGATCATTCCAGAATGGGCTTATATCTTTAAGTCGTGCCTCGACACGTAGGAGATATAGTCCCATCCTGGGCATTACAATAGCGAAGAGCTCGGGAATTGTTTTCTGCATCCCTTGCATATTATAGTTCATCACGAAGCCTTTATAGCTTGGTGGCAGTGATTGAAGAACTCTATCAATAACACTATCCTTGTCAACTTTGCAACCAAGTTGAGTCATATGATTGTAGTACCCAGACATTCTGAGCAAGTGTTCACTGATAGAACTATTCTCCTCCACCTTGCAGCTGTAGAACTTATTAGAAATCTCATATTTCTCAATCCGGGCATTTGCTTGAAATATTAACTTCAACTCCTGGAACATCTCATATGGTCCATGACGTTCAAAACGTCATTGAAGTCCCGGTTCTAAGCCGTAAAGCATGGCACACTGAACTATCGTGTAGTCATCAGACCACGTCTGCCAGACGTTCAAAGCGTCTACATTGGCGGGAGGGGGCTTGTCACCTAGCGGTGCTTCAAGGACATAATTCTTTAGTGCTGCAATGAGGATAATCCTCAAGTTACGGACCCAGTGCGTGTAATTGCTACCTTCATCTTTCAACTTAGCTTTCTCTAGGAATGCATTAAAATTCAAAGGAACGATAGCACGGGCCATTGATCTACAACAACATAGATATGCAAAAACTATCAGGACTAAGTTCATGATAAATTAAAGTTCAATTAATCATATTACTTAAAGAACTCCCACTTAGATAGACATCCCTCCGGTCATCTAAATGATCACGTGATCCAAATCAACTAAACCATGTCCGATCATCACGTGAGATGGAGTAGTTTCAATGGTTAACATCTTATGTTGATCATATCTACTATATGATTCACGCTCAACCTTTCGGTCTCCAGTGTTCCGAGGCCATATCTGCATATGCTAGGCTCATCAAGTTTAACCCGAGTATTCCGCGTGTGCAAAACTGGCTTACACCCGTTGTATTTGAACGTAGAGCTTATCACACCCGATCATCACGTGGTGTCTCGGCACGACGAACTTTCGCAACGGTGCATACTCAGCGAGAACACTTATACCTTGAAATTTAGTAAGGGATCATCTTATAATGCTACCGTCGTTCTAAGCAAAATAAGAAGTATAATAAGATAAACATCACATGCAATCAAAATATGTGACTGATATGGCCATCATCATCTTGTGCTTTTGATCTCCATCTCCAAAGCACCGTCATGATCACCTTCGTCACCGGCGCGACACCTTGATCTCCATCGTAGCATCGTTGTTGTCTCGCCAACTATTTCTTCTATGACTATCACTACCGCTTAGTGATAAAGTAAAGCAATTACAAGGCGATTGCATTTCATACAATAAATCGACAACCATATGGCTCCTGCCAGTTGCCGATAACTTTACAAAACATGATCATCTCATACAAAACCGTATAACTCATCACGTCTTGACCATATCACATCACAACATGCCCTGCAAAAACAAGTTAGACGTCCTCTACTTTCTTGTTGCAAGTTTTACGTGGCTGCTACGGGCTTAGCAAGAACCGTTCTTACCTACGCATACAAAAAACCACAACGATGTTTCGTCAAGTATGTGCTGTTTTAACCTTCACAAGGACCGGGCGTAGTCACACTTGATTCAGCTAAAGTGAGAGAGACAGACACCCGCCTGTCACCTTTAAGCAACGAGTGCTCATAACGGTGAAACCAGTCTCGCGTAAGCGTACGCGTAATGTCGGTCCGGGCCGCTTCATCTCACAATACCGCCGAAGCAAAGTATGACATGCTGGTAAGCAGTATGACTAGTATCGCCCACAACTCATTGTGTTCTGCTCGTGCATGTCATCTACGCATAGACCTGGCTCTGATACCACTGTTGGGGAACGCAGTATTTTAAAATTTTCCTACGATCACGCAAGATCTATCTACCAGATGCATAGCAACGAGAGGAAGAGTGTGTCTACGTACCCTCGTAGACCGGGAGCGGAAGCGTCAAGTGACGCGGTTGATGTAGTCGAACTTCTCCGCGATCCAACCGATCAAGCACCGAACGTACGGCACCTCCGCGTTCAGCACACGTTCAGCTTGAAGACGTCCCACGAGCTCTTGATCCAGTTGAGCTTCACGGGAGAGTTTCGTCAGCACGACGGCGTGGTGACGGATATGATGAAGTTACCGGCGCAGGGCTTCGCCTAAGCACTGCGACAGTATGACCAAGGTGTGTTTCTGTGGAGGGGGCACCGCACACGGCTAAAACAATTCAACTTGCATGTCCTTGGGTGCCCCCTGCCCCCGTATATAAAGGAGCAAGGGGAAGGCCGGCCGGCCCCTAGTGGCGCGCCAAGGAGGAGCAATCCTACTAGTAATAGGATCGCAATCCTATTCCTAGTAGGAACTACCAAAAGGGAGAAGGGGGAAAGGAAGGAGAGGGAGAAGGAGAAGGAAAGGGGCGCCGGCCCCCCCTCCTTCCTTGTCCAATTCGGACCAAGGGGTGGGGGGCGCGCGGCCCAGCCCTGGCCTTCCTTTCCTCTTTCTCCTATGGCCCATTAAGGCCCATAGCTTCCCTAGGGGGTTCCGGTAACCCCCTCGGTACTCCGGTAAATTCCGAAACTTTACGGAACACTTCCTGTGTCCGAATATAGTCGTCCAATATATCAATCTTTACGTCTCGGACATTCCGAGACTCCTCGCATGTCTGTGATCTCATTTGGGACTCCGAACTACCTTCGGTACATCAAAACTCATAAACTCATAATACCGACCGTCATCAAACGTTAAGCGTGCGGACCCTACGGGTTCGAGAACTATGTAGACATGACCGAGACTCATTTCCGGTCAATAACCAATAGCGGAACCTGGATGCTCATATTGTCTCCTACATATTCTACGAAGATCTTTATCGGTCAAACCGCATAACAACATACGTTGTTCCTTTTGTCATCGGTATGTTACTTGCCCGAGATTCGATCGTCGGTATCTCTATACCTAGTTCAATCTCATTACCGGCAAGTCTCTTTACTCGTTCCGTAATACATCATCTCGTGACTAACTCATTAGTCATTTGCTTGCAAGGCTTATTATGATGTGTATTACCGAGAGGGCCCAGAGATACCTCTCCGACACTCGGAGTGATAAATCCTAGTCTTGATCCATGCCAACACCACGAATACTTTCGGAGACACCTGTACAACATCTTTATGATCACCCAGTTATGTTGTGACGTTTGATAGCACACAAGGTGTTCCTACGGTATTCGGGAGTTGCATAATCTCATAGTCATAGGAACATGTATAAGTCATGAAGAAAGCAATAGCAGTAAAACTAAACGATCATAGTGCTAAGCTAACGGATGGGTCTAGTCCGTCACATCATTTTCCTAATGATGTGATCCCGTTGATCAAATGACAACTCATGTCTATGGCTAGTAAACATAGCCATCTTTAATCAATGAGCTAGTCTAGTAGAGGCATACTAGGGACATACTATTTTGTCTATGTATTCACACATGTACTAAGTTTCCGGTTAATACAATTCTAGCATGAATAAAAAGACATTTATCATAATATAAGGAAATACAAATAACATCTTTATTATTGCCTCTAGGGCATATTTCCTTCTTTGACAACTCAGCTACTATTACTTAAGAGTATTCTTTGGCTCCCCTTATGTCGAATCAACAAATTTGGTTGAATACTTTACCCTCGAAAACTGTTGCGATCCCCTACACTTGTGGGTTATCACAGGGGCGTCGAGGCAGACGGCCCAGAGGCCAGAGGCGCCGAGGCACACGGCGACGCTGGGTGGTCGGCGGAACGTGCATGGGCACGGTGACCGAGGCCATGCAGAGGCTCTGCACGATCATCGTGAGCCACTGGTGAGACCGACGAAGGAGGCGACGGCGCCTCTAGAATCTCCAAACGAGCCCCACGTCCAGTGCCTGCACCATGGTTAGGCAACAATATAGGAGAATATGCAACATCATCAAATTGGTCAGAGGCAATAGAGGATGAATGCATGGATGGCGGTTCAGCGGTGGACACAGGAAGTTTGGCAAAGGGAAAAACATGCTCATCAAACACGACATCCCTGGATATATAGACACGATTAGTGGGAACATGAAGACATTTGTATCCTTTATGAAGAGAGCTATAGCCAAGAAAGACACACTTCTTGGAACGAAACTCAAGCTTGCGCTTGTTATATGGACGGAGATGCAGCCAACAAGCGCACCCAAAAACTTTGAAGGTGTAATCAGGTTGTTCATTAAGAAGAACTTGAATGGGAGTCTTCATGTTAAAAACACGAGTGAGAGTACGGTTTATGAGAAAACATGCAGTGGTGAAAGCATCACTCCAAAAACGAAATGAACCGATGCATGAGCCAAAAGAGTGAGACCAGTTTCAACAATGTGACGATGCTTACGTTCTACTGAACCATTCTGCTGATGTATATGTGGACATGCTAAACGGTGAGCGATCCCAAGCGATTGAAAGAAGGAGTTGAGGTTGCGATACTCGCTCCCCCCCCCCAAGTCCGACTGAACATGAACAATTTTGTGCTTGAGAAGGCGTTCAACATGTTTTTGAAACTGAAAAAAAATATTGAACACATCAGATTTGCGTTTAATAAGATAAAGCCAGGTAAAGCGATTATAAGCATCAACGATACTGATATAATAATTGTGAACAATGACAGAAGTCTGAGTAGGACCCCATACATCTGAAAACACAAGTTCTAAAGGATGTTTCACCTCACGACTAGACTTCGAAAAAGGAAGTTGATGACTCTTCCCCTGCTGACAAGCATCACACACTGCTACATCTTTATTACTAGACATGCTAGGAAGCTCATGACAACACAAAACATGACGGACGATAGGTGTGGACGGGTGACCAAGACGAGCATGCCACTGTGACGGAGATACCCGAAATCCACTGAAAACGCGAGCGACACCAGGATGCTCCAGACGATAGAGGCCCTGGCACAACCGCCCGCTAAGAAGAATGTCCCTCGTGCCCCGTTCCTTAATAAAAAGATCAAAAGGATGAAATTCACAAAGCACATTATTATCACATGTGAGTTTAGCAACTGAAAGAAGATTATGCGTCACAGAAGGAACTCTAAGGACATTGCGAAGCTGAAGACTCCTAGTTGCATGACTAGTGAGAAGAGATGCTTGACCAATATGAGAGATGTGCATACCTGCTCCATTGGCGGTGTGAATCTTGTCGGAGCCATGATAGGGTTCAAGAGTGTGAAGCTTCCCCATCTCACTCGTCAGGTGCTCCATTGCCCCAGAATCCATGTACCGGTGATGATCGATGGAGTAGGACCGAGTGTGTCCTTGTTGCTTCGGCGGCGCCGGACGATCAGCCATGGCAACCTGACGTGCAAAGTTGCGTGTGTCCTTGACATCATTGCCGAGACCAAGAAAACTCCGCTGGAAGCGTTTGTAACACTTAGAAGACCAGTGCCCCTCAATGCCACACAACTGACACACACGTCGACCACCAGACCCGGGTAGGGTTGCAGATGGTTGGGGAACTGGAGGTGAGGAAGACGATGCAGGAGGCGGCGCCTTGGACGAGCTGCGGCCACCCTTGGTGGTGGCGTTCGCGGACAGAGGGTCGTGACTGGCCCTGGAACGGCGAGCCTCACCCTCTGTTCGGTGAGGAGGAGGCGGGAGTAGACCTCATTGCCATCATGGGAGTCGAGTTGCCCCGCTCATTGATGATCTCGACCAGTGCATCATACTCCTCGTCAAGCCCGTTGACGATGAAGGAGTTGAACTCGGAGTCGGTGAGCGGCTGTCCAATGGAAGCCAACGTGTCAGCAAGGCCCTTGACCTTGTTGTAGAACTTCGTGGCCGTGGAGTCAAGCTTCTCGCACTCGCCAAGCTGACGGCGGAGCGCGGAGACACGAGCCTGAGACTGCGCCGCAAAACGAGCGCTCGAGTATGGTCCATGCCTCATGAGACGTCTTGGCGAAGACGACAAGCCCAGCGATAGCCGGAGAGAGCGACCCCTGGATGGAGGACAGGTTCGCCTGGTCCTGCCCCGTCCAAACACGGTGAGCCGGGTTATAGACCGGACCGTGCACGCTGTCCAACAGTGCGAGGGGGCAAGGGAGAGAGCCGTCAACGTAGCCGGGCAGGTAATGGCTCCCAAGGAGCGGAAGAACCTGCGCACGCCAGAAGATGTAGTTGTCCGACGACAACTTGATGGTGATGAGGTGGCCAAAGTGAAAGGGCGGCGGCGGCGACGATCCCATCGAGGAGACAGCCTGGGGTGAGGACACCATAGAGGCCTTCAGCGGGACCGGGGACGCGGCCGGAGGAACAAAGGGCGCGGGGGCAGATGGCGTCGTAGCCGGGCCCGGCGCCGACAACCCCGCCATCAAGGCGGACTCAGGCGCCACCGATGGTAGTAACGGGACAGCACCCGCGGCAGGAGAGGCGGACGACGCAGCAGCGGTGTGCACCGCGAGCTCGTGCCCGAACGACGAGGCCGCTGGAGAATCGAGAAGAAGGAGCCGACGCTCCTTGTCCCGAGCAGGGACGGCACATCGGCGACGTCCAGCGGGAGGGATAGCAGCGCCGCGAGGGAGGCCGGCAGGAACCCCGCGATGGTGGAACCAGACGTGGCGGCGCCCGACATGGCGGCGGCGCGATCGGGAGCGGCGGCGGTGATGACGGCGGCGGCGGCAGTGTCGGGTATTAGGGTTTAGCGGAAGCGATCGTCACCTAGCGTGATACCATGTAAGAAAATAGGTTTTGGGGGGAACCGGCACAACCCTCTAGGGGTGGCCTATCACACATATATATAATGAAAGGGTACAATGTTACACAATACATACACATATACGGAACAATATAGTCTAACAGAGTTCCATTAGACCTAGGACATGATCAGCGTCGGAGGAGAGTCGGGGTTCCATTAAACCTTCCATGGTATTCCTTTTTGTCCTCCATAGGCCTATGGAGGAGAGTTGGAAAACTGGAGTTCTAGACCAAACGTATGTAGTATGACTGATGTATGTATATTCCTTTTTCCAGTATTGTACCGTGGCTTGGTTTGCGAAAAGCATATTTCTACAGGATCTGTTGATCAACATTGCATATTCTTCCAACCGCATGCACCTTTCACATATGGACCTATACATACGTTCATGCATTGTAGATAGATGTGCTCCTCGTTCGCAAAAAAAAAAAAAGATAGATGTGCACCTTTTATTTTGTCTTCATGAGCAATGAATAATGACTATAGACATCTATTTATTTGTACGTAAAAAAGGGCCTTGAGTCAAGTGCGTCGGGTTATAATGCTACACAATCAAGTAAAAAAGGGCCTTGATTCAAGTGCATCAAGAGCTGTCTGGGTTATTACTTCCTCCTCCTCCAAGAAAGAAAGTTAGGGTTCCTGCATCTCGCCGGCGCCGGTGTAGGTCCGCCTCGTCTTCGATGGCCCTAGGGCCATGGAGGCGCGGTGGATCCTGGCAAGGGCCGGCGGGAGGGCTTCATTTTTAGTTGATTTTTTCAATCTTGCTAGGGTTTGTGTCCTGCTCAGGAAGGCGAGATGACGGCGGCTCCCTGAAGATGGAATAAAGGTCTCCCCGCCTAGCCCCCGTTCCGGCGGTGCATCTAGCATCATTGGTGGGCGTGTCGAGGTGTGTCTCCGGCAGATCTATCTTTGGTGGTTTTGCTCGGATCTCGTCGTTGTTCGGCTACGTTCGTGTGTCTTCGGTTTGGATTCTTCCGGTCTACGTTATTTTTCATCGGCGACGATTGCTGTTCTGGGGTGCTGGTCCTATGGGGCCTTAGCACGACGACTTCCCGACTGTCTACTACAACAAGTTGTGCCCGACTCCGGTGATGGAGGGGTGATGACGGTGGCGCGCCTTCGGCTCGCTTCAGTGCTTGTAGTCGTCACTAGGTGGTCTACGGATCTGGATGTAATTTTTATTTCTGGTGTTCGTTGTACTGCCATGATTTAAGATGAATAGATTGGAAGTTTTCTCGCAAAAAAAATCAAGTAAAATGTTTAAAAATTGCACATCACTTGAATTAATATAAGAATATACTTTTGTGTTTGAGAAACCATCACGAGGACTGCCTTTTGCGATGAAGCATTCCATAACATACTTCTGTTGTCGATGACCTTTCCTTTGACACACTGTGATGAAGTATCTTGGTTCCGTAACCTTTTTCTAATGTTAATGAAATCGTGGGCCTCAATTAAACAAAAAGAAATTTGAAAGAGGTGAAATCTTTTCGCATTATAGTGAAGACATAGTTTACATATATTAACTAAGTAAAAATGTATTACATACACATGTTTGCAGACAGATTACAAAGTCACGGGAAAAATGTTATGCAATTTTGAGTGTAAACTGCAATTATCAATTTACATTTCATAAATAACCAAAGCTAAAGCTCTTCAACCAAAAACTAAGAAATATCCACAAATACATCGTTGAGAATTGAAACACCATTTTCTGTTAAAAAATGTGAAGACAAAGTAATGTTTCAAGTCTCGAGCATTTCTTTAATTTCATGGACAGGAGTAAATGACAGGTTGGGGCAAAGCCACGCGCACTCATCGCTAACACGGCATACAAGAGGTAACCACTTCACGAGCTTGGTCTCATTGCTGATAAAGCTATACCTAAATACACCACCCCCATGGACAAAGTAGGCACACCGGTTGGCTTCATCCAGATTCACAGCAAAGCTGGCGCGAGATCCAAGAAATAGGGCGTGGTCACCTAGGTTTCGGCCATCTGTCTCCATCCACTGCATCTTACCACTGCCTGGCTCCTTTCGCATCGTGTGTACTGTAACTTTGAACGGGTGCACATCATCGCAGGTGTTACGAATTGAACAACTTTTCGTCAAGATGAATGCCAACAATAGCTCACCATGAGACTCCAAGATGTAACTGCGTTCATGAAAATAATTTATGTTCCTGTATACATCCCACCTCAACTCGAGGTTGCTGCCGATATCACCCCCATTGGTTTCGAAGTCCATTGTGGTCAGCAAGATACAAGGAAAATAACCAGTCAATACTAGGACCTTGCCGTCATGATACATGGCATACGGTTGCTCCCATAATTTCAGTCTTTCTATCCTGACTGACCATGCTGCATCGCCAGGCCGCAGGATGGCCGCTATGAATGGCACCTCGTACCAGTACGAGGGAGGCTTGCTAATATTTGTATGCAAAAAGACGGTGTCATCGCCGTAGATGATGCCGTTTAAATTATTCATGGACATAGTGATATCGTCTGGTAAGGGAGGTAGACCGGTGACGGCTCCGGTAAGAACATTGGCGAGCCTCAGCTCAGGACCCGCCGTAAAGAGCCAAGCGGCTGTGCCGTCGGAGCTAGCCACCAAGTTTCTGTTGTTTTCGTTGCCAGGTGGTGGCTCCGCGAGGACGACATCGGGATAGCGGTGGGGTGTTTCGAGGGGGCGATTGAACTCGACGATGGAGTGCAACATCTGGCCGTTGTAGCGCGATGTGAGAACCCATGGCAGGCACGTGGGGCGAGAAAGCAGCCCCCCGGCGTCACGCCACGACCTGCAGACGGCGTGGAAGCGGACGATGTCGGCGGCATGCTGGAGGCGACCGGAGACCTCGCGGAGCAGATCCGGCGGCACGGCGGTCCATGGGCTGGGCGTGCCCGCGGTGGTCCGAGACGCGCGCGGGGTGCTGCACCCCATCGATGGGATCGGATCTGATCTAGGGAGGAGGAAGATGCAGGGCGTCCGAAATTCCCGTAGGCAAGTCGATCGATGAACGATGATCACGTACGTAGATCAGAACCTGCAGCGTGCGCAGATATTTTTCTTTTCTTTTCAGGGAAGCGTGCGCAGATGGAACGAAGCCCGTTTCAGAGAAAAACGAACGCACCACGTATGTCCAACTCGGTCCCTTGCGTGACGGTTGGGTTCCTCGTCTAGGCGACGCTTGAGGCGATTAGGGTTTCCCGATTCCTGAAGGCCCCTCGGCGGCGACAGATTGATCTTGCCTAGTCCCAGTTCACGTACAACGTTCCCTACCTTGAGCGTGACCACCCCTCGTCAAAAGAGTCCTTCCCAACCTGAAGTTTAAACCTTCTGTGTGACTTGGGATTGGGTGTGAGGGAGACGGATCGGGGGCCATGGAAGGTGTGGAGGACAAGTTGAAGCGGATGAACCTTTCTGAAGCAGAGAAGAGGGGTGTGAAGATTGGATGGAGGAGGGCGGCGGAGAACAATGGGAGTGTGGCGAAGGCGATGGGGAAGCTGTTCTCGGATAAACCAGGGTATGCCGATGGGATGGCAGTAGCGCTTGGCAAAATTTGGTGTCCGATGAAGAAGCTGGAGGTAAGGGAGATGGGAGAAAATCGGTTCTTGTTTTTGTTCCATCAGGAGGCGGGGAAGAGGAAGGCGCTTGAGAATGGACCGTGGACCTTTGGTAAGGACCTGCTGGTGCTGGAAGACTTCGATCCACGCAATACCCTAGATGAGTACACTTTTGACACAGTGCCGATCTGGGTGAGAATCTATAACATCCCGCTGGGTATGATGTGTAAGGAGGTGGGGGAGGATCTGGCAGAAGAGATTGGAGAATTGATGGAGGTAGATGGAGACGAGGATGGAACGGCATGGGGAAAATGTCTGAGGGTGAAGGTGAGAATCAAGGTCACTGAACCTCTCATGAGGGGTCTGTACTTGGATGTGGAATCAGAGGAGGATGGAAGTCTGAGAGAAACAAGGAGAGCGATGGAAGTTAGCTTAGCTAAGGAGAAGGAGGAGAGGAAGAGAGAGGAGGAGCGTATTTGGTGCCATTTTGAGTACGAATATCTGCCTGACTTTTGTTTTACATGTGGGAGGCTTGGACATCTGGATAGGGACTGCAGAATTAAGCTAAAAAGGACAAAAAGCAGAGTTTGGACGTTGGCTAAAGTTTGTTCCGAACAAAGGTCATGTGAGCGATATGGGGAGAGTGCCCTGGAAGGAAAGTAGTGGTGGGAGTTCAGGCCGGAGATATGAGTGGCCCAGTTATGAAGGGAGATCACGAAGTAATGTAGATTCTTGGAAAAAATCAGGGGGTAGTGATGGTAATAATGGAAAGAAGAATACATTCGAGACTGGGGTTATTAACCCGTTGAAGAACACACTGCCGGAGGGACAACAAGGGAAGAATGCAGAAGAGGGAAAGAGTAAGGAAACGTTGAGTTTTGGGGTGTTGGAAATGAAGGAAGGTGCAGCGGACGATGCAACAAATAAGATGTATGTAGATAAAGTAGCGGAGCCATCTAATGCGCTCGTGGACAAATGTAAGTGCCAAGGCAGTGATGGGAAGTTCAGGGAGCAGCCAGAACATGTTGCAAATGAGAAAGATAAAATACAACAGAATAAGCAAGATTTTAAGAAAGGGAAGAATGGAAAGTTCAAGAGGGTGCCGAGAGATAGTACGGGTGCATATCAAACAATTCTTGCTGGTGAGAAGAGAAAGGGAGAGGACATGGACATTGATGGACAGGGGGACCTGAAGAAAAATAAGGGGGTGGCGAGTAACAATAATGGAGCTGAAAGCGCACAACATTACGAGAACGCGGGGCTGTCGGGACAGCCCTGCGAGGCCCAATGAAGCTTATCTCATGGAATTGCCGGGGGTTGGGGAACGGCCCGGCGATTCGCGGCCTTCTGGAACTCCAGAAGCAGGAGGACCCCGACGTACTTTTCTTGTCTGAAACCAAGATGGTACGTAACAGGATGGAGTGGATGAGGTGGAAGATGGGCATGACAAACATGATAATAAAAGACTGCGAGGGGCAGAGTGGGGGCTTGGCACTATTTTGGAAAAATGAAGTCCATTTGAAATTAGTTGGCTTTGTTTCAAAATACCATATTGATACAGAAATTACGGAGGCAGATGGCTTTGTGTGGCGTTTCACCGGAATATATGGAGAACCGAAGCAGGATGTTAAGGATAAAACTTGGAAGTTTTGAGAAATCTGAAACATCAAAGTAATAAGCCCTGGCTGTGTGCGGGTGATTTCAATGAGGTACTTCATTCCTGGGAGAAGGAGGGAGGGGTACCGCGTGCACAAGCTTGCATGGATCGATTCAAGGCAGCTCTTGAGGTGTGCGAGTTGCGAGATCTAGGATTTATAGGGGATGCTTTCACTTGGCGAAACCACAACCATGATGCGGCACATTACATAAAGGAAAGGCTAGATAGGGCGGTGGCTATGCAAGCATGGTTTAATAGATTTCCAGCGTTCCGAGTCATCAATGGAGACCCCCGCCACTCAGATCATCGCCCCATTATCATTGAACTACAGGGGGCCGCTAGGATTAAGAGGAGTTCAGTTCGGAGTTTGGAACCTAGATTCGAAGCGCGGTGGCTTGAGGAAGAAAACTGTAGGGAGTTAGTTCGGAGCAGCTGGGAGGGGGAGATGACGGGTAACGATAAGAAGGTGGCGGAGGCAACAAAAGGTGTTATGAGAGAACTCATGGACTGGAGCAGAAATGTATTGGGGGATTTAGATAAGAGAATATATAAGATGAAGAAGGAGTTAGAGAAATGTCGGCGAGGTAATATTGGATCGGAGCAAGTCAGGAGGGAGGAGGTCTTGAGATTCAAGCTTGGGCGGTTAGAAGAGCAAAGGGAAACATACTGGAGGCAGAGGGCTCATATACACTGGCTGCGATGTGGGGATAGAAACACTAAATTCTTTCATGCCTCGGCATCGGAGAGAAAAAGGAGAAATAAAATTAAGCGATTAAGAAGGGAGGATGGGGTGGTGGTGGAGGAAGATAAGGCCATGAGAGAAGTAGTGACTAACTACTATTTAAATCTTTTCACTTCCCATGCAGGTATGAGGACGGAGGAGCTATTGGGTTCCATTGAACCTCGGGTTACTCCACAAATGAATGTCCTACTCGCTCAGGCGTTCACTGAGAAGGAGGTCTTTGAGGCCCTACAGAGTATTGGAGATCTTAAAGCTCCGGGCCCCGATGGTATGCCATCCATTTTTATAAGAAGTGTTGGGATATAGTGGGAGAGAATGTGATTTCAGAAGTATTAAATGTGCTAAATGGGGGGCCTATGCCTGAAGGTTGGAATGACACGTGTGTAGTTCTCATACCGAAGGTGCAAAATCCGGAGAGCATGAAGGATCTAAGGCCTATCAGCCTCTGCAATGTGGTCTACAAGCTAATCTCGAAGGTACTTGCAAACCGGCTGAAACAAATACTCCCTGACATCATTTCATCGAATCAAAGTGCCTTTGTACCGGGGCGACTAATCACGGATAATATTCTTCTAGCCTATGAGTGTACCCACTATATGGAGAATAAAAGGAAGGGGAAAGATGGTTATGCAGTGGTGAAGTTGGATATGAGCAAGGCATATGATAGAGTGGAGTGGGGATTTCTGGAAAAAATGATGTACAAGCTTGGTTTTGAGGAGAGGTGGATAAAGCTTATAATGTTATGTATCTCCACAGTATCATATAGGTTTAAGGTGAATGGTGAGTGCACGGAGGTGCTGTTGCTACAAAGAGGGCTTCGACAAGGTGACCCCCTATCACCGTACCTGTTCTTGATTGTTGCGGAAGGTTTTTCTTCGCTGCTTAATAAGGCGGAGGCTGAAGGAAGTCTGAATGGGATTCGAATTTGCAATGGAGCCCCGAGTTTAAATCACCTATTGTTTGCGGACGACAGTTTGGTACTTATGAAAGCAACGCATGAGAGTGCCATACATCTGCAGAAGGTGCTACAGCTTTATGAGGTTTGCTCGGGACAAATTGTAAATTATGACAAATCTTCTGTAATGTTCATCAAGAATACAACAGCCGTGCAGAAGCAACATCTGCTAGCTGAGCTGCGAATTGGGTCTGTGACTAGATCTGAATGGTACTTGGGTCTGCCGGTGTACGTGGGTGCGAACAAGACAAAAAACTTTGAGTACCTGAAAGACCGTATGTGGAAAAGAATCCAAGGATGGTTGGAAAGGCTAATGTCGAAGGCTGCAAAAGATGTGCTTATAAAAGCTTGTGCTCAAGCGATCCACACATTTGCAATGTCATGTTTTGACATTACAAAAACCTTGTGCGAACAGATGGGAGAGATGATATGTCGGTTTTGGTGGGCTAAGCAAGACAAAACTAAAACCATGCATTGGTTAAGTTGGGACCTTATGACAAAATCGAAGAATGAAGGAGGGCTTGGATTCAGAGATTTGCATGGGTTTAATATGGCCATGCTTGCCAACCAGGCTTGGAGGATCCTCACGGATCCGGAGTCTCTCTGTGCACGGGTGTTGAAGGCCAAATATTTCCCAAACACAACGATTCTGGAAGCGCAAGCTAGCCCTGGCATTTCGTATACATGGAGAAGTATTCTGAAAGGGATTGAACTGCTGAAAGAAGGTCTCATTTATAGGGTTGGAGATGGGACAAAAGTCAAGATATGGTCTGATCCTTGGCTTAACAGACAAGGCTCTCGGCTGCCGAAGACACCTAGAGGAAGATGCTTGTTGACCCGAGTGTGTGAACTGATCGACCCAGACACAACTTTGTGGGACGAACAGTTGGTGGGGAATATTTTTGAGGAGGAAGATGCAAGGGTGATTCTGGCCACACCAATACGAGATGATTTTGACGATTTCTATGCCTGGTTTTTTGACAGCAAAGGCATTTTTTCTGTCAAGTCTGCGTACAAGCTATACATCGAGAGGAGAGATATGGTTCAGGCGTCTACCTCGCATACTGTTGAAGGGGATCTAGACTGGAGGAGGATATGGGAGATTAAATGCCAGCCCAAGATGCAGCAGTTCGTTTGGAGGTTAGCGCATAATAGTTTACCTGTACTGTTGGGTTTGAAGAGAAGGGGCATCCAGTGTGATACCCTCTGTCTTTGCTGTAAAATACTTGATGAAGATGGGGCACATCTTTTCTTGAGGTGTAAAGAGGTTAAACTGGTTTGGCGTGGCCTCCAGATGGAAGATATACGGCTACGTATGTGTGCATGCAGGGATGCAAGGGAAGTGATTAAAGAAATGCTTGAGCTGGATGAGAATCGTTTGATACTAGTAGTCTGCATGCTGTGGTGTTGGTGGAACAGACGGAACATGATAAACGCCAAGGAGAGAGGTGATACTATTGATGGACTGCTGTCTAGGATCCGTAATTGCGCAAATGATTGCCTGAACATGAACGTGATGCAAGAGAGGCCAAGCACTGCCAAGGAACAGTAGGTTTGGAGCAGGCCGGAGGGCGATAAAATCAAGATTAACATTGATGGGGCCTTCCATGCAGATACTGGAACCGGTGGTTGGGGTTTTGTAGTGAGGGATAACCAAGGTGATGTGAGAGGCGCAGGTGCTGGTCTTCTCCAGCATGTTGCCACTCCACTTCAGGCAGAAGCGATAGCATGTTCTGAGGCCATGCAGGCTGCAGCTGACTGGGGAATGTTCGAAATAGTGATTGAATCAGATTGCCAGAATTTGGTGCGTGCGGTGCAGTGCAACGAGTTCGATTTAGCCGCAGAAGGAGTAATATTCAGGGATCTTCGCCTTTTTGCTCAGCTACATTTTAATTCGGTTAGTTTTTCTTTTGCCCCAAGGGGTTGTAATAAATTAGCCCATGAGATTGCAGTTATGGGTTCTCGGAGGCAATCTCTAAAACAGCTTTGGTCTGAGGAGTTGCCGGATGATGTAAATGTCAGGAGAGCCAGCGTTTCAGCTGTGGCAGTGGGTTAATGGAATCGGGTGTTCCATCTCAAAAAAAAAAACTCGGTCCCATGCTGTAATATGTTTTACGTACTCTATATAATATATCTATCAATAATTTGCACTGCTATAAAGCAAATTCTATAAATAAAATAAGTAATTTACGGAAACACTAACGCCCACACGTGTGGGCGTTTGCATCTCGCCCACACGCGTGGATCCGCATCCGTTTATGTGTGCACGAATCTTGGCATATTTGTGGTGCCACGCATGACTTTGCTGGTATGTGGGCATTCACCCGGTCGCCCACACGTCCGTTTCACAACACGGAGGGGCCGGTGTGTGGACGTTTAGCAGTTCGTCTACACGCCAAGTTTCACTCACGCACAAGGGCTGGTGTGTGGGCATTTGCCATCTCGCCCACACGCCCGTCTCCTCTCCCCACACCCAAGCTGCCAGTTGCCATGCGTTATGCAGTGTACATGGCAACTGCCCTAGCGTGCTTATAAGCAGATGGCAACTCTCTTTTTTTTTTACCCGAACATGTCAGTTGCCATGCGTTTTGCAGTGTACATGACAACTGCCCTAGCGTGCTTGTAAGCAGATGGCAACTCTCTCTTTTTTTTTACCCAACATGTTAGTTGCCATGCGTTTTGCAGTGTACATGACAACTGCCCTAGCGTGCTTGTAAGCAGATGGCAACTCTCTCTCTTTTTTTTACCCGAACATGTCAATTGCTATGCGTTTTGCAGTGTACACGGCAACTGCCCTAGCGTGCTTGTAAGCAGATGGCAACTCTCTCTGCCTAGTGTTAGTAGGTGGCAACCTCTAAACTTTTCAAATCATGGCAACTATAGTAAATCGGACCATACATGGCAACAACTGCAGTTGTCCAAAATGGAATCTGGCACTTTGACCTGAGATGGCAACTGCAGTTGAGCAACCATGGCAACTGTAGTTGTCCGACATGGCAACTGTAGTTCAATGACATGGCAACAGCAGTTAAACGAACATTGAAGAAGGTGTGGACCATGGCAACTGCGGGGACGCGTGGTGACTGTCACGCGGGGCGTGCGGGACCGTGAGGTAGGTGGCTGAGAGAGGTCGTGTGGGCGTTATGCATTTTGCCCACACGTAGGCGTGTGAGAGGGACCGCAAGGAAAATAAGAGGCGTGTTTTGCCCACACGTAGACGTGTGGGCTGGTCCTCTTAGACATCACACAAAACGTGTGGGCAGACCCCTTAACGCCCACACATGTGGCAGTTATCGTCGTCCGTAATTTATACTACTGCTATTTTTTTTAAAGTAACGTGTACTGCTTTCTCTAATAAAAAAGTGATTTGTACTTCCCAAATAAGGGCTCTATGTTCGTGCCATGATATAATACGTTGAACACACACCTAGTATCCTTTTGTCTGATGATTTGTTTCGGGCGACTGATAGGCCCCGGCGCACCGGCGGAACGGTTCGGCCGGTCGCATCTGACACGTTAGTTTATCTTTTTATCAACCGTCAGATCAACTTTTTTGCATCGCTTTCTTTTGCTAAAAAAATCGCATCCAACTTTTTGCCCCGGACACCCGCCATGGACGCTTTGAGGCCTGTCTCGAAGCATCACCAGCTCGCCGCCGGTCGCCGTCCTCATGGTCGGTCGCCGTACCGCCATGCCGTCAGCTGCAGCTTTTTTCTCACGCCCGTTGAAGCTTTTTCACAAAACGGTTGAAGCTTTTTTCGGCCACGGTTCCAGCTTTCGCTGTTGCTGTAGGGTAACGCAGCAGAAAATAAAAATTTCCGACCTACGCACCAGCCCAGGACCACTATGAAGACTGCATACAAGGTTTTGATCATATTCGTTACCGACTCGTAGCGCAGCGGAAGTAGAGTCGATGACGATCGTCGGTGCAGACCCCCGCAGCTAGGATTTACAACCTCCCAACCGCGAGGATGTATACCCTCATCTTCTCCTCGGACAGCCCTCCGGGAGACGGTCGAACAGTCCCCCGGACGGTGTCGCGGACAGCCCTCCGGGAGGACCTTCGAAACTCAAACGGTCACCCGGACAGCCCTTCGGGAGGACTCACAGAACTCGGACCGTCACTTGGACAGCCCTTCGGGAGGCACTCACGAACAGCCCCTCAGGGCACTAAGATCGAAACTACGACCTCTCTACAGAGTTGCACACATACGGTGTCATCTATCCGGCAGGGCTTCGCCGTCCAGAACTAGTTCCCACCGGAACCCAGACAGCCTTTCGGCTCTACGAAACTATTTCGTGGGAGGGAGAGAGAAGCCAGATCATTGCAATGGCATGTATGCGAGAAGGAGTGAGTGTGGAGGGCTGCCCCTCCACCTCTATTTATAGGCCAAGGCAAGGGGTGGGGTGGTGGAGGAAATACCAAATTACCCATGCTACATGTCCCACATGGAAGGGTAAAAAGGTAACACAAGGGGGGCACCAAGGGGACACTCCCATGGCAGCCCAACACCTTGTCCCCCCCATGGGGGGGCCCCCCCAACAAGCCACCAACATGTCTCCATGAAACATGCATGCTCCCTAGACAAAAAGCCACCAAACATGCAACCCCCGATTCGTGGGATCTTGTCCCCTCGCACTGGGACAAGATGTTTTCCACGAAACTTTTTTCTGAAAAATTCCAGAAGGTCCCAGAACATTTCCGGTACCCTCTAAAATTATTCTGGGCATGATCCGAAACATTTTCGGTGCTGTGGTTTTTATCAGCGGAAAGCATCAACAGCGGTTACGGCAGTTTCGGAACATTTCCGATTTTTCTCTCTGAAAATTCCCAGAAGTTCCCAGACCAATTCTGGCACCCTCTGATAATTTCCATGCGGTGCCGAAACCCTTTTTGACCTAATAATATATTCCGAAACATCTTTTTTGGTTTTACCGAAACTCTTTCGGTGTTCTCTCTCCGGAACTCTTCCGTTGTCTCCGAAACTTTTTCGGTGATTTCTCTCAGACTCCCTGTCTAGTATTCAGCAGATAGATGACCCTTAAGTGTGTGACCCTATAGGTTCGGTGAAGTATAGACATGACACGGAACCTCTTCCGATCAATGATCAACATCGGAGCCGTGGACACCCATATTGACCCCCTATACCCACACGAATGAATATTCGAGTGAACCTCCAGTTGCTGTGTGCTATTCCTTTTGCTTCGTGATATGTCACAAACACCCGAGGTGAGATTTATTGCATCCCCGTGGGCAAACACTTTGTCCACTATGCAAGTTACCTCGTTACCGGTTTTGTTCTCTTTTCTTGTTTTCGTGTTTCGGCATCCCAGTGATCAAATCACCCTGTGTCTGGCCAGACGATGATGGATACCGTTACACCGAGAGGGCCCGAGTATATCTCTCCATCGACGGAGGAGCAAATCCCAATCTTGAGCTATCAAGTTACTTGCCATACTTTCCCATGAACCCGTAAGCCGCCGTAATAGCCATCCAGTCACGGATGACGTTTAACAAACCCCAAAGTTCATGAATCAAGCATGAAGGAACTCGATACTCTCATGGTCTAAGAATTATGCAAACAATAACTTCCTGTGTTATTAACCATTAACTTGTGACGAAAGTATCTCATAGCATAACATCAATCGGGTCGATTCAACACAAATGTTTCTCTAACATTGTGTCCTCAAAGTTGCTGGCATAGACATGCCCATGATCAGGAAAACAGAACCATCATGCAACACTTGAGCTAGTCTTAGAGGCCAGACCAGGAATACATTTTATCGTTTATTATTCCACACGTGCATATGAGTCTTCCTCTGAGCCTCGTTTTATTTGTAGACTCGAGAACCATAGCAGTTATAGCATGGAACATAAACCTAATTATGAACAGAGAGATACATAATAATATTTATTATTGCCTCTAGGGCATATCTCCTACAGACTCCCACTTGCACTAGAGTCAATATCTAGTCAATGCTAATGCACTTTACACCTATGGCACATTGGTGTAAATATGCTTCGCTTGTGGTATAGCCTGATGTCCAACGGATCTGACGACTTCAGCTCCGTGTGTATCTTTGCATATCCCTCGCGTTTTCACGCCTTCACAAAATTCATATTTTGTCTGGACTTGGCTTTGTATGTATGCGAATCACAGGTCGAACCTGGATTCCTCAGACTGAGTTATGGAGCAACTACCTGTAGTAGTGTCCCATTGACAAAAGCCATCTTGGAACCATACTAAGTTCATGAATGAACTATATGATTCAACATCTTCTTTGTCGCTTCAAAAGCGGCAACATACTTCGCCTTTGTTATAGAATTCGCCACAGTAACTTGTTTGGAACATTTTCCAACTAACTGTGCCACCACATTGTGTGTTACACAAAACCCTTAATTTAAATCAAAAATCGCACGGAGAAAAGATGAAGACTGTATCGATGTAACATTTTACAACGAACTCTTCATGATCTCCGATTGCGAGAAAACATGTCATCAGTACTTACTCTAGTACTCAAAGACATCTTTCACTGTTGTCCTAAGATCAGTACTTTGATCACTTTGGTATCCATACTAACAACACCTTGGGAGTATCGGACATATCTGGTTGTTTTACATACCATGGAATACATGATTAATCCAAACACGAAGGTGTGTGGAATCTCCATCATGTATTTTGCTCACCGGTGTTTTTGGGACACCGAGTCTTGCAAAAACTCTTTCCATGTGACTTCGGCAAGAATCACTCCTTGGCGTTTTATATGCTAAAAGGTTTTAGCATCTTGTCAATATGTATTCATTGCTTAGCCCCATTAGGTAAATCTATCTTCATAGATCATCATGCCTAATATCAAGGCTATTTAGCCTAAGCACTTCATCGAAAAACTATTTCCAAATGAAGTCCTAATTCGTGTCAAGAAATTTATTTCCAATTACCAATGTGTCAAGCACACAAGGTTTTTAGAAATATTATTGCGCTCCCACTTACTTTCTTGAATTACAAGCATCTTCGTTACCCATTGATGAAGTCAAAACCCCTTTTGACCATTTCATCAAAACACGAAGATTCCAACTCCATTTTGCTCTCTTCTGTCCATCGCTGGAACTCTGAAGTTTGCATACCTACTAGCATCCTCTGGATCGACAACCTACTTTGGACTGTATCACATACAAGTCCTAGGTTTCATTTCCATCAGATGGAAATCCTTTTGTCATCCATGTTTCATATCTCAAGATTAAAATATGTATTAATTGCTAGTTCAACCCGAACCGACTTTAAGCATCGCTACGATGAAACAACCTCATCGTAGTCAACTCCTTGAACTTGTTATTGCAACAAGTCGAGCTTTATGGATAAAACATTTTATCCGTATCAGTTTTAAGTTCCATAAATATTCGTTAGACTCTAAGTCTTCCGAAAGGTGTATCAAGGTTTTAATCTTGAATCACTTATATGGAAACTAACTCGGGTTGTATTGGCATTTAGCCAATTCCGGAGTCAGGGCCCATCAACGCTTCCTTGTGTATCATAGGTATACTGTTGTCCAACAACAATATCTCGTCTGCGCACCTGAGAGGTTTGCACGAGCCTTGCCTACGTGGTTCAGCTGCAAGTTCGACCGAAGTCCATACATTTTATTGTAGAGACTTCCGTATCAGTCGCAGTAGGAAACTCTGGAATTACTTCCAAGGTCTCTTTCCTTTGACCTGATGACGAAGATACTGTTATCTCGTCGAGTTGCACTGTTCTCCCACTCACCTTTTTGAAAGAACTATTCTCTTTAAAAGCATACCGTTTCGTGGCAAAACTATTTGCCTCGGTATAGTGAGGGAGGAATACCCAATTGCTTGGGATAACCTACAAAGTAGCACTTGTCTGATTTGGAATAGGTTTGTAACCTGTTACACAAGCCCCATATTCCAAATGTTAAGAAAAGTTACAACATGGTTGGGCGTACCATACCATGGTGTCATTTCAACAAACCCGATGGAGCTCTTTTCAGTGTAAAAGCCGTAGTCTCTAAAGCATCACTATAAAAGGGATAATGGCAAATTTATTTATGTCATCTTTGATCTTACCATGTCATAAATGGTTTGATTACATCTTCACAGACTTTCCACTTGCAGTGGTGTTCCGGGAAGTGCAAGTTATGAAACCCCTTTCACAACTCATCAGACATTCGCTAAACTTGTAACTCAAATATTCCTTTCTGCAATCGAATTGTAGAAACATAATTTTCTTGTTACAATAACTTCTACTTCATTTTTGAAAACCTTTCGAATGATTTCAAAAGATCCAGACATACGTCTCATCAAGTAAATATCCATATATCTACTTGAGTCATTTTTGAAGATAGATAAATCCACTACTAACAACATTTATCGGACTACACACATCAAATGTATGATCACCAATAAGTTTGTTACTCGTTCCTTATGGCCTGTGAACGGTATTTCAGTCACTTCACTTTTCGGAGGAAAGTTGCAAGTGTCAGATGATTCAAAATCAAACGACTTCAAAATCCATCATAATGGAATTTTCCATGCGGGTTTCTCCAATGTGACCAAATGTAGTGCCACACTTGTGTGGTATTCTTTTAGTCTTGCGACATTTAGCGTCAGTGTTATGGATGTATCATATTACCATCAATATTCATAACATACATCCCATCTTGGATGGAAGCATGGCCCTTCATGTTATTCATAATACTGAACAACAATTGTTGTTTTTATGAATAACCTCTTTTGCAAAAACACTGTGCAATGGGCTAGAGTGTATGAAACTCTAAAATGAATTATGAAAATAAACACAGAGGTAATATATTATTATCAACATTCATAACATACATCTCATTCATAATGAAAGTATGGCCCTTATGTTGTTCATAACACCGAACATCAGAAGTTCTCTTATGAACAACCTTCTTGCAAGATACCTTATGCAATGGGCTAGAGTGTGTAAAACTCTAAATGAATTATGAAAATAAATACAGACGGTAATACACCGATGGAAGGTATAGTAACATTTACTATGTTCCCTGTGTATATCTAAACCTCATTCCTGGCTAGTGTCTTAGGCCATAGTAGTTCTTACATCGAGTTGCATCAGAATGCAATCGAGCGGGTATCTTTGTGATTAACTCACAATACCAAAGAATTAGTGATCAACAAATTAATCATAATTCCCAAGGACTATATCTTTGACCAGCCTTCTATACATCAAAAACTTGTATGACATTCATACATGAGCTGGATATTCCAGTCTTCTTTCTTTTTACCATTATACTTCTAACAGTTTAACTTTTAGTATTTCTCCTACTCTCAGAAGAAGCACCCAACTTAAGAGTGGCGTTAGCCCCGGACTTCCTAGGCGTGAAAGTCTTACTAACACCCTTCGGACACTTCCTTTCTCTTTAAGTTGTTGTTTTATTCACCTTTCATCATATGACAGGCGTTCTACTGGATCCCTCTCTTATCAGTCTAATGCATAGTAAACTCCTTTACTAATAGTTTGCAAACAAACACTGCTTTGGATATCTCATATCTTTCAGCCTTTGTCTGTCTCTGAAAATGATTTTCAGATTCCATGAATATCACATAACTATCCAAACTTTTGAAGTTCGGGTCTCATGGAAGCAAACATATTGCACTTGACTAAAAAATGGAATTCTAGCTTTTGGATCGAAGGACGAGAGTCACATGATCCATAGCATTAGCGGGAGAATACCGAAAGAATGCGATATGACAAAGTCCTTCTCGGCACTCTTGAGGACAATCCTCACATTACGTTACCAACCGTAAAGATTTAACCAGATATTTAACAGCTATTCAATTTTAATAGGGAAGGTGGAAACGCGAGCCATTATTCTATAACTATTATGCAAACCACACTTAGACAGTGTTCAAAATTAATTACACTGAGAATTAAACAAGTTAATTCAACAGTGCGCTCCCACTCAAATCAATATCTCTCATAATTGATTGTGAGTGATTCAAGACCCGCATATCAATTATTTGCCATTGATGTAGATCATCACTGATGACAAAAATCTCAATCGGTAGGCCAACATGCCGATCACATCTCAATGCGACTCTTGTTCATCTTTCGATGCTTGTGTTCCGAGCTCAGGGAGATCCTTCCAGAACGTCAAGACAACCAAGTGATCTCGCTGCGAGGTCTCAACTCACCCGCCTCACACATCCCTAATCGTTCGCACCCAGGGAGATCCTGTGATGCCCCGAAAAGTTAGGTGCCGTGACGGTGCTACACTTGGGAGAACACTAACTACTTGATATTTTTGTGAGAGATCACCCTAATAAAAGCGACTACCGCGCAATCAAGAAGGGTGCATCAAAGGGATAAACATCTCAGGCAATTCATAATTAGCATGATATGGTATAGCCCTTTCTGACGGAGAAGTCTTTCATTTCTTCGTCTTCGGCATTCGCGTCGGTATTCACCTTCGCGAAGATTGCCACCACCTTGTCGATGCACCAGATAATATTGCTATCTCTATAGCAGATAAAATAAATGCATTACACAAGGTTGACACGCAGGTCATTAAAGTGCAATCATATGGCTCCAGCCATCATGCCGAATCATGACACGCAGGTCATGTTAATTAATTTACATCATATAGTCATCTCATACATAATCAAATTATTATGAGCTCTGCTATACCACATCACATGCACATGCAAACCCTCCTGCAAAACCAAGTTAGACGCCTCTAATCGGTTCATACAAAAGTTTATCTTACGTGGCTTCTAAGGTTTCGAAACAAACCGAAGCTACCAACGTCCATCATCAAGCATGATAATTCAAGTCGCTAGATTAACTTTTGCGGGGTGTATGAAACACGAGATAATAAAATCTCGAGCCCCATACTGAACTTCGTCATACGCATGACCCCCGTGCAGATCATATCTGCATTGTCCTTTCGTCTGCGAAACATCCATCTTTCTTTGACTAAAGTGGAACCCAAAGAACTGTTAGCACTTCGTTGATCTGTCAATCAGCATACTCAGGAGTAGCATGAAAGGATCGCGGATTGCCAGAACTTTGTCAGATTCCACAATGCTGTCAAGATCAGGACTACGCAAATTTAAGGGAAGCAACAAGAACATCAGGTAACAGATTTCATCTGCTACCCGCACAAATAATTTTCAGTAATAGATCTTATCTACTACCTAATTATATTGTGCAACACCCATACATCTCCATGTATTCTAGATCGCAACCTGCATCTACGCATAGCACGGCTCTGATACCACTGTAGGGTAACGCAGCAGAAAATAAAAATTTCCGACCTACGCACCAGCCCAGGACCACTATGAAGACTGCATACAAGGTTTTGATCATATTCGTTACCGACTCGTAGCGCAGCGGAAGTAGAGTCGATGACGATCGTCGGTGCAGACCCCCGCAGCTAGGATTTACAACCTCCCAACCGCGAGGATGTATACCCTCATCTTCTCCTCGGACAGCCCTCCGGGAGACGGTCGAACAGTCCCCCGGACGGTGTCGCGGACAGCCCTCCGGGAGGACCTTCGAAACTCAAACGGTCACCCGGACAGCCCTTCGGGAGGACTCACAGAACTCGGACCGTCACTTGGACAGCCCTTCGGGAGGCACTCACGAACAGCCCCTCAGGGCACTAAGATCGAAACTACGACCTCTCTACAGAGTTGCACACATACGGTGTCATCTATCCGGCAGGGCTTCGCCGTCCAGAACTAGTTCCCACCGGAACCCAGACAGCCTTTCGGCTCTACGAAACTATTTCGTGGGAGGGAGAGAGAAGCCAGATCATTGCAATGGCATGTATGCGAGAAGGAGTGAGTGTGGAGGGCTGCCCCTCCACCTCTATTTATAGGCCAAGGCAAGGGGTGGGGTGGTGGAGGAAATACCAAATTACCCATGCTACATGTCCCACATGGAAGGGTAAAAAGGTAACACAAGGGGGGCACCAAGGGGACACTCCCATGGCAGCCCAACACCTTGTCCCCCCCATGGGGGGGCCCCCCCAACAAGCCACCAACATGTCTCCATGAAACATGCATGCTCCCTAGACAAAAAGCCACCAAACATGCAACCCCCGATTCGTGGGATCTTGTCCCCTCGCACTGGGACAAGATGTTTTCCGCGAAACTTTTTTCTGAAAAATTCCAGAAGGTCCCAGAACATTTCCGGTACCCTCTAAAATTATTCTGGGCATGATCCGAAACATTTTCGGTGCTGTGGTTTTTATCAGCGGAAAGCATCAACAGCGGTTACGGCAGTTTCGGAACATTTCCGATTTTTCTCTCTGAAAATTCCCAGAAGTTCCCAGACCAATTCTGGCACCCTCTGATAATTTCCATGCGGTGCCGAAACCCTTTTTGACCTAATAATATATTCCGAAACATCTTTTTTTGGTTTTACCGAAACTCTTTCGGTGTTCTCTCTCCGGAACTCTTCCGTTGTCTCCGAAACTTTTTCGGTGATTTCTCTCAGACTCCCTGTCTAGTATTCAGCAGATAGATGACCCTTAAGCGTGTGACCCTATAGGTTCGGTGAAGTATAGACATGACACGGAACCTCTTCCGATCAATGATCAACATCGGAGCCGTGGACACCCATATTGACCCCCTATACCCACACGAATGAATATTCGAGTGAACCTCCAGTTGCTGTGTGCTATTCCTTTTGCTTCGTGATATGTCACAAACACCCGAGGTGAGATTTATTGCATCCCCGTGGGCAAACACTTTGTCCACTATGCAAGTTACCTCGTTACCGATTTTGTTCTCTTTTCTCGTTTTCGTGTTTCGGCATCCCAGTGATCAAATCACCCTTTGTCTGGCCAGACGATGATGGATACCGTTACACCGAGAGGGCCCGAGTATATCTCTCCATCGACGGAGGAGCAAATCCCAATCTTGAGCTATCAAGTTACTTGCCATACTTTCCCATGAACCCGTAAGCCGCCGTAATAGCCATCCAGTCACGGATGACGTTTAACAAACCCCAAAGTTCATGAATCAAGCATGAAGGAACTCGATACTCTCATGGTCTAAGGAATTATGCAAACAATAACTTCCTGTGTTATTAACCATTAACTTGTGACGAAAGTATCTCATAGCATAACATCAATCGGGTCGATTCAACACAAATGTTTCTCTAACATTGTGTCCTCAAAGTTGCTGGCATAGACATGCCCATGATCAGGAAAACAGAACCATCATGCAACACTTGAGCTAGTCTTAGAGGCCAGACCAGGAATACATTTTATCGTTTATTATTCCACACGTGCATATGAGTCTTCCTCCGAGCCTCGTTTTATTTGTAGACTCGAGAACCATAGCAGTTATAGCATGGAACATAAACCTAATTATGAACAGAGAGATACATAATAATATTTATTATTGCCTCTAGGGCATATCTCCTACAGTTGCGTGGTGGCCAGTCTCCAAAATTCGCCTTCGATTGAAGCTTCCTAAGACACTGGTCGTAGCAATTCTTTTTTATGATTGCATCTCCCTTCACGCCATTCACAGCCTTCTTTTTCTCTCTCTTTGAATGGTTCCAGCAAAAAAGATCGATCTAGCAAAAAATCAGAAACTGAGGAGTAGCAAAACACAAAAGACGGTGGTAGCAAAAATCAAACACCGTTGTAGCAAAATTTGGAGTGGTTCGAGCAAAAATAAGATGGATCCAGCATAAAAAAATCAAAAACGAGGTGGTAGCAAAAACTAAGACGGCCGTAGCAAAAATCAAAGACCATGGTAACATAAAGTTTGAATGATTCCAGCAAAAAGATGGATCTAGTTAAGCAAAAGGAAATCAAATGATAGACTGCCAACGGTGGTAGCAAAAAACAAAATGATGGGAGCAAATTTTTGGACTGGTTGCAGCAAAAAATAACTCAAAAAACCTGGATCCTAGCAGAAGTTGTTGATCCTGGTTGCAGCAAATCCAGGCGCCGGTGGTTGCTTTTTCGGTGCCGGTTGCAGCAAAATCGCATCACGGGTGGCCACCACCTCCAGCCTCACCTGTTGCAAAACATCCAACCTCGTCGAGGGGGAAGGACAAGGAGATGGACGGCCATGGCTTCCCCGGGGTGCATCAGCCCCTGATTACTCCTCGCATCAGCAAGGAATGGAGTGGACAAGCAGAGCCCCGTCTCGGCCAGATCTAGATGCAAGAAAGGGAGGTGAGGAGTAGAGGTGATTTCTCACGCGATCTGATTTGGGTGCTCGTGCTGTTGGTAGGGGATGAGGAGCGGTGCTAGAGGTAGGGGATGAGATAGCAGCGGGGTGAGTGGACGGGGAAAGGGATAAGAGCGTCGAGAGGGGTCGAGAGCGATCGGGAGCGGTGGTGGGCCAGGAGGCTGAGGTAGCGACGTCGCGAGTGGGCTACAGGCGTCCTTTGATCTGGTGGAATCGTGCGACTCGTGTTGGACCGGCCGAGCGTTCAGCCGGTCTGTCGATTGTAAACATTTCTCTTTGTTTCTTGTCTCTTTCGCGATCTTTGACCCTGCAGGTAGCAAGGAACACGGAATTGGATCAAGAAGGAGGTTAGGAACAAGGAGGATGCGGAATGCTATTCCGAACACCAATGACAAAAAGTTTTTATATGGTTGTGGAAAGCAAATCCTTAAGGATACTTTTGGTTTAGTCATTAAAGGCCCAATGCTTTTATCTGATTTATCTTAATAATCGAGATAATCCTAGGGCGACGGTAAGGGTCTACGATTGGACACCTGACTCTTGATGTAGGTCGCGAACTGGTCAATATATAATCTGGACACACACCCCACTTCATATTGTTGCATGTATATCTTAACGAGTGTCTTCCAGAGCATAAATTTAGATTACGATGATCCCGATGACAAATATATACTTGCAAGAATCAAGTCACAAACCCATGCTTGTTTTAGTTCTCGTGTTTACACTTATAGGTGTTAACGACCCGGTCACAAAAAATGAATCTCTCTCAAAATCCTGCAAGAAACCCTTGTCGTAGAGGATGTCCACACGTGGGTTTGACAACTCAGTGTCACTCTATGGGGAAAAAAGGCTTAAGACCTTTCTACTATCTTTTATAAAGATGGGTCATCTATTTTGGAATGGAGGGAGTACCTTGTTATCTATTACTGGATCACTACAAGGCATCACCAGTCGTGAACTGTCCTGAGAGTCCATCCCCATGCGCGAGCCAACGCCGGCATTCGTCCGCATCACGTGATTGGATCAGCACACCGCGGGGCGAGGGTGCTGCCAGGAAGGTTCCCTCCCCCCATCGCGCTCGGGGCCTCGTTCGGGGGTGCATCTGAAGCCACCCCATGGCAGTGACCTCAGACGCTCCTATGGTCCACCCGTCATGGACTGTCAAGGCAGGTCGCCCGGGTGCATGTCATCCAAGCAATTTGGACGGCGCGGAGAGTCGCCGAGAGGCCCCCATGGCACGCCACCGTGGAACGGGTGGTGGTGGTGGTGGTCGTGGTGTGTGTTGGGGTCCATGTGTGATGCAAACAAATAAGTCCAAGTCCAATGCAGATTGGATGGAACTTATACTCTGCACTCTCTCATTTCACAATAAGCAGGAACTCTATGTTTTACATAAATTTCTAACCCTATCATACTACATTCAAAATGAATGGGCGCGACAACGCGCGCCATCAATGATCTAGTTACTACTATGGATTGGAGTGCCACGTAAATCACTAGCTAACCAGGTTTGGCAAATGAGCCAAGTTTGCTATGAGTTGGAGCCACCAACTTTCACTAAGGACGAGGCTCTACCATTTAAACATCCATTGAAAGTAAGAAGCATAACAGTCACAAATAAATATATATTGTGAAATAGTATGGCTCCTTCATGGATGTTCTTCAAGGTCGGCTCCGACTCCGATGACCATCTAGGAACTCCATCTTGTTTGTCACGCCGGCACGACAAGCCACCAACCTGATCTCTATTATCCAACTACTACAACTAGCCATGAATTTACATAGGGTCACAAGTCAACACACATGTTGTTATACATTATAATGACAACACTTTGGCTCCTGCCGGCTGACAAACAAGACGCGCTGGCCATTTATAAATTACACACATGCATTATATATACACAGGAGCCATACTATTCACATCAAACCTGCAAAACAAAGTTATGCATAGAATTGCATTTTACCGGTTCGAATGCCTGGTACGAAATACACGTCGCACACGGCAGTCACGTTCACGCCAAATTTTCTGATCTGACCGATCTCATCGATCATCACGAATCCGATTCGGATGTACGTTTCACTATTAACCCTGATGGCAGATAACCGATCGGTAGGGGTAGGTTGTGTCACGACCTCATCGATCCCCCATTCTCAGAAAATATAACCACATCGATCCCCATATACAGTTGATCTCATCAACCGTGCGCATGGCCTATCTCTCAAACGACAACATATCTCATCTGCTGTCTCCACATATCTAATATGTATACGATCTGAATCCAAATCCTATAGCAGAGGCTCTGATACCACTGTTGAGTTTAATGGTAGGTTGCGTCGACTGCAAATTAAAATTTTCCTACGCGCAGAACATCCAGAAACATGCTAAGGGAGGTGGATCACAGATCGTTATCACTAAACGCACAATACCGTGCAACAGAAGTAGAGTTGAGGCAGCATGTTCCCGGAGTCGCCTCGCGTTCCCGGAGTCGTGTCCACCTTGCTGATCTCCCACGTAGCCGAGGATCCCATGAACAGGTTCGTTGGAGCGGCGCAAGTCCATCGCCTCTAACGGTATCCGTGCGTGCAGGAGGAACATCATGCAGCGAACTGCTAGGTCCGATCACACAACCAATGGCAAGTGGAGATGGCTAGTTGCAACACATGCAAAGCCCTAACGACGGCGCCGAAGCGATCCACTGAATAACTGTGCTGCACCTCCACTATATATAGGCATCTGCCATGGGCTCAACACTTAGGCCTCGCACAGATACTAAAGCCCAAAGTCTACTCGGTCACGTTCCAAGTCCAGCCCGGATCACATTCGACCACCGTCCTTGGAACCGATCTCGTAGGTTCCTTCCCTTAAGCGCGCGACCCCTTAGGTTCAAGTCAGATTGGTCACAGTTCGGATCACCTCCGACCTACACGGTTGGCTGCGGCCTCTAGCAAGGCGTGCCGACCACCAAGAAACTATGAAGCTGGTTAGGTGAACCTGTACATCACACTTCCATTTCTTTTGACACACGATATATGTTGTCGGGCTCAAGGCGAGACTGTCATCCTTGTACTAGCCCGACCTCCTTCTCATTACAGTGATGCCGACCCAAACCGGATTATCTCATAATCCTTGTTGCATGCATGGCCAAGCTTATCCTGGTCGGATCACACGAGGGGACCCAGAGTATATCTCTCTTGATCGGAGGGGCAAATCCCATCTTGCTTGACCATGTCTCGCAGCATGGGTCTACACAAGCCCGGAACCTACCTTTGTAACTACCCAGTCACGGAGTAACATTTTCTCAGCCCAAAGCAAGTCTATCACCATCCCGAGTAGATGCGTCAGCTCAGGCCTTAGGACATAGAACGTATGTTGTACTAGAGACTCACGGATGACATACTGATGCGTCTCATAGTTGGGTCTGTCCAATCCGATATCCATCCGAGCTTGGATCCAACCTCGGATCCGATCAGATCCATGCAGTTTGGTAGCATCACATGCTTCATGACTAGTGAGACAAAGCCATCCACCGTATTGCATGCAAGTCTAGTCCAACGTGTGCCGGCACGTCACTTACGACTAGGGACCTTTTTAGGATGTATCATACACCACAAGATCTCAAAAATAAGTGACGTAGTTGCCAACAAGTATCATTGATTACATTCAAGGACCATCTTTATTCATAAACACATAGGAAATATCATCATACATGATTGCCTCTAGGGCATATCTCCAACAAGGACAATGTCGATCTATGGGCCCATCTGGTCCTGATCTTTGTCAGGCCCGCCCGGTGGCGGCAAACCACCTAGTAGGACCCACCCATCAGCACACAACAATGGTGATGGCGTAACTAACATTGAGCCAGGACATCCCTAACATAGACCAGATTGGAAGACATGCATACGTGTGGATGGAGATGGAAGAAGACCGCCAGGGCAGAAGAAGATGTCGGGAGAGACCCCGACGCTGCCATCTGCCATCGAATAGCCTGTTCCAGTGGCGACGTGGTGAATGGCATGACGGAGGTGGATCTTTTTTTTTTGGTGCCAGTGGTTGCGCCTCCGAAGTCACCCCATAGCAACTCGGAATGCTAGGGTTCATGTTCAGATTGGCTAAGCTATTAAATCTATGGACCAAAAATATTTTTAATCTGATCAAGGAACCATATATGTGACAGAAGAGCAGAAAACAGTTCTGTGGCTAGGTAGCGATGATAAGCGCAAGAAAAGCCTTCTCACAATAAGTGGCAGCCCAACATCAGAAGATATCTTAACTAGAGTAGATTTTCTCTTCTACGATCTATTACGACAATATTTTAATATTAGGTAACATGTACCAAGCATAATGTTGATGCTTCTTCAGCCTACTAATTCGAATTTAATAGTACACATGACGGGAAATTGTAATAGAAACCTTAAGTTCACATCTTGCAGCTAATATGAATGTGGCAAGTTCTTTAAACTTTGGTGAGTTTGATGGTGGTCTTGTCTTGGTTTTGCCAAAGGCCCATAAGGAGCTCAAACAACTCATCGATATTGTCATCTTTGCAATGCTTGATTTCAATCACTTCCAAATTATCACACTTGAAAGACATAAGATTCTGGCTTTCGAGAGCAACACAGTTCGCCACTTGGCCCTTGATGTCCTCCTCTTCGAGCGATCTGTGAACTTTAGGTAGTATAAAACCATATAAGAGGATGTCATATAGAAGGGCAATTAAGTGATGAAACATTGTATTAAATGTAGGCATGGTCGAAGTACCTCACAGTTCTGCAAAGTAAGCTTTTCTAACCTTGGCACGCTTTGTAGAAAGCGATCCAGTGTTTGAATATTTGCGATCATTTTGAGATCGCATTGGTTGATTAATAAAGATCTCACATTATTGAACTGTGGGAGTTTATATGAAATCTTTTGCAGGTTTACCTAAAACACAAAAATAATATACTACCATTAATACTCAGAAACAGAACTTCCAAATGGTGTAATTTGATATATCAAATTTCACAATATTTGTCTCATTTTTATTGAACGATGGAAACAAAAAGATTATATTAAGAAATGAACATACTTTAAATTTTTACGGATGTTTATGGTTGTGTAATATCATTCAATAAAGGACAATAATTGATGGAGCAAATTACTACTCTTAACATGATAAGATTTTTTTCGGATTAAATAAGTATATGTATATATTTTTTCTTATGCAGCAGTACCTTGCTAGAACCCAACATTAACGGGGAATTAACCTAGGTATGACATAAATCGAGGCAATCTGTTATGAAATGAAGCAACTTATATAGATCTAGTTAAGCAACGACATAAACACAAATCAACTACTGTAATTGCATGGTCGTCCGTAAAAAATAAATAGAATGATATGAGGGACTTACCATCATGTTGAAACCAAACAATTCTAGATGCGGTATGTTAAACATCCTGTATAAGTTGTCCAAAAAGCTAGCCTTTGTCTGGTACCATGATATCACACATAGTGATGCCTTGATAAAGGAAGGTGTGTCTCTTACATATATACCATCAGGCCAGCCGATAGTTGACAAGGAAGTACGCAAAGACGTTAGCCTTGGAGCAGCGACCACAATTCCATCGGAAAACCCGTGAAGGCGTACACAGTCATCAATTGTAAGGTGTGTTAGGCTTCCGGACGCAATGTCGCCAAAGCGAAAGAAGCAGCTAACGAGACTCAGATGCTCAAGCACAGGGTACCCGCAACGGAGCTGCTCTGCAAAGCTATCGTCCAATTGTACACCATGAAGCAGCAGCGTTGTGAGGCGATATGATTTCGATCCAAGATCGGGGAGGAACCATTTTTCCCAACCACAACTTGAGTCCATGTGAATGTCGATCACCGTGGGGCTGCGCTGGACGCCGCTGCTGATCCATCTGGAGCACGCCTGCCTGTCATCATAGTTTACGGACGGGACATGTATCCGGAGCCTATCCAAGGACGGGGCGCTGTGAAGCAGCAAGAGCTTGTCGCTGAACTCCTCGAACGGCCGCCACTCCTTGGCGCATACCTTCATTCGTCCGTAATCTGTTACGCAGCACTTTCGACTTCGACAGCGGCGGGCTTGACGGCGGAACACTGTGAAATCGATGTCGAGGCATGGCACGGAGCGCCAGATGTGCCTCCACCTCCGCGAGAGCACGCTTGATCGGACCACCTGCCGGGACTCGAGGAAGGAGAGGATGCTCTTGATAAGGCAGTCGGGCAGATCGCTTAGCCTGTCGTCTTCGGCAGCGCGGATCCGCTTGCTGGGTGGATCCATTGATTGATTTTCTCGAGGGCCTATGGTAGCATCAATCCTCTTGCTGGAGGACTCCTTGGATCGATCCATCCCCGGCCGGGATCTGATCGGATTTCTCGTGGGCTGTGCCGTTTCCCGACGATCTAGGTCCTAGCTAGGGCTAGGGCTCGGGTTAGGGCTAGGGCCGAAGGAGACCTGCGATTTGGACGCCATAATGTACGCTTAGCCGATTCATCTGACAGCGATTTAGGCCACCTAACCATCTTTATTTCCCGATGAAGGATGGCCACCTAACACCATCTGACACATGATTAATTTTTTTTTTCAGGGTATAAAGCGGAGTTCTTTATTTATTCAAAGTTCTTAACAATCTCTGAGGCTAATGCATGCATGATATGGGTATAAAACGGAGTGCTTAACCTTTTTTTTTGTGGCGGTAACGGCGCCGCCGGAGTCGCCCAAGAGCCACCTGGGAGGCTAGGGATCACGTTCAGAATATATCTTTTTTTCTGATCAAGGAGCCATATATATGTGATGGAAGCGCACAAAGCCTAAATCGAACACTTCTGTGTCTAGCTAACAGTTAAAAGCGCAAGAAAAGCCTTCTCATAATAAGTGGCAGACCAACATAGAATAGATCGTAACTAGAGTTTATTTTTTCTTCTACTATCAGTTACAACAATCTTGTAAAATGAGGTAACAGGTCCTAAGCAGAATGTTGATGCTTGTCCAACCTATTAATTAAAATGTAATAGTAACACCATGTCAATCGGGGTCCACCACGAAAAGGAACACGGAGGGCGATTGGGAAGGCGATCGCGTGGCGACCGTCCTCCTTCGCTAGGGTTAGGGTTCCTGGACGGGGGTCGTGAGGATACGAAGGTGATCGGGGGCGGAGACGGCGCCTCCCTCGGCACAGATCGGTGCAGTCTTTCTTCTCCACAGAGCAGAGCTATGGCGGAGAGGGCGAAGGGAAAGGAGAAGGGATCCCCGGTGAAGAAGGCGACCCCGGCGGCGGCTACAACTCCGGGCACTCCTGGGAGCGGGGGTTCTGACAAGTCCCCGGTCGAAAGGAGAACACCGGATCCCACATCCAGCTTGTCGGCTAGGCTGGGAGGGATGATTCTGATGGATAAAGAAGCAGAGGGGTTCGTGTTTGAGGAAGTAGATCAAATCTTGACCAAATACACCAAGTGGTCGGCTGTGGGGAAGTCCTTCTCCCCACAACCGCTCAATAGGGTTGTGCTTGAACGAACAATGTAGAGGGCATGGGGATTACATCACGAAGCCAAGTTTTGGGATATGGGTGACAATGTATTTGTGGTGCACTTTGCAAGCGAAGGGGACTGGAAGCACGCAATGAATAATGGACCTTGGCAATATGATTTTAACGTGCTCGCTCTGAAGGACTACGAGAGTAACACCCGCCCCTCCGAGATGGTTTTTGACAAGGTAGAGGTGTGGGTTCGTGTGACGGATCTGCCACCAGGGAAGCGTACAGAGGAATTCGGAAAAACTCTTGGCAACTGGCTAGGGGAGGTGGTGAAGGTAGATGTGGATCATGATGGAGTGGCCAGAGGCAATGATCAGCTTCGTGTGAGGGCAAAAATCTCGCTCTTTGAACCTTTGGTCCGGGGCTTCAAGCTTAGAGCATCTCGGGATGATAAAGTAGGCACTTGGTTTGATTTCCATTATGAAAAAATACCAGACTTTTGTTTCGAATGTGGTAGACTAGTGCATGCTGATGGAAGATGTGATCCCCCATGTGGATTCATCGATGCAATGGGGGGGTGATTGAGAGCCTCCCCGGGACGGAGCACTGGCTCTATGCATGAAGGTAAAGAGGGAAAGGCAAATAAGAGCAGCAGTTTTGTCAGTTCTCAGTCAAATGATAGCAACAAAAGAGCTAACAATCATGGACGTGTGAGAAACCTCCCTACCAAACGTAACTTGAAATCAGACTTTGATAAACCGGCGTGCTCGCGCACTGGCGCTGAGCGAGGACCGGAAAGGGGGGAGGTGTCGAGTCCAGAGAAGAATCGATTTCGTGGGGAGTGGGCAGCCGAGAGAGACCTGAGGCTTGAAATAGAACGGAAGAGGGAGAGGGATCTCTATGAACAGCTAAAAGAACAACAAAGACATCATGAGCATGCCCGGGAACAGGCTGAGATTAGAAGACGCAATGAACAAGCCGAGGTTCAGAGAAAGAGAGAAGGACATCATAGTACAAGTTACCATTACCCCACTGAGAGGAAGAAGGGCTATTATGTGAGGAAGCCTCGGAGGGAGAACACAGACTATTATAGATGGGGTGAGAGCTCCCAGACCTCCCCTGGTTCAAGAAAGAGGAGGCCAAGACAGATGTGGGTAGCGAAGGAAGGTAATGAGAGACAGTTAGGGCAGGATGCATTCATTCGCGATACAAGGCAGAACACGTCTTCTGTGTTTGACCGCATCTCTGAATATGAAGATAGAACGGCGGACCCTGCCAGGGAGCGGGGCCGTCGAGAGCAATGATTGTCTTGGCCTGGAACTGTCGAGGACTGGGGTTGGACTCGATAGTAGGCGAACTTCGGGACCTGATACGGTCATACAACCCAGCGGTGGTGTTCTTATCAGAAACGAGGAAGAAAGCGGGGGCGATGGAGCGGCTAAAATGGAGTTTGTATTTCACCCAAGGTGTGGCGGTTGACTGTAATAGCAGAAGTGGAGGACTAGCACTATGGTGGAGAGACTATCTGGATGTCACGGTTCGGCCATGGTGCCAATACTATATTGATGCAAAAATAAAGATGAGGACAACACCTTCAGATGCACTGGAATCTATGGTGAACCTTGTGTAGATAAAAGGAGTATGACTTGGGAAGCTATTCGGTATCTCGGACGACATGATGATTTTCCTTGGATATGTGCAGGAGACTACAATGAAGCACTTGAGAAGTCTGAACAGCAAGGTGGTAACCCGAGAAGCTTGCGGCAAATTGAGGCATTTAGAGACTGCCTTACTAACTGCGGCTTGGTGGATATGGGGTTCTCTGGGTATCCTTTCACGTGGGACGCGGAAGAAAATATTCAAGTCAGGCTCGATCGGGCGACATGTAATGCAGATTTCATGTAGATGTTTTCAGGCTCAAGTGTTCAGCATATAATGACAGGGGAGTTTGACCACCAGGCCCTAGTACTGTGTATCTCATTGGCACTGGCTGACAGCATGCAGCGAGCTCATAAACCATTCCAATATGAAGCGGCGTGGTCTAGACAGGAGCAGTACGATGACATGGTAGCCAATGCATGGGCTGGGGCGCATGAAGCCAATGGGGGACAACGTGGGCTGGACGCATCATGTAGTAAACTTAATTTGCTATCTAAATCCATGCTTGAATGGAGTCAGACAGTGTTTGGCTCAATCAAAAGGGAAATCAATCATATAAAGAGTCAGCTTACGGATGCAAAAATACCAGCAGCAAGTACGGGTTACAGACAGGAAGTAAAGGCTATAGAAGACCAGCTGCATGAACTATTTGAGAGGGAAGAGGTATATTACAAACAGAGGACCAACGCTGACTGGCTTAAAGAAGGGGATCAGAACACAAGGTATTTTCAAAATCGAGCAAGTCACCGTAAAAAAAAAACACAGTCAAAGCACTAAGACGGGAGGATGGAACGAGATGCACTGATGATGAGGGAATGAGAGCTATGGCAGCAGCTTTTTACGAGAAACTGTTCTCGGCTGAGGGATCACAGGAGAGCGAACGTATTTTTTGAGACACTTCAATCAGATGGTCACTGATGAGATGAATACGCAGCTGGTTGAAGCGATCACAGATGAAGAAATCGAGCGAGCCCTTTTCCAAATGGGACCTACAAAGTCTCCAGGCCCGGATGGACTGTCGGCCATGTTTTACCAGCATCACTGGTCACTGGTAAAGAATGACATGTGCGCTGCTGTTAGAGACTTCTTGGCGGGGAAGGCAGCACCGAATGGTTTCAACGACACGATCATTGTCATGATACCGAAGGTCAACTCACCGGAGTTGCTTTCGCAATTTCGGCCAATAATCCTTTGCAATGTACTCTACAAAATCGCATCTAAGGTGTTGGCCAATAGGCTTAAAAGGGTGCTGCCGGTGTTGATTTCTGAGGAACAAAGTGCTTTTGTCCCCGGCAGGTTAATAACGGATAATGTCCTGGTGGCATATGAATGTGTGCATGCGATAGGAAGAGGAAGTGGAGGAAGCCTTTTTGTGCGGTAAAATTGGATATGATGAAGGCCTATGACTGAGTGGAGTGGATCTTTCTACAACAAATGATGGAGAAACTAGGCTTCTCTAGTACATGGATAGAGATGATCATGAGGTGTGTTAAAACAACCAGGTTCCAAGTGAAGTTGAACGGAGGGCTCTCGCACATATTCAATTCGTCAAGAGGACTCCGACAAGGAGACCCTCTGTCCCCATATCTTTTTCTATTTTGTGTGGAGGGTTTTTCAGCTTTGTTGAGACACACCCAAGCAGAGAAGGAAATCAAGGGAGTTACGTTTGGGAGCACTGGCCCCACGATTACTCACCTCCTCTTTGCTGATGATAGTTGCTACCTCTTGAGCTTGCGTTGTATAACCTCGAAGAGGAAAGTGAGATGCAACACAGTAGTGTAAGTATTTCCCTCGGTTTTTTAGAACCAAGGTATCAATCCAGCAGGAGACCACGCGCCAGTCCCTCGCACCTGCACAAACAAATAAGAACTTCGCAGCCAACGCGATAAGGGGTTGTCAACCCCTTTACAGTCACTTACGATAGTGAGATCTGATAGAGATGATAGTTTATATTTTTGGTATTTTTGGTATAGAAATAGAAAGTAAAGAAAGCAAATAAACAACGGCAACATAAATTGATGGGAAAGTAATATGATAGAGATAGACCCGGAGGCCATAGTTTTCTCTAGTGGCTTCTCTCATGATAGCGATATTCTACGGCGGGTAAACAAATTACTGTCGAGCAATGGATAGAAAAGCGAATAATTATGAGACTATCTAGGCATGATCATTGTATATAGGCATCATGTCCGAGACAAGTAGACCGGCTCCTGCCTGCATCTACTACTATTACTCCACACATCGACCGCTATCCAGCATGCATCTAGTGTATTGAGTTCATACGAACAGAGTAACGCCTTAAGAAAGATGACATGATGTAGAGGGATAAACTCAAGCAATATGATGAAAACCCCATCCTTTTATCCTCGATGGCAACAATACAATACATGCCTTGCTGCCCCTACTGTCACTGGGAAAAGACACCGCAAGATTGAACCCAAAGCCAAGCACTTCTCCCATTGCAAGAACTATAGATCTAGTAGGCCAAACCAAACCAATAATTCGAAGAGACTTGCAAGGATATTATAATCATACGTAAAAGATTTCAGAAAAGAATCAAATATTGTTCATAGATAATCTTGATCATAAACTCAAAATTCATCGGATCTCGACAAACACACCCCAAAAAGAGATTACATCGAATAGATCTCCTCGAAGACCGAGGAGAACTTTGTATTGAGATCCGGAGAGAGAGAAGAAGCCATCTAGATACTAGCTATGGACCCGAAGGTCTGTGGTAAACTACTCACAACTCATGGTGAGGGCGATGATGATGATGGTGAAGGCCTCCGTGATGGATCCCCCTCCCGGAACAGGCTCCAAGATGGGATCTCCATGGGAACAGCAGCTACGGCGGTGGAATTAGGGTTTCTCTCTGTGTACGGAGTTTCTGGAGTACGTAGGTATATATAGGAGGAAGAGGGGCACCAGGGGCCACAGGGGCTGCCCTCGAGGCAGGGGGGCGCGCCCCCCACCCTCGAGGGTGGGCCCCCTGTCCTCTGGCTTGGCCCCGAAGTTTATCTTGCATGATTTCCTCCAAAAATATCCCCTACGAAGGTTTCATTCCGTTTGGACTCCGTTTGATATTCCTTTTCTGCAAAACCCTGAAATAGGCAAAAAATATCAATCTGGACTGGGCCTTTGGGTTAGTAGGTTAGTGCCAAAAATGATATAAAAGTGAATGATAAAGCCCATTAAACATCTAAGACTTCATAAATAATAGCATGGAACAATAAAAAATTATAGATATGTTGGAGACGTATCAAGCGTCCCCAAGCTTAATTCCTGCTCGTCCTCGAGTAGGTAAATGATAAAGAAAGAATTTTTGATGTGGAATGCTAACCAATATAGTTTTTCTATGTAATTCTTTTAATTGTGGCATGAATGTTCAGATCTGAAAGATTCAAGATAAAAGTCTATATTGACATAAGAAATAACACTACTTCAAGCAATACTAACAAAGCAATCACGTCTTCTCAAAATACTATGGCTAAAGAAATTTATCCCTACAAAATCATATAGTGTTGGCTATGCTCCCTTGCTGTCACACAAAATATTCATATCATGCACAACCCTGATTTCAGCCAAGCATTTGTTTTCATGCTCTATCTTTTGAAACCTTTCAACTTTCATGCAATACATGAACGTGAGCCATGGATATAGCACTATGGGTGGAATAGAGGTGGTTGTGGAGAAGACAAAAAGAGGGAGATAGTCTCACATCGACTAGGCGTATCAACGGGCTATGGAGATGCCCATCAATAGATATCAATGTGAGTGAGTAGGGATTGCCATGCAACGGATGCACTAGAGCTAAATATGAATGAAAGCTCAACAAAAGAAACTAGTGGGTGTGCATCCAACTTGCTTGCTCACGAAGATCTAGGGCATTTGAGGAAGCCCATCGTTGGAATATACGAGCCAAGTTCTATAACGAAAATTCCCACTAGTATATGAAAGTGACTAAACATGAGACTCTCTACAATGAAGAACATGGTGCTACTTTGAAGTACAAGTGTGGAAAAAGATAGTAGCAATTGTCCCTTTTTTCTTTTTTTTCTTTTTCTTTATTTTTCTCTTTTTTTGGGCCTTTCTTTTTTCTTTGGCCTTTCTTTTTTTTCTTTGGCCTTTTTTTTTTGCGGAGGGGCTTTATAGATTCAGCCTTTCCTCCCATGGGACAATGCTCTATAAATGATGATCATCACAATTTCATTACAACACAAGATTACAACTCGATACTACAACAACAAAGTACGACTCTATATGAATGCCTCCGGCGGTGTACCGGTATGTGCAATGAAACAAGAGTGACATGTATAAAAATTATGCATGGTGGCCTTGCCACAAATACGATGTCAACTACATGATCATGCAATGGCAATATGACAATATGATGCGTGTCATATAAACGGAATGGTGGAAAGTTGCATGGCAATATATCTCGGAATGGCTATGGAAATGCCATGATAGGTAGGTATGGTGGCTGTTTTGAGGAAGGATATATAGTGGGTTTATGGCACCGACGAAAGTTGCGCGGTACAAGAGAGGCTAGCAATGGTGGAAGGGTGAGAGTGCGTATAATCCATGGACTCAACATTAGTCATAAGAACTCATATACTTATTGAAAAAATCTATGAGTCATCAAAACAAAGCAACCAACGCATGCCCCTAGGGGGGAGGTTGGTAGGAGTTAACCATCGCGCGCCCCCGACCTCCACACAAAGGTTGACACTCTACAAATACCTCATGATTTAACTTAGTCACATAACGGTTCACCATACGTGCATGCTACGGGAATCACCAACCTTAACACAAATATTTCTCAATTTCATAATTACTCCACTAGCATGACTCTAATATCTCTATCCTCATGCCTCAAAACAATTATCAAGCATCCAACATCTCTTTCTACTCAATGCAGTTGGTGTGAATTTTTTTACTACATTGACATTGGATGTTTATCATGTGAAGACTAGTTTCTCTAGCCTAAACACTTTACCATGCTGTTTTAATAGACTCTCAAATAGATCTAAGTGAAGCATGAGAGTTCAACAATTTCTACAAAATATTACCACCACCGTGCTCTAAAAGATATAAGTGAAGCACTAGAGCAAAAACTATTCAACTCAAAAGATATAAGTGAAGCACATAGAGTGTTCTAATAATTTCTAGGGCATATTTAACTCTATCAAATAGGTGTGTCCAGCAAGGATGATTGTGGAAAACTAACAAGCAAAGACTCAAATTATACAAGACGCTCCAAGCAAAACACATAACATGTTGTGAATAAAAATATAGCTCCAAGTATAGTTACTGATGGATGAAGACGAAAGAGGGGATGCCATCCCGGGGCATCCCCAAGCTTAAGATTTTGATTATCTTGAATTTACTTGGGGTGCCATGGGCATCCCCAAGCTTAGGCCTTTGATACTCCTTGTTCCATAGTCCATCAAAGAAATGCTCAAAACTTGAAAACTTCAGAACGCAAAACTTGAAAACTTCACAACACAAAACTTAGACAAAAATTCTCGTGAGGTCCGTTAGTAAGAGAAAGCAAACCACCACTCAAAGGTACAGCAAGGAATTCATTCATTGTTTATATTTGTGTTAAATCTACTGTACTCCAAGTTCTCAATGGTTCATATCCTCCAATATTACTCATAGATGCATCGGAATAAGCAAACAACACACGAAAAACAGAATCTGTCAAAAACAGAACAGTCTGTAGTAATCTGCTGGGTTCGCCTACTTCTGGAACTCCAAAACCTTCAAACTAAATTGGTAAATATGCGCAATTTGTCTACCAATCATCAGCAAAAATAATCAACTAAAAAGCACGCTCCAGTAAAATCTGAAGACTACTTTAGCGAGCGCTAACGATTCTGTTTTTCACAGCAAGATCAAATAAACTTCACACAAGTTTTACCAAAGGTTCTACTTCGCACAAACACTAAACAAAACATGAAAACACATCTAATCAGAGGCTAGATGCAATATTTATTCCCTAACAGCAACAAAAACAAAAAACAAAAAATTGGGTTGCGTCCCAACAAGCGCTATCATTTTACGCCCCTAGCTAGGCACGATACAAGATAGATCTAGGTATTGCCATCTTTGGAAGGCAATCCATAAGTGGCTCTCATGATAGATTCATATGGTAATTTTATTTTCTTTCTATGAAAGTGTTCCATTCCTTTACTTAACGGAAATTGGAATCTAATATTTCCTTCCTTCATATCAATAATTGCACCAATCGTTCTAAGGAAAGGTCTACCAAGAATAATAGGACATGAAGGATTGCAATCTATATCAAGAACAATGAAATCTACGGGCACATAATTCCTATTGGCAACAATAAGAACATCATTAATCCTTCCCATAGGTTTCTTAATAGTGGAATCCGCAAGATGCAAATTTAAAGAACAATCATCAAGCTCATGGAACCCTAGCAAATCACACAAAGTTTTTGGGATAGTGGAAACACTAGCACCCAAATCACACAAAGCATAGCATTCATGATATTTTATTTTTATTTTTATAGTAAGTTCCCATTCATCATAAAGCTTTCTAGGTATAGAGACTTCCAACTCAAGTTTTTCTTCATAAGATTGCATCAAAGCATCAACTATATGTTTAGTGAAAGCTTTATTTTGATATAAGCATGCGAAGAATTTAGCACGGAACTCATCAAGGAAATACAATCAATCAAAGAGCAATTATCATAATTGAATCCCTTGAAATCAAAAGTAGTGGGTTCATCACTATGCAAAGTTTTAATCTCTTCAATCCCACTTTTAGCAATTTTACCATCAAGATCTAAAAACTCTGAATTACTGGGACACCTTAAAGCAGAATAATCTCCAATCCTAGTTTCATCAAGATTGATACTAGCAAACAAGGATCTAATAGGAGACACATCAATAACTTTTAGATCTTCAACTTTATTTTCATGATAACTAGAAGAATACGATTTAATATAATCTTCTTTTTTAGCACGCATTCTAGCGGTTCTTTCTTTGCATTCATCAATGGAAATTCTCATGGCTTTGAGAGACTCATTGATATCATACTTAGGTGGGATAGATCTAAGTTTCAAAGAATCAACATCAAGAGTAATTCTATCCACACTTCTAGCCAATTCATCAACCTTAAGCAATTTCTCTTCAAGCATAGCATTGAAATTCTTTTGCAAGATCATAAACTCCTTAACACTAGTTTCAAATTCAGAAGGCATCTTTCCATAAGAGTTGTTGTAGGAATTACCAAAATTATTAGAGGAATTACTAGGAAAAGGCCTAGGATTAAAATTACCTCTATAAGCATTGTTACCAAAATTATTCCTACCAACAAAATTCACACCGAAAGATTCATTGTTATTCTCAATCAAAGTGTACAAAGCCATGTCATTAGGATCAGAAGAAGCACTCTTAGCAGCAAACAATATCATAAGTTCATCCATCTTCCCACTCAAAACACTAATTTCTTCGATAGCATGCACTTTTTTACTAGTAGATCTTTTGATGTGCCATTGAGAATAATTAACCATAATATTATTTAGGAGTTTGGTAGCTTCTCCTAAGGTAGTTTCCATGAAAGTGCCTCCGGCGGCCGAATCTAAAAGATTTCTAGAAGCAAAATTCAAGCCAGCATAAAAGTTCTGAATAATCATCCATAGATTCAAACCATGTGTAGGGCAATTACGTATCATTAATTTCATTCTCTCCCAAGCTTGTGCAACATGCTCATGATCTAGTTGCTTAAAATTCATAATATCGTTTCTAAGAGAGATGATCTTAGCACGAGGGAAATACTTAGAGATAAAAGCATCTTTGCACTTATTCCACGAATCAATACTATTTCTAGGCAAAGAGGAAAACCAAGTTTTAGCACGATCTCTAAGTGAAAACGGAAATAACTTCAATTTAACAATATTGTTATCCATATCCATTTTCTTTTGCATATCACACAAATCAACAAAAGTTGTTTAGATGGGTAGCGACATCTTCACCAGGAAGGCCGGAGAATTGATCTTTCATGACAAGATTCAACAAAGCAGCATTGATCTTACAAGATTCAGCATCGGTAATAGGAGCAATCGGAGTGCTAATAAAGTCATTGTTGTTGGTATTGGAGAAGTCACACAATTTGGTATTGTTGTGAGCCATAGTGACAAGCAAGCAATCCAACACACACGAGCAAACAAGAAGCAAGCAAACGAAAAACACACGGCGGAAGTAGGGCGAATAAAACGGCAAAGGTGAAGTTGGGGAGAGGAAAATGAGAGGCAAATAAATGTAATGCGAAGGATAAGGGTTTGTGATAGGTAGTCGGTATATGACTTTTGCGTAAGCCTCCCCGGCAACGGCGCCAGAAATTCTTCTTGCTACCTCTTGAGCTTGCGTTGTATTCCCTCGAAGAGGAAAGGGAGATGCAACACAGTAGCGTAAGTATTTCCCTCAGTTTTTGAGAACCAAGATATCAATCCAGTAGGAGACCACGCGCCAGTCCCTCGCACCTGCACAAACAAATAAGAACTTCGCAGCCAACGCGATAAGGGGTTGTCAATCCCTTTATGGTCACTTACGATAGTGAGATCTGATAGAGATGATAGTTTATATTTTTGGTATTTTTGGTATACAAACAGAAAGTAAAGAAAGCAAATAAACAATGGCAACATAAATTGATGGGAAAGTAATATGATAGAGATAGACCCGGGGGCCATAGTTTTCTCTAGTGGCTTCTCTCATGATAGCGATATTCTACGACGGGTAAACAAATTACTGTCGAGCAATGGATAGAAAAGCGAATAATTATGAGACTATCTAGGCATGATCATTGTATATAGGCATCACGTCTGAGACAAGTAGACCGACTCCTGCCTGCATCTACTACTATTACTCCACACATCGACCGCTATATAGTATGCATCTAGTGTATTGAGTTCATATGAACAGAGTACCGCCTTAAGAAAGATGACATGATGTAGAGGGATAAACTCTAGCAATATGATGAAAACCCCATCTTTTTATCCTCGATGGCAACAATACAATACGTGCCTTGCTGCACCTACTGTCACTGGGAAAGGACACCGCAAGATGGAACCCAAAGCCAAGCACTTTTCCCATTGCAACAACTATAGATCTAGTAGGACAAACCAAACCAATAATTCGAAGAGACTTGCAAGGATATTATGAGCACACATAAAAAGTTCAGAGAAGAACCAAATATCTTTCATAGATAACCTTGATCATAAACTCACAATTCATCGGATCTCGACAAACACACCTCAAAAAGAGATTACATCGAATAGATCTCCTCGAAGACCGAGGAGAACTTTGTATTGAGATCCGGAGAGAGAAAAGAAGCCATCTAGATACTAGCTATGGACCCGAAGGTCTGTGGTAAACTACTCACAACTCATGGTGAGGGCGATGATGATGATGAAGAAGGCCTCCGTGATGGATCCCCCTCCCGTAACAGCAGCTACGGCAGTGGAATTAGGGTTTTCTCTCTGCGTACGGAGTTTCTGGGGTACGTAGGTATATATAGGAGGAAGAGGGGCACCAGGGGCCACAAGGGCTGCCCTCGATGCAGGGGGCGCGCCCTGGGAAGGGGGGTGTGCCCCCCACCCTCGAGGGTGGCCCCCCTGTCCTCTGGCTTGGCCCCGAAGTTTATCTTGCGTGATTTCCTCCAAAAATATCTCCTGTGAAGGTTTCATTAAGTTTGGACTCCGTTTGATATTCCTTTTCTGCAAAACCCTGAAGTAGGCAAAAAATAGCAATCTGGACTGGGCCTTTGGGTTAGTAGGTTAGTCCCAAAAATGTTATAAAAGTGAATGATAAAGCCCATTAAACATCTAAGACTTCATAAATAATAGCAGGGAACAATCAAAAATTATAGATACGTTGGAGACGTATCAATAGTGTGTTTTTTTTGGAAGGATCGAAAGAAAGCCTCGAGACACTCCATACCATCCTTCATGACTATGAGATTGCCTCGGGACAAAAAGTTAATATGCAGAAGTCGGCTATCTTTTTTGGGAAAGGTACTAGTGAGGAGGAAAAGGTTATTTTGAAAGAAGCTATTGGGATTTCCTCGGAGGCGTTGAGTGAACGATATTTGGGGCTGCCTACGGTGGTGGGAAAATCCAAGTATGGGACCTTTTAGTATGTGCGGGAGAGTGCGGGTAAGAAGGTTGGAGGATGGAAGGGGCAGGGTTTGTCCAAAACAGCGAGGGAGGTACTCGTTAAATCTGGCCTCCAATCTACACCAACGTTCACCATGAGCTGTTTTCAACACACAAAGAGAATGTGCCGGAACCTGACTATGATCTCTTCGAACTTCTGGTGGGGTGCAGTGAATGGTGTGAAGAAAGTACATTGGATAGCATGGGACAAGATGTGCACAAGAAAGCACGAAGGAGGACTTTGTTTTAGGGACCCGGAGGCTTTCAACCAAGCTTTGTTGGGCAAACAGGCTTGGCGGATTTTACAGGTCCCTAGCTCACTATGTGCAAAAGTGCTCAAATCAAGGTATTTCCCAGACAATTCCATCCTCAATGCCACATGTCCTAGTGCAGGATCTTACACGTTCCGGAGTATCATACATGGGCGAAACCTGTTGCTGGACGGGCATATATGGAGAGTTGGAGATGGCACCAAAATTAGGGTTCACCATGACAATTGGATTCCGCGAAAGGGGAATCTGAAGCCATTGGGCCAGACTTATATCCAAGGCATTTCTAGAGTCAGTGATTTACTAAACTCGCACGGCACTGCGTGGGATCAGAGCAAGGTCCAGGAGATGTTTTCACCGGACGAAGCTAACGAAATCATGCAAATTCATATCGAAGGACCGGAGGTCGAGGATTACCAAGCGTGGAACTTTACAAAAAATGTTATTTTCTTGGTGTGATCCGCGTATCACCTAAGAATGACACAAAAAGACTTAAATCCGGATGGCCGGAGTCTTCGTCGTCAGTACAGAACCATAGGGCCTGGTTGAGCCTTTGGGACTCAGTTGCCCCGGGCAAAGTTAAAACGCATGCTTGGAGGCTGATTCGGAACAGACTGGCTGTATGTGCCGAGCTTCAAAGAAGATGCATCAAGCCTGGGGGTTTTTGTGTGGCATGTGGACATGAGGAAACTAACTATCATCGGTTCTGGGGATGCCATCACTCAGCTATGTTTTGGAAGATTATGCACTCGGAAATGGGAGTTCCGGTGGCGATCCCGCCGGTGTCGGTCAGCTCTCAGGGTGATCTTTCTAACTGGCTTCTAACCTGGATATCTAATGCATCCGACGACGAGAAAGCAGTCCTGTTGCAGGGAATATACGGATTGTGGCTGGCAAGGAACAATGCGAGGGACGGGAGGAAGATAGATGATGCTAGTGATATAGCACACAAGGTTTTCAAGGCAATGGAAGTGTGGCAGGCAGTCCATGGGAGGGAAAGCAAACCGGCGAGCACGGCAATGGAGAAGAGCTGGGAACCACCGGAGGAAGGATGGATCAAAGCAAATGTTGATGGAGCTGCAGATATAACAGGAAATAAAGGAGGCGCTGGGGTGGTGTTCCGCAACCACGAGGGTGCTTTCCTGGGTGGGGCATGCCATTTCTTTCCTGTAGGCGGTGATCCAGCTGCAAATGAACTACGTGCTTGCCGTAGGGCACTGCAGCTAGCTGATGAGGTAAATGCAGTTAACCTGCACATCAAAATGGATTGTAGGGAGATAGTGTGCAAGCTTCAGAGCAAGGAGAAGGACTATTCGGTGCTGGGACCAATGATCGAAGAAGTGAAGAAGATGCTGGAGGTGCGGCAGCAATAGAAGATTAGCTGGACTCCGCGATCGGCAAACCGAGTGGCACATACACTTGCTAAGGAAGGAGTGTCAAATAAACTGTGTAAGGTCTGGTTACACGAACCACCCGATTGTATTCTGCACTTTGTTTAGGCAGAGATTCCTGCCTTTTATGAATAAATAACAACTGGTTGAACCTCAAAAAAATGTAATAGTACACACGACAAGAATATGTATGTGGTAAATCCCTTAAACTTTGGTGAGTTTGATGTTGGTCTTGCCTAGGTTCTGTTGGGCCTAGGTGCTGTTTGGTCAAACCACGATGTGTGGTGTCCTTGCCCGGTTTGTACATGGACACAACTGGTCTTTCTGCTCGTTTTCCAAGGCGGCGACCCAGGTGGTGGGAGCTGTGATGCTTGTGGGCTGAGCATGCATCTCAGGTTCTGGTGACTAGCGGCCATGGCTGCGTGGACGGTGTTGTGGTTGGCGTTTAGGTATTGTGTGACGGTATACAGCTATGGTCCATGTACCTGGCCGCACCATGGGCGAAGACGGAATACGCTTGCTTGCCTGGGTGAAAACCCTATCTAGCTTTGGCCAGACAAATGATTGTGGCGCCCGTGGACACCGTCATTTTCCTGATGTCGTGCTTGCTCCTTCCCCTTTGTCTTCTCTGAATGAAAATCTAGAACTTCAGATCGGGCGGTGGCTGCATTTCGGTGTCATGTCCTTCTTGAAGGTGCAGTCTTGGAGCTCACGGTTTCGTCGACTATCAACTTCACCTCCTCGCGATATCTTGACAAGCAAGGGCTCCGGCAGCTCTGTAATAATGCTTATTGTCATTTTGTAGTCTACTTCGAGTCGTATGTTGTGTTATTGGTGTAGCCTTTTTCTACAGAATTATTATGAAACAATTCTCACTGATCACTTCACCCCCCCCCC
>LR738714.1:846108566-846176267 GCA_902687465.1 Secale cereale | reverse complement strand
CCCCCCCCATATAACTGGGTGGACCCCTCCCCTGATTTTCCATCCAACAACCAGAAAATCCCACCTACGCATGTTTATTAATCTGGTACTTTGCCGTCTATATGTGTAACATTGCTCATTCTAATTTCCTAGTTGCGAAAATACTTTTACAAGCTTCAGAGCATAAAAGTGTCACAAAATATTTTTCCAAGTATTATCTGATTTTTTTAGGGAACTTCGAGGCACGGTCTATTTGACAATTCAAAAGAGAGATTCGAGCTTATACATCGCCTGAACATTCAGATTAGTAGTAAACGTAGCATTAGCAATATAGAGATGTGCAAACTCAAGTGAACATTTGCAGAGCATTTGTGATAGATTGCGTATCATCAACATTTGCTACGTGCAGGAGAACTGTTACTATAACCTCAGTGTGAAATTGCAAGTGGAAGGAGATGCAAGCTTCTTTTGAACTTGCTCTACTTCAGTTCCCAGATAATAAAAATATTCAGAGATTTAATGGTTTGCAAATAGTCAGTACCTACTAATTCAGAAATCGGAACATTTCAAATGCTTTAACGGGGAAAAAATGTGCGCGATGATAGCACACATGAAGGCACATCATAGCTTTTGATATGACATCAAGCTATACATCTGATCGACCCGTCACATTCAACACGCCTGTATACCAAGTTACCAACCGTTGAGCAGGCGAATATATTTGATCAACCCATCACTTCCTCATCAAAGACCCGCATCAGCATCAGCATCTGGCAAATACGGGGCCAATAGCTCCCATGCGTCGTTTTTCATGCGAATTGGAAGGAGTGCGACGCCGTTGGCTGTAATGGCTCTCATGTGACATCTGCGTTGGAAAAAATAGCTGTCGTGCGACACTGCTGCCTAATCCAAAGACACATGTTTAAAACTCGAATCAGGTGAGCCCATACGTAACAAAGCGGGACCCACTAACTTATCCAGCTCAAAGCGGGACCCACAGCGTGTGACCCACTAACTTATCCAGCTCAGCATTGATACAAAAGAGGCCGAGCCACAGTGTGGGACCCACTAACTTACCCGAGCCCGCCCCCCATCCTCACCCTGCTCCCCGACCGTTGTTGTTCTTCTTCTCCGGCGACGACGCGCAGCAATGCCGTTCCGGGCCGCGACCTAGCAATGTCGAGCTCTACTTCAGCCTCCCGCCGCTCATGAACGCGCTATGGCACTATGCCCATGACAAGGTGCCCTGCATGCCCACGTACCGCACCCCTGAAGCGGCTAGTCACAACGACCGACAAGAATGGGAACCTTGGGTGGGAATTCGTGAAATGCGAGAGTAAACCAGAGCAGGGAAAGGTGAGATTCTACTTCTCAATATGCCAATTTTGTTTTTTTGTCTCCCAATTTCATATTTTTCATCGGATTTGGGATTTAGGGTTCATCTTTCCGATTTCAAAAATTGAAGCAATGCGCCCATTTTGTCAGGACCGGTTTTTCAGTAAAATGATTACCGAGAGACCGAACTTTTTATCGAACCAGCAAGGAAGAATATTTCTTGCTGATAGACAATTGCTTGATACAGAATTCCAGAGTACGGAATATTATACATGGTTGAGCTGAGGTCGCTCAACAATTTATTACAAGCACGCCATTATAATACATAAGGGCGGATATGACACAATGGTATGGTGGCATACTACTAACTTGTAATAAAAAGGTGGTGGGTATGTCACAGTGTGGTGGGTGATGTGACTCCACTATCTCACAGTTCATCGAGTGTCGGAGTGAGACCCGATGAATTTATTTGGTGGTTGGCGGAAGCGGTTATATAACAGTGATCAACTCCAGGATCGCAAGGGACTGACTGGGACTCCACCAGACGTCGGACTCGCTATCGAACTATTCATCCATGAGATCGCCTTCGTCAACATCTGGCCAAATCAACAAGCCAGGTGAGTACTTTGAATGTACTCGCAAGACAGTTCGGACATAAGATATACTAAATACAAACATGATGCACGTGAGTATTCTAGCAATATGTATCCGAATAGTATAATTTGTGCTGCGAGAAAAATAGAAGTCGGGCGGTAATCCTCCCAAAATTCATAAGATAAATAAAAGAAAACCAAACGAGTGTCTGAGTGATGCCTCGGAAGGAAAATAAATAAAAACATGCCACAGTCGGGCGTCTAAGCGACGTCACATAAAGGGCTTATAAAGAAAATAAATAACAAGAATGTCTCAGTCGGACGTGTGAGCGACATCACATAAAGGGCTTATAATGAAAATAAATAATAAGAATCCCACAGTCGGACGTCTAAGCGACATCACATAAAGGGCTTATAATGAAAATAAATAGCGAGAATGCCACAGTAGGACGTCTGAGCGACATCACATAAAGGGCTTATAAGGAAAATAAATAGCGAGAATGCCACTGTCGGACGTCTGGGCGACATCACATAAAGGGCTTATAACGAAAATAAATAGCAAGAATGCCACAGTCGGACGTCTGAGCGACATCACATAAAGGGCTTAAAATGAACAATAGTATAATGGTAAAATACTTCAGGAGGTAAATCAATACAGAGATAACTGGTTAGTCCATCTACCAAAATGAACTTGGCAAAAATCACCACTCTTGTTATTATCATAAAGTTACTAGAGACGGTCACCGGGGTTGACACGAAGATTGACTCTAGGCCATAAACATGGCTACTCAGAAGGTTTGACTCTGCAGAGCTTGTACTATTAAATCATAGCCAACGGATTCCACTAGCCACAGGGACTAGTTCCGTCTACGGTGTTTTAGCAGAAACACAACTAACCAGTACATACCCATTTCACATCCTGCTGTCCGGAATCACCCGTGACAACATTCACGGAAAACTTTAAGACGGGGAGGCTACAACCTCGGGATCAAATTTATATATGCGCGCTCTAATTTTTTTTCTTCTTCCAGGCAGACACATATCTTCATGATTATTTGATATTAGCGAACAATGCTATTCCATTCATGACTAGCGCCAGTAACCTAGATAGTTACATTTACCTCTCAGAAGAATGTACCATGTATAATTATTAATGTCAAAATACCTCATAACCTGTTCGATTATTATTTAACAATTGTACATCAACAAGAGTGTCGAGACGGTCGAAATCTGCACGCATTAAACATTCAATGTAATAAGTTGTCAATACATAGTTTTCTACATTTGTTACCCATTGCAATGCACGGGCTCTTTTGCTAGTAAGAATAACATAATCATTTCGAAAGGACATGAACAACTCAACCAACTGGTATATTAAATACCTGAATTATATTTCTTTGTCGTACAACACTGAGACCAAAGGTAAATAAAAGTAAGAAATGGGTAGATAACACGCTCACCGCTTCATCATATAGTTGGTGCACACAATGATGGTGGGAAACCAGCATATTGTTGACCAGGCAAGATGGGTTTGCTAAGTGTAGCGAACAACTCGACTTGCAATGTCTTCACATCGACCGAAAAGTATCCAAACTTGAGATTCTCTTGTGAAGACGTGGTGTACAACGCTTCCATTAGCAAGTATCCGCCGGCAACACCAACCAGAATCGCACGCTTTACCGGCAATGGGATAACCTTCTCCGAGTGCCATTGGTTATTTCTCAGAATGGAATACGTGAGCCAATATCGGTCATCTTCACTTTCCTCATCATAGCCTTTAGTGAGCATCCCGAGCATCCCTTCTGCTGCCTCGACGATGACAAAACTATTAAGATCTCGCCGTTCAGGTGGGAGGTTGATAGTAGAGAACTCCATTGTGCGCACGTCAAGCACAAGCAACTCATTCCCAAAATGCAAATGCCAGTAGAAGCATCCGTGGACGAATTGACGATTGCAAAACCCACTCTCAGAGTTGAGCAATGGAGGACATGTAGCTTGAGCACCCCATTGATCATAATTCATAAGTAAGAACATGCCATTGTCCATCCAAAGAGGAGAATACGAGAAGCAGCAGATTCATTCTGCATTGAGCCAAACAAATCACTCTAAATGATACAGGGTCGTCCTCATCGTCGCCAGGTGCAAGGAAAGTCTCCAGTTGGAGCAGGTCCGGCCTACGGACCAGCGCTTTCAGGTCGCTCGGGACGGCGGGCAGCAGGATGTAGCGGCGATGCACAGGATCGCACACAGCGAGGTCCCTTGTCAACAATAGGCAGTAGTGTGAGTCACACACCTCAGAGCCAACGAGAATGCGCCTGCCACTTTCTTCATTGACCGGAGCGCTGGCAAGGAGGGCTCGTCCGTGAAGGAAGTTGATTGGGCTCCAGGAACGGCCGGCGGTGGAGGGGAGGAAGGATGAGCAGGAGAAGTCGAAGCCGGCGAAGGCGCGGGCGGCGGCGGTGGAGGGGTGCGGCGGCTGGGCTGGGATGAATGGTTCGTGGAGCTGGAGCATACCGATGAGAGGCGGCGGGTGGAGGGCGCGGTAGCGGCGCAGGAAGGCGTGGTCGGCTATGACGCGGCGGAAGGAGGCGCGCGCGGTGGAGGTGCGGGCGAGGTCAGCCGGAGTGGGGAGCCGGGAAAAGATTTCCTCGAGCAGCTCATCCTGGATATCGGCGATGGACGGCATCACCGTGGTCGCGCCTGCTGCTGCTCCGCCGCGTGGGGGACGAATCGAACAGAGAAGAAAATGAGGATTGGGAGCAGGGTTCGTGGGGACTCAAGCTAACGTGGAAGCCGCGTTGGACGTGTTGGAAGCTCGTGATTTGAGGGCACTAATTAATCCCGGATTTTGGGGAAGCCGATTGATCGAGCAGTTTCAGGAAAACCAATTAATTTAGCGTAAAGACATTCCGCCTAACGCAATTTGTTTCCTTTCGTTGCATATTTTATTGGAGCAGCGATTATCCAGTATTTATGGAGGTTGTCTCGGCATCCTGGGCCAAACAAGTTCACTCAAACAACTCAGCCACGGTCCTTAGCCGGAAACTCAATCAACTAAGCTCTCGGTGGCCATCGAAAATTCAAACAAGGCTCTTATTGAAATTGATACACTGGAAGACTAAAGACCTCTCTCAACACCTGAGCGCAACTTGAGAAGAATCCTAAAAGCTCACATCCTCGGACTCCTTAAATACCAGCAAATTTACTGGAAGGAACGATGTACCATACGCTGGGTTCAACTCGGAGATGAAAATTCGAAGTTTTTTCAAGCTCTGGCATCCGAAAGGTACGGAAGAAACAACATTGCCTCACTTTGCACCGATGATGGGAATATTGTTGAAGATCATGCTGGCAAGGAATCAATAATATTACACACTTACAAAAACAGACTGGACTCCTCAACTCACCATGACATGAAATTTGATCTATCACGAATCATCAAAAAAATTCACGGTTTCAAGGAACTCACCATACCTTTTACACATATGAGTACATATATCAATGCCAAACTTCGAAGGAAGAAATTGTTCTGCTAAAGCTGGACTTTGCCAAGGCATTCGATACAATTGATCATGATGCAATGATTGAAATTATGAGAAGTATGGCGTTAGGATGGATTAAATGCATCTTCTCTTCTGGGAAATCTTCATTTTTACTAAATGGCACACCTGGGAGACAATTCTTTTGCAAGTGTTGCGTCCGACAAGGTGAGCCCCTCTCGCCACTCATTTTTGTCCTAGCCGCGGAACTGCTTCAAGCTGCGATCAACGATGCATTTGCACATGGCCAAATTCAGCTACCTTTCCCATCCACAGCCCAAAAAGACTACCCGGTGATCCAGTATGCCGACGATACACTCATATTCCTTCCTGCATGCACGCAACAAGTGGCGACCATCAAAAAGATTCTCACTGATTATGGCACCTCCATTGGGTTGAAGATCCACTTCAATAAATCTACGATCATACCTATCAATTGTGATACAGCAAAATGTGATGAACTTGCTAATATACTTGGTTGTGTGGTCGGAAAAATGTCGTTCACCTACCTAGGCCTCCCATTGGGCACAACTAGACCCTCTGTGCAAGAACTAATACCACTAGTGTGTAGCATAGAAAGGAGACTGTGGGCCACGCTCAACATGATTTCATATGGGGGCTGTTGGGGATATGACTATTGGATATGACCCGCCCAGGAGGGGCCGGGTTATCCCAATGGCGGTTCATGGGCCAAGCCCATAAAGGTTTAAGATGGCGGTTCATATACTAGGCTTGTTAAAGGGGCCCAAAACCCAAAGCGGCTTAAAGCCCGTAAGTGTAAACCGCCATGTATGTTTGACTTGTACTGTAAGGCATGTAAGATAAGTCACCGAGCCGGACACGTTTGTAATAGCTGGCCGGGAATCTGTAAGCCGCCGGGCGTCAACCCGTGTATATAAGGGGACGGCCCGCCAGCGGTTTAGGGCAAAGAGACAACAGATCGAAAGCTAGGCTAGTGTATTCGCTCCCTGGCAATCGAAACCCTAACAATACCACCTCAAACTGGATTAGGCTTTTACCTTCACCGCAAGGGGTCAAACCACTATAAACTCCTCGTGTCCTTCGTCCCGTTTAAACCCCTTTAAGCTAACTATGTCGCAATGGCTCCACAACTAAGTCCTTCCCCTAGGACATTTGCCGTGACAACTCCACGACAGTTGGCGCCCACCGTGGGGCCTGCGCACGATGGTTTCGAGTTATTGAAGGGCAGCTTCCAAGGGATCCAGGGATACACTGTGGGCCGGATGACCAAGAGTCGTCGCGGCAAGCTCTACATCGACGATGCAGGCTGGGGCCCCGAGGCCGGCTCAATTGAGTATGGGTACCGGGTCCCCTTTGGCGGAATCCACGTCTTCATCGGCAAGATCGGCAAACCGGGCCCTGAGCCGGACATTTGCACCGACATCATCAAGACGGCTCAGCGTGTGCGACCCGCCCGGGTTCAAGCCGCCGTGAAGTGTGCCTTTGTTGGGTTCACCGGCGATGTATCTCGCGGTGAGACGGCCATCTACTCTGATGGTGAATCCTCCACCGACGAGACCAACTCAATGTATCAACTACAAAACGGACGGCTTGGGGCCTGTTCCGATGGTAACAGTATTCCGGACCCCCGTGAGCCGCCGAAAAGGGTGGCGATCTTCATGGCAGGCAGGCAGCCGACTCTCGGTTCGACAGCCACCACGGCCATGACTTCCAGCGCAGCGTTGGTAACGACAGCAGGTGCTGGCGGATCAGTACGCCCACCGACTCAAGTTTTAACAGATTTATTGGAGGCTCTAGCAACTCTGATGGGGGTGGAGGTAACCCAGGACAACCAGGAACAGCATAAGGTGGATGTGGCTAAACTGCGTGATGAGATAGCACAAGCCAAGGAAGAGTTGGCGGCGCAGAACGCTAGGATGACCGCAGAGCGGGCCGTTTTGAAAGCTCAAGCACAACAGCTTCAAGCGGATTCATACCGGCTCACGGTGGATCAGAACACTTCAAATGAAGTCTTGAGGAGAAAGCATCGTAGTCGTCTGCCTTTTGTTTATGAGCCGAGGAATATTTTTAATACAACTGGAGCAGGGACCAATAACCTGCCGGTGATAAACCAAATGGCTAAAGCACCAGGGGGTGGAGCGCCGGTTCAGCCACGCGTGACAGGCTCTCCACATGTGAATAACACCCCACCTCACCACCGGGTGACACCGCCGGGTCATTATTCCAACCCTCTGGATAATATTATTGCTGCAGCTAAGCGATTGGCGGCTCTGCCAGTTGAGGGCGAGACTCCGGTGGCGGTTGAAACCCAAAGGGCCAGGAAACTTCTTCAAACAGCGCTGGCACAACAGCAGGCTTATTCTTATAGTCGTGATCGGATTCATTCGACCCCTCGTCCAAGCCGGAGCTACAGCAGGCACATTGACTCGCCGGCAGTTTCGAGTACTGAGCAGCACCGTAACCAACTTTGTGGGCATGACCCGACACGCAATGGTGCCAACGCACAAGTGATACGTCTCAAACGTATCTACTTTTCCAAACACTTTTGCTATTGTTTTGCCCTCATTCTTGCATGATTTGAACTAAACTAACCCGGACTAACGCTATTTTCAGCAGAGCTGCCTGTATGGTTTTATTGTGTGCAGGAAAATGGATTTTTAGGTGTCTCAGAAAATTCCAAGAAAAATCACAGAAAATCCACGCACCCGAAGGGCCATTGTGCCAGAAGTGGGGCCAGAGGGCAGCCAGGGGGGCCCCAGGCGCCCTGCTGGCGCGGCCCCACCCCTGGCCGCGCCAGGAGGCCGCCTGGGAGGGTCCTCCCCCCTCTGGTGCCCTACCTTGGCTCCTATTTATTCCCGTGGCGAGGAAACCCCAGAACAGAAGTCGTTTTTCCAGTTTCCGTCGCGGAGCCGCCGCCACCCTCTGTTCTTCTTCGGGAGGGCTAATCTGGAGGCTGATTTGGCCTCCGGAGAGGGGAGATTGTCGCCATCGTCATCATCATCACCACTCCATCCTCCCTCCATGACTTCTCCTTCCATGTGTGAGTAATTCCCTACTGTAGGCAAAGGGGATGGTAGGGATTGGATGAGTTAGATCATGTAATAGTTTATCAGATTGTTGGGGGCATGTTGCCTATCATCTACTTTGGTGTTTATCATATTTGCTTCAACTTGTTGCTCTTAATGCTTGTCACTTTGGGCCCGAGTGCCATGTTTTCAGATCTGAACCCTATGTGTTTGCATGAATATATTTGTGTTCTTGATCCTATCTATGAGTTGTTTGCACCTATTATGGTCCGGAACCGGCGATCCCAAAGGTGACAGCTTGGGACACCAAAGGGCATGGTCCATAATTTGAGGATTCCATGTATCCATTGAGTTTATTGCTTTGATCCGTTGCTCTTTGATAGGAGCACCTTAATCTCCATAAGTTCCTTTTGGCCCCGTTCGTAGCGGGATGGTAGGACAAAAGATGTTGTGCAAGTTCTTATTGCAAGCACGTACAACTACCTGTGGGATACATGCCTAATGTTTGATATTTGCCTAGATGATCATTACTTTTCTGTGTGCCTTGCCCCAAGTTAGAGTCATGATGTATCTCATCCATGCAGCGCCCAACCATCCATCTCCCTAGCCTACAGTGTTTCAATCCTGCTGGTTATTAGTTGTTACTTTTGCTATTCACTTTTGCTGTCACCACCATCACTATCATATCACCGTTACCACTTATCTTTTGTTGCAAGTAAGTATATTTCAGGTGCGGTTGAATTGACAACTCAACTGTCAAAGCTTATAAATACCCTTTGGCTCGCCGTGTGTCGAATATATAAATTGGGTTATTCTTACCCGCGAAGACTATCTCGATCCCTTACGGTTGAGGGTTATCAAGTACCGTTTTCTGGCGCCGTTGCCGGGGAGCATAGCAATATTTACAAGTCTACTTGAAGTATCCTACCTGCTGCACTTCATCCGCTATGGGTAAGAAAGAAGACCCCAAGGTTCCGATCTTACTATCCACTACAAGAAGAGGTACTGTTCTGAACACTAGTGCTACACTTGATTCACCTTCTGTTATGAGTAAGTTTGCCTCACCACCACCACATGATGCTTCTACTGAATCTGTTACTATGTACGATACTTTTGATGATGCTTCTACTACTCTTGATGATATTGGTTCACTTGGTTATGCTCTTGAGAAACAGATCGCTGCTGCTGCAAAAAAATCTGGAATTGAAATTCCTGTTACTCGCTACCCTATTGGTGGAACTTATGATTATCCTGATTTGAGTAAACTCAAGGAGAGACTCCTTGATGATGATTATATTATGCTTGATGATGATTTATGCAGGGAACTGACAGAGTTTGCCGACTCTGACCCTGAAGCTATTAAGAAGCTGCTTGAAAAACACTCCTTGAAGAACAAGACTGTTCCTGATCCTGAATTTGCTACATCTCCTATATGCATCAATGATCCTGATTATGATTTCTCTGTTGATCTTTCACTTATATCTATGGTTGAAGCTGACCCCTTTTATGGCAGAGAAAATGATGATGCTATTGCACACCTGACCAAACTCACTGAGTTGGGTGACTTGTTTACCACGAATGAAAAGATACGAAACTTTTATGTGACTAAGCTTCTTCCTTTCTCTTTGAAGGAAGGTGCTAAAACATGGTATGATGCACTACCATGTGGTTCCATTAAGAGTCCTCAAGACTTAGCTCACTCTTTTGTTGATAAGTACTTTCCTGCTCATATGCAACATGCTGCTTTACAAAGAATTTATAACTTTAAACAGTTGCAGGATGAGCACCTTCCTAAAGCTTGGGGGAGGTAATGTAGTCTGATCCAGGCTAGACCAGGACATGGAGTCCCTAAGAATGAATTAATCGATATATTTTATGCTGGTCTAACTGATGAATCCAGGTCCTATTTGGATAGTTGTGCTGGTTGTGTTTTCAGGAAAAGAACACCGGACGATGCAGAAGAATTGATGGGCAGGATTGCCAAAAACCATGAAGATTGGTCCGTCCCTGAACCACCTCCACCACCAAAGAAGAGGGGCATGCTTGTTCTAAGCCCCGAAGATATGCAAGAAGCAAAGAAGTCTATTAAAGAGAAGGGTATTAAAACTGAAGACGTGAAGAATCTACCCCCTATTGAGAAGTTGTGTGAGCCTACCACTCACCCTCCTATGGTAGAGGTACACTCACTTTTAGATTTCAAGGCAAGTGATATCCCTCATGGTAAGCCTCCTGATCAATGTTTAGATGAGCTTGATAATTTTATTATGAAGCAAAGTCATTTTAATGAGAGGATACAAAGTCAATTGCATGATAATTCCCTTGCTATCAAAAGTTTGCTTGATGTTCTAGGTAGAACAGTTAATGATGTTAAATGTCTTGTGAAGCATTTTCATATGGTTCAAACTCAGCTTGAACAAATTTCTAATGTGCAAAAAGATTTTCTTTCTAACAATACCAAACAAGATGATTTACAGGCCTTCGGGATTAAGACCCGAGGAGGAACTAGCACTCAAGATCCTCTCTATCCAGAGGGGCATCCGAGGAGAATCGAGCAAGATTCTCAAATGCAGGAAGAAGAAATTGTTGGCTCTCCAAAGAAGGAGAAGAAGAAACACAAGGAGGCTGACAATTCCAATGATCCTATTACAAGTGAAGAGCCAACTGTTGATCCCAACAGTATATCTACCTCTGATGCTGAGACTGAAGACGGTGCCGAACCTGAAGATAAGGATAAGGAGAAGAATGATCCGCCTGAAGTTCGAGAAGAAGAAGCACCTGACAAACGCAAGAAGTACACTAGAGAAGACTTCGTCGCAAGAAGACATGGGAAGGAAAGAGAACCATGGATACAGAAACCCATGCCCTTTCCAGGTAAGTCTCTCAAATCTAAAGAAGAAGAGCATTACAATAAGTTTTGTGAGTGGATGAAACCTCTTTTTCTTCAAATCCCTTTGACTGATGCTATTAAGTTACCTCCCTATTCAAAATATATGAAAGATATTGTTACTAATAATAGAAAAGTTCCTAATGAAGCACTATCTACTATGCTTGCTAACTACTCTTTCAGTGGCAAGATTCCTGAGAAGCTTGGTGATCCAGGTATACCCACCATTCCTTGCTCCATAAAGAATAATTATGTCAAAACTGCTTTATGTGATCTTGGAGCAGGAGTGAGTGTTATGCCTTTCTCTCTTTACAAGAGGCTTTGTTTAGAGAAACTAATTCCTACAGATATCTCTCTTCAGATGGCTGACAAGTCAACAGCCGTCCCGATAGGTATTTGTGAGGATGTTCCCGTAGAAGTTGCTAATTGTTTGATCCTTACTGATTTTGTCGTGCTTGACATGCCCGAGGATGGGAGCATGACCATTATTCTTGGTAGACCTTTTCTTAACACCGCAGGTGCTATTATTGATTGCAATAAAGGAAAGGTTACCTTCAATGTGAATGATAAAGAACACACGGTGTATTTTCCAAAGAAGACCGACAAGAGGCATGGCCTCAACTCTATAGAAAATATCGAGACCGTGAAGATTGGAGAATGGGACTGTCCACTACATGTGCACCACAAATACAAAACTATTATGGTGGGGACAATGTCCATTAAAGTAAAGGTGCAATGATCACTTCGTAAGAGGTGGGACTTTTTGCTCTATATATCGCCGGTTTGTTGGTAAGACTTGATCAACCTTACTAGCGAGCATGTTTTATATAGGTAAAAAGTTGAGCTTGTTATGTTTTCATTTGTTTTAGCTTTTGTTCTCCTTGCTGTACCAAGTGTTTGTGTTTTTGAAGCTTCACAATACTAATCACTGCTTTAAGTTTTCAGAAAGTTTTGCAGCTTTTTGAACTTCGAAAAAATTTCAACAGTGAAGTTTTCAGAAAATTTTTGGAAAAATAAAAATAAAAATTTCCATGCCGGGAGTGACCCAGAGGCACCTGGGGCTGACCAGGGGGGCCACCAGTGGCCCAGGCGGCCAGCTGGCGCGGCCTGCCCCCTGGCCGCGCCCATAGGGCGCCTGGGGCCCACAGGTCCCGCCTCCAGAAATGAGTTTGTTAGGAAGGGCAAAGGGGTGGCTTGAGAAGAAGAAGCCCGCGCGCTCCGATCGAGTTACTAGAGCCGCAGCTTCACCCTCGATTGCTAGGGTGAGCTACAATGAAGATCATGTGCCCCTAGAGTTGTTGGAAGACACAAATCCAGCACGTGCGATGATGTTCCCATGTGATGAATTCCTTGAAGCTGCAGGAATTAAGGATGAGTTTTATAATCTTTGTGCTAATGCAGGTCTGACACGGCTCGTCACGTGCCGTGTTGCTCAGTATCAAAAACTCACCTTCGGTTTCATTAACAGTTTTAGATATAACCTTGATACTGGTTCTATTGAGTTTAAAATTTACAATAATCTTTTGACCATGCCCTTGATAAAGTTTTGTGAAATAATAGGTGTGCCAAACGTTGGGCGGACGGCGAAGATGACCTCTCAGCCCTCCGAGCTGAGAACCGTCTTCAACTCTCTCTGCAGCATGGATACGAGGGATATTCATCGGTCAAAAATCTCCAGCATCTTATTCCCTCACCTCAGGTATTTTGCGTATTATGTTGCTAGAGGGGTGTTAGCTCGTGACAACACGAGCAGCATTTCTGCGCCGGATATTGCTATCCTGGCAACCGCCCTCTCAGGGAGGTTTGATTATAATGTCGGTGCCTTAATTGCTCGACGCCTTGCTATGAACGGTAACAAGGGAAATTTATTTGGTGGCGTTTATGCCACACTTATCTTAGAGTATCTTAAAGGCACCCCACACCCTGATGATAAGCCTTTTACTTATTTAAGTTTTGATCTTGCTGCTATGAAAAGGCATAAGTTTGTTACCATGACTTCTGAGTTTGGTAACCTTGTTTATATCTTGCGTTTCGGAACTACCGCGGAACGCAAGATCCGTCTACCTGCACCTCTTTTGTTTGATTTTTCTCGCAGGAACGGATGGTCCTTTGATGTTATCCAGTTCGATGAGTTCATGGTCCAGCATCAGTTTCATAACCCCATGGAGGGGGTTGTGCCCGACGAGGAGGAGCACGGTGAGTTACCACCTTTTCAGGGGGAGACCGTCACCCAGTTTGGTGAAGGGTCTTCCTCTGCTTGGAGTGCGGACCCTTCTTCGTGGGAGGATCCGAGGACTTCGGTGTACGCATCGGAATCCTTATACGACCCTTGGACTCACCAGTACCACCCCGGAGCAGGAGGCTCCTGGGGGCAGTAGCTACTACCAACTTAGGCCAAAAGCCTAAGCTTGGGGGAGTACGTGCCCTTCTCACTTTTCCATTGTATTATCTGTTTTATTTTTGTTCGCTTTGATCTTTTCGAAGTTTTTGCCCGTTCTTCTTTGTTTCTTTCTTTGCAAAAACAACAAAAATATTTTCTCTTTCTTTTGCTTTCATTCAACCTTTGAAAAAACCCAAAAAGATTTCCTTTCTCTCGTTAGTTTGCTTTTTTTTTCAGAGTTCAGCTCGAGTCCGTGATGGCATTTAATTATATTTCCTACGTTCGATCGTGCAAGTGACAAGGAAGTAATGACGAAGATCGACGGAAGGGAAGCAACAAGGAAAACCGGTATGAACTCTTCTTGTTTCTACTTTTGTACATATGCCTGTACTTATGATCTAGAGACCAGCTTGTAGCGACATAGTGCTATGTTTACAATGCTTTCCCAATGGTTCATGCTTTCCTTGTGGCTAATCTCAAATAGCTAGAGTATATAATGTGTTATTGAAATGATTTACATGCATTGCATTGTTCATAGTTTGGTATACTAAGGTGGTATTTCCCTTTGGAGAATTCTTGGATTGACTTGGCACATGTTTACACATGTTTAAGACTAAAAAGTCTGCTTTGCCTTGATGATCTTTGAGTTTCAGAATAGTTATATCACTTTCATGCCCAATTCAATGTTGCTTTGTCGCTCTGCATGATTATGACCGTTATTGCTCTCTAGTTGGTCGCTTCCCAGTCTCTTGCTAGCCTTCGCTCGCACTAAGCGGAATTCTGCTTGTGCATCCAAATCCTGTCAAACCAGTTATTCCATATGAGTCCACCATACCTTCCTATGTAGTATTTACCGGCCATCCTAACGAAGACTTTCTTGTACCATCTCGAAATTATTCAAATTTACTCCTGTTTTTGTGCCTCTGTTTTAGCTCATGTGGAAGTAGTAGGTAATTCATGATCTTCTTATGTTGGACATGTTTTATCCCGGGATTGCATGTCTAATCTGCAAACCCCTAATACGAGGAGGGACTGGCATGAGTGCGCCCAGCTCACAAAAGATAATCACAACCAACAAACCCTCCTTCACACTTTGTTTATGAGAAATCAGAAAACTTTGGTAGTGATAAACAAAGGAGATTAAGGGGATGTGATCGTCCCCATCTTGGGAGCCGTTCCTTGAAACATGTCTAGCATAAGAAGTGATTGGGTTGTCTACTAGCATTCGTTGACGAAATATGCACCTCCCAAAATCATTTTTACCTCTGTTTTCAAAACCAAGAGCTCTGGTACATGTTTAGTCTTTGCTTCCAACCACGGGTTTTCAACCTCGCCATCAAATTCCACGGTTCGAGAGTCTCCACCTTCTTTCTTCAAAGCACCAACTAGGAGAGCATAATTGTCATTCTGAGTGTAATGTGCATTGTCCCAAAGTATTACATTGTCTTCTGCATGCTTGTGGTATTATTTATTCTGAAATTCTTAGTTCTAGTCTCCTTTAAAACTCTGGAGGAGTTTCTGCATTTATGTTTTGCTTCACTCATGGAGGCTGGCGAGATACCACTCTAGTATGTTCAAGCTATGTGCAATGTAATCTTGTCTTGATTTTCAGTAGCATATTATTTACTTTTAGTTATTTGTGATTGGTCACTTGAAAGAAGGATTGCTTCGTGCATTGTCCTCATAGCATTGTTTCAATACTTGCTAGACTCTTTTCGTAGTACATGCTTATATACATCTAATGAAGCAAAAGAGTTTGTCAAAGTTTTCTTTGTCGCGTCCAGTTCGTTGAACTGAATTGCTTGAGGACAAGCAATATGCTTAGCTTGGGGGAGTTGATACGTCTCAAACGTATCTACTTTTCCAAACACTTTTGCTATTGTTTTGCCCTCATTCTTGCATGATTTGAACTAAACTAACCCGGACTGACGCTGTTTTCAGCAGAGCTGCCTGTATGGTTTTATTGTGTGCAGGAAAATGGATTTTTAGGTGTCTCAGAAAATTCCAAGAAAAATCACAGAAAATCCACGCACCCGAAGGGCCATTGTGCCAGAAGTGGGGCCAGAGGGCAGCCAGGGGGGCCCCAGGTGCCCTGCTGGCGCGGCCCCACCCCTGGCCGCGCCAGGAGGCCGCCTGGGAGGGTCCTCCCCCCTCTTGTGCCCTACCTTGGCTCATGTTTATTCCCGTGGCGAGGAAACCCCAGAACAGAAGTCGTTTTTCCAGTTTCCGTCGTGGAGCCGCCGCCACCCTCTTTTCTTCTTCGGGAGGGCTAATTGATGGGCCTCGAACCCCTCGTTGGTTGCCCCAAGTGGAAGGTGTAAGATGCAGTATTGTAGAAGTGTTTTCCCCTAGCAAAGATGCCAAGGATCGATTCCCCAGAGACTCCTAGGTTCAACAAGTAGGTGTCAATTGCTACGGCGCCAGATTAGTAGCAACCAACGTGGACCTGCACACAGATACAAATAACTTTGCTCCCAACGAGTACAGAGAGGTTGTCAATCTCTCCGGCCTTGTAGTTCACAAAGGGTTAAAAGCAATGATAGTAGTGATAGATAGTTTTTGCAATAGTAAGTAAATAGCGAAAAGTAAATGGTGGATGTGACCAATGAAGGTAATATGGACCGTAGTCTCATGATGTTCACTAGTGATGTCTCTCTCCCAAAAGACGATAAAACAGCTATGTGAGGTAAACAAATTACAGGTGGGCAATTGACAAGACCACGAACGCAAACCAATGCTGACTACATTGCAAGAAAGGTTGAGGTTCAAAGCATGGGCGGTACGCCAAAGTAAGTAGACCGAAATCCATCAATATCTACTACTAATCATCCACCTTGAGATATCTATCCAGAACATCTCGCTGGTATTAAGTTGTGAGTCCCACCCATAGTGTAAACTCAATGCAACAGACAACTGCATTAAAAGAACTTTGCGTAAAGTAAACAATCCTTTCACCCGCGGGCACAAGCACCGTTGTTTTCCCCCTTGTGGCAATACCACATCCCCTAGACTCATGTTTCTGTCACTCAAGCTAGTCATCGAGGGGCATGAACCCACAATCAAGCATAACGTTCCCTCTTGGAGTCACTACCTACTACTCGGCCAAAGCAATAAATAACAACGGAGAACATGCAAGAATTACTTATGAACTAAAATATAGAAGAGGTGAATAAAATATATTACTCAAGATCAATCTGAACATAATCTCATAATCCATCGGATCCCAGCAAACTCAACATAGCAACAGCATAAGGATTACATAGGTGCCTCGATCATGTAGGGCAGCTCACGAGGACTAATTAGTGAAGCACAAGAATGGGAGGAGAACATCACATAGCTACTGGTCATGGACTCATGGTCCAAGGGAGACTACTCACGAGTCATCCGGGAGGCGTCCATGGTGGTGGAGAAGCTCCCGGTGGTGATCCTCCCCTCCGGCAGGGTGTCGGGAAGAGTTCTCCTGGTGCTCCCGATCTTGGAAGCGGCGGCGGCGGAACAGAGATGGGATTGCGAAAAGAGTTCCTTTTCTGAGGGTTTCGGAGGTCACTCTAAATATATGCCAAAGGGAGGCACCGGACGGGCTTCGGGGGGCCCAGGCGCCCCCCCGGCGCGGCCCAGGGGGGCGCGCCCACAGGGCGCCTGGAGCCCCTGTGCCCCCCCCCCCCAGGCTGCCCTTCGGACGCAGTGTTGTTTCCGGATCGCTGATTTTTTATATAATTTTTCTGGATTTTTCTGGGCAGTTCTCGAAACGTGAAAACCTGAAATACAAAAACAGCCGAAAACAGAAACTGGCACTGGGGTGCACTGGATTAGTAAGTTAGTCCAAATATGATCAAAAGTGTATGGAAGTGTATGAATATCATAGCAATATCACCAAAAGTGGCATGGAGCAAGCAGAAATTATAGATACGTTTTGGACGTATCAACATCCCCAAGCTTAATTCCTGCTTGTCCTCGAGTAGGTAAATGAAAACAAGAATAATTTCTTTGGTGACATGCTATTAACCATATAGGACTTTCTCATAGTCATATGACAAAAGCTTACTGAGACAATGATTCTAAAGTAATTAAGTTGCCTCAAGAGAAAATCACAAATGACTGAAAGTTTTACAACATGAAACTGAAACATCAACAAGATTTGCAATGAACATGATGTGCAAATATGACAAAGTGATATCTAGCTTGCCCCCTTTAGTAATGCAAAACATAAATGCAGGGGCACCTTCAAGGTTTAAGTGATGACTAGATACAATCATTTCAGAATAAACGATATCACAATCATGCAAAAGACAATGCTACTTTGGGACAATGCACATTACACTCAGAATGACAATCATGCTCTCAGTAGTTGGTGCTTCAACATAAAGGTAAAAGAAAGGTTAAGTGCTAGAGCTTTTATTTTGAAAACATGGAAGCAATTGTGTCAACGGTAGTAGTACTTCATATGTGTCATGCATAAAACATCCTATAAGTTGCAAGCCTCATGCATCGAATACTAATAGTGCTCGCTCCTTGTCCTAATTAGCTCAGATCCCCATGGGTTATCATTGCATTACATATGTTTTAACCAAGTGTCACAAAGGGGTACCTCTATGCCACCTGTACAAAGGTCCAAGGAGATAGATCGCATTTGATTTCTCGTTTTTGATAGATCTCAACTTGAGGACATCCATACCGGGACAACATAGAAAATAGATGATGGACTCCTCTTTAATGCATAAGCATATTCTCATGAGAGATTGAGGATTAAGGTCCAAGCTAAAACTTCCACCATGATGCATGGCTTTGGTTGGCGGCCCAATGTTCTTCTCTAACAATATGCATAGTTATTCAACCCACGGTAAATCACCCTTACTTCAGACAAGACGAACATGCATAGCAACTCACATGATATTCAACAAAAGTGTGACAGTTGATGGCGTCCCCAGAAACATGGTTACCGCTCAGCAAGCAACTTATAAGAAATAAGATACATAAGCAACATATTCTTTACCACAATAGTTTTTAGGCTACTTTCCCATGAGCTATGTATTGCATGGTTAGTTTGCTTAGTGCAGGTGGAGGTTAGCAAAAGACTGGGAGCGACCAACTAAGAGAGCAATGACGGTCATAATCATGCAGAGCGACCAAGCAATATTGAATCAGGCATGGTAGTTATATCGCTACTTAGAAATAAAAGATCACCAAGGCTTGACAGACATTCTTTACAGTCTTAAATATGCGTGAGCATACGCCAAGTCAATCAAAATACATTCTTGAAGGAAGATATTACTAAAACATACCATATCATAGGCAAACAAACCAAGTTGGTACTCCAATAACACATTGGGAACCCCCCAGCTATTTGAGATTAACCATAAGAAAACCTGAACTACTAAGCACCATCATGAAAGTAGCATCTTTATCATAGACACATTAACCCATGCAACGGAAGCAAACTCTCTTAATAAGGTGAGCATGGTAATTAAAGAGAGTTCAAGCAACCAACTAAATAAAATCTCTTGAAAAGATAAGCATGAATACTAAGAGCAGAGTATGATAGTAGCTATTAAAAGACAAAGAACACACACATCATAGATAGACATGAAAATTCTATGTAATGTTCTAGGTAGAAGTGGAGCGTGTTTCTCTCCCACATAAAGGAATGCTGAGTTCCGACTCGTTATGAAAAACTAAAAAGAAAACTAAAAGCAAGACGCTCCAAGCATAGCACATAACACATGAAGTGATAAAAATATAGCGAAACGAAAGACGAACTGATAATGTTGACGGTGAAGGGGATGCACGGGGGCATCCCCAAGCTTAGACGCTTGAGTCTCCTTGAATATTTCTTGGGGGTGCACGGGGGCATCCCCAAGCTTGAGCGCTTGACACTCCTGAATCTTTTTATCATCTTCCCTCGCACACTTGAAAACTCCCTTCATACACAACTCATCATAATCTGATTAGCGAGGTTAGTACCCTTAATAAAATAATTATACCTTGCTGGAAATAAGGATATTCTTGAAGTTCTACTGTTTCTCAAGATTGCCAAAAGGTTTTTTGCAAAGAAAAAGCAAGTTCTTAATTTGCAAAGTGAAGGTAAGGCAAAACAGGACAGAATCTGTGAAAAACAGAACAGCAGGTAGTAATTGGTCTGTTCGGGATACTTCTGCAACTCAAATCAAAAAACTCAGAACTGTGCACGAAAGAAAATTATATAGAGAACGCTGTCGAAAAAATTCAGACCAAAAAGATGATCTGGTGATTTTATACGAATTTTTCTATCCAAGGACAGAATCTGTTTCCTGGACAGCACCTCACAACTTTTGAACTTTCTAGCAATCGGAGGCTATACTTGGCACAAATATGAAAAGCAAAGATACAATGATGATGCTACAGCAGTAAATAACATCAAGACACAACAAAAGCAAAATTTTTATTCATGTGGGCTGCCTCCCAAAAGCGCTTTCTTTTATGCCTTTAAGCTAGGCATAATGCATAGCTCAAGTTTTATCAAGAGTAAAAGAATAGCTAGCCCGTACAACGGACTCAAAAGGTAACTTGACCTTCTTACGAGGGAAGTGTTCCATCCCTTTCTTGAGAGGAAACTGAAATTTTATATTACCCTCTTTCATGTCAATGACAGCACCAACGGTGCGCAAAAAGGGACGTCCCAAAATAATTGGACAAGAAGGATCACATTCAATATCCATAATAGTGAAATCAACGGGCACATAATTATCATTGACAACAATAAGAACATCATCGATCCTCCCCAAAGGTTTCTTTATGGAAGAATCAACGAGAACATTACCGAACAAGAATCAAAAGATTTTAATTTAAGCATATCATATAGTCTTTTGGGCATAATAGAAGTACTAGCTACAATATCACATAAGGTATAGCATGAGAAATTGTTTATCTTAATTTTAATCATAGAATCCCAACCATCATCTAGCTTTCTAGGTATGGAGGTTTCTACTCTAAGTTTCTCCTCCCTAGCTTTGATGAGAGCATTAGTGACATGCTCTGTGAAGGCAAGATTAAGCGTGCTAGTGTTGGGATCTTAAGCCATTCCTTGTAGAAAGGTGACAACTTCTGAAATACTACAATTATCAAAATCAATTTTATCGTTAGTGGGCAGAATTGTAGTGTCATCCTCTTTGTTTAATTCGCTCTCTATTATAAGAGTTTGAACATCTTCCCAAGTTTGGGGAAGCTTAGGAGCAATTTTAAACTGAGGCTCATACTTTTTTCCTGGAAGACCATGCCATGGGCATAACTCTCCGTCAAAACTAGTATAATCACAAGGTTGATTACTTTTGTAAATCCCGTCAGTGATAATTGGGGCAATGGAAGTAGGGGTGTACTCCTCCCATTTAGTGTTTTTGGTAGAACCCATAGTAGCAAGCAAGATAACTATTTTTGTGATTTTCGTTAAAAGGAACTAAAGCAAAAAATGAAAGGTAAACTAACATGATTAAAAAGCAAAGGTAAAAGATAGCATGCAACTCCCCTATCCTGAAGAGTGGAGTCCCCGGCAACGGCGCCAGAAAATACTCCTTGATGGGCCTCGAACCCCTCGTTGGTTACCCCAAGTGGAAGGTGTAAGATGCAGTATTGTAGAAGTGTTTTCCCCTAGCAAAGATGCCAAGGATCGATTCCCCAGAGACTCCTAGGTTCAACAAGTAGGTGTCAATTGCTACGGCGCCAGATTAGTAGCAACCAACGTGGACCTGCACACAGATACAAATAACTTTGCTCCCAACGAGTACAGAGAGGTTGTCAATCTCTCCGGCCTTGTAGTTCACAAAGGGTTAAAAGCAATGATAGTAGTGATAGATAGTTTTTGCAATAGTAAGTAAATAGCGAAAAGTAAATAGTGGATGTGATCAATGATGGTAATATGGACCGGAGTCTCATGATGTTCACTAGTGATGTCTCTCTCCCAAAACACGATAAAACAGCTATGTGAGGTAAACAAATTACAGCTGGGCAATTGACAGGTCCACGAACGCAAACCAATGCTGACTACATTGCAAGAAAGGTTGAGGTTCAAAGCATGGGCGGTACGCCAAAGTAAGTAGACCGAAATCCATCAATATCTACTACTAATCATCCATCTTGAGATATCTATCCAGAACATCTCGCTGGTATTAAGTTGCGAGTCCCACCCATAGTGTAAACTCAATGCAACAGACAACTGCATTAAAAGAACTTTGCATAAAGTAAACAATCCTTGCACCCGCGGGCACAAGCACCGTTGTTTTCCCCCTTGTGGCAACAGCACATCCCCTAGACTCATGTTTCTGTCACTCAAGCTAGTCATCGAGGGGCATGAACCCACAATAAAGCATAACTTTCCCTCTTGGAGTCACTACCTACTACTCGGCCAAAGCAATAAATAACAACGGAGAACATGCAAGAATTACTTATGAACTAAAATATAAAAGAGGTGAATCAAATATATTACTCAAGATCAATCTGAACATAATCTCATAATCCATCGGATCCCAGCAAACTCAACATAGCAACAGCATAAGGATTACATAGGTGCCTCGATCATGTAGGGCAGCTCACGAGGACTAATTAGTGAAGCACAAGAACGGGAGGAGAACATCACATAGCTACTGGTCATGGACTCGTGGTCCAAGGGAGACTACTCACGAGTCATCCGGGAGGCGTCCATGGTGGTGGAGAAGCTCCCGGTGGTGATCCTCCCCTCTGGCAGGGTGCCGGGAAGAGTTCTCCTGGTGCTCCCGATCTTGGAAGCGACGGCGGCGGCGGAACAGAGATGGGATCGCGAAAAGAGTTCCTTTTCTGAGGGTTTCGGAGGTCCCTCTAAATATATGCCAAAGGGGGGCACCGGACGGGCTTCGGGGGGCCCAGGCGCCCCCCCCCCCCGGCGCGGCCCAGGGGTGGGGGCGCGCCCACAGGGCGCCTGGAGCCCCTGTGGACCCCCCAGGCTGCCCTTCGGACGCAGTGTTGTTTCCGGATCGCTGATTTTTTATATAATTTTTCTGGATTTTCTGGGCAGTTCTCGAAACGTGAAAACCTGAAATACAAAAACAACCGAAAACAGAAACTGGCACTGTGGTGCACTGGATTAGTAAGTTAGTCCAAATATGATCAAAAGTGTATGGAAGTGTATGAATATCATAGCAATATCACCCAAAAGTGGCATGGAGCAAGCAGAAATTATAGATACGTTTTGGACGTATCACTAATCTGGAAGCTGATTTGGCCTCCGGAGAGGGGAGATCGTCGCCTGATACGTGCAAAACGTATCTATAATTTCTGCTTGCTCCATGCTTCTTTTGTGTGATATTGCTATGATATTGATGCACTTCCATACACTTTTGATCATATTTGGACTAACCTATTAAATCAGTGCACCACAGTGCCAGTTCTCGTTTTCTGCTGTTTTTCTATTTCAGGTTTCCCCCATTTTAAAAGTGCTCCAAAAATTCCAGGAAAAATATAGGAAAAATCAGCGTACAGGAAGCTTTGCGAAGAACCAAAGATGGGCCAGAGGGGAGCCAGGGGAGGCCCAGGCGGCCACCTGGCGCGGCCCCACCCCTGGCCGCGCCAGGGTGGCGCCTGGGGCCCCTGCTCCGCCTCTGGCTGCCCCCCTTCGCCTATATATCCCTCTCGTCCCGAAACCCTTGATGACAGAACCCTTTTTCGTGATCTCGCCTCTGTTCCGCCGCCGCTGCGCTTCCAAGATCGGGAGCATTAGAGAACTCTTCCCGGCACCCTGCCGGAGGGGAGAACCACCACCGGGAGCTTCTCCACCACCATGGACGCTTCCCGGATGAGTCGTGAGTAGTCCACCTTGGACCATGGGTCCATGATCAGTAGCTATGTGATGTTCTCCTCCCCTCTTTGCTCTTCATGGTTTAGACCTCGTGAGCTGCCCAACATGATCGAGGCACATATGTAATCTTTCTGCTGTTGCTTTGCTGAGTTTGCTGGGATCTGATGGATTATGAGACTATGTTCAGATTGTGTTTGAGTAATATATTTGATTCACCTCTTTTATATCTTTGTTCTCGAGTAATTCTTGCATGTTCTCCGTTGCTGTTTATTGCTTTGGCCAAGTAGTAGGTAGTAACTCCAAGAGGGAGCGTTGTGCTTGATTGTGGGTTCATGCCCCCTGATGACTAGCTTGAGTGACAGAAACATGAGTGTAGGGGATGTGCTGTTGCCACAAGGGAGAAAACAACGGTGCTTGTACTTGCGGGTGCAAGGATTGTTTACTTTACGCAAAGTTCTTTTAATGCAGTTGTCTGTTGCTTTGAGTTTACACTTTGGGTGGGATTCGCAACTTAATACCTGCGAGATGTTCTGGATAGATATCTCAAGGTGGATGATTAGTAGTAGATGCAGATGGATTTCGGTCTACTTGCCTTGGCGTACCGCCCATGCTTTTGAGCCTCTACCTTTCTTTGCAGCATAGTTAGCATTGGTTTGCGCACATAATCCTGTTAATTGCCCAGCTGTAATTTGTTTACCTCACTTTGCTGTTTTATCGTCTTTTGGGAGAGAGACATCACTAGTGAACATCATGGGACCCCGGTCCATATTACCACCGCTGATCACTCCTTCTATTTACTTCCTGTTTTTATTTCCTAGTTGCAGTCATAGCTATCATTATTATCTCTTGTGTTTGATCCTTTGTAAACAACAAGGCCGGAGGGATTGACAACCTCTCTGTACTCATTGGGAGCAAAGTTATCTGTGCAGGTCCCGTCAACCGCTAAGTTTCTGGCGCCGTTGACACCTACTTGTCGACCCTCGGAGTCTCACGAGATTCGATCCTTGGTATCTTTGCCAAGAGAAATTTGCCGCTACGCTACATCTCAACCTTCCACTTGGGGTAACCAACGAGGGGCGAGAAGCCATCAAGCAAGTTTCTGGCGCCGTTGCCGGGGACTCCACTCTTCAAGATAGGGGAGTTGCACGCTATCTTTTATCTTTGCTTTTTAGTCTTGTTAGTTTACCTTGCAGTTTTTGCTTTAGTGTCCCTTACCAAAAATCACAAAAATAGTTATCTTGCTTGCTGCTGCTATGGGTTCCACCGAGAACACCAAGTTGTGTGACTTCAATAGTCATAACAACAATGACTTTATCTGCACGCCTATTGCTACACCTGCCACTTCAGCACCTTCTTATGAGATTAAACCTGCTTTACTGAACCTAGTTATGAAAGATCAATTCTCCGGTGTTGGAGATGATGCTGCTTTGCACTTAAATAGTTTTGTTGAGCTCTGTGATATGCAAAAGTACAAAGAAGTAGATGGTGATATTGTTAAGCTTAAGCTTTTTCCTTTCTCCTTGAGAGGAGGAGCTAAAATCTGGTTTCAATCCTTGCCTAGGAATAGTATAGATTCTTGGGACAAGTGCAAGGATGCCTTTATTGGGAAGTACTATCCCCCTGCTAAAATTATCCAATTAAGGAGTAACATAATGAATTTTGAACAACTGGATAATGAACACGTTGCCCAAGCTTGGGAACGCATGAAATCTCTTGTCAAGAACTACCGTACTCATGGTTTGACTACTTGGATGGTTATCCAAACTTTTTATGCAGGCTTGAACTTTACCTCTCGGAACTTGTTAGATTCGGCCGCGGGAGGAACCTTTATGTCAACTACACTTGGTGCTGCCACGAAGCTTCTCGACGAGATGATGACCAATTATTCCCAATGGCACACCGAACGCGCTCCAACAGGTAGGAAGGTAAACTCTGTCGAGGAGATTTCCTCCCTAAATGAAAAAGTTGACTTGATCATGTCTCTACTTTCCAAGCAATCTTCTATTGATCCTCATGATGTTCCTTTAAATTCTTTGATTGCTCAAGATCAAGTAGATGTGAACTTTATCTCTAGAAACAATTTCAATAACAATGCTTATAGGAGTAATTTTGGTAGCAACCCTAGACCGTTCCCCTCTAATTCCTATGGGAACAACAATACTTATCCTAGCACCAAGAACTCCACCCCTAGAGATAGAGACATGCCTAGTTATGAGAAACTTCTAGAAATAGAGAATGCCACTAAGAACTACATGTGCACCCAATATGAACAAAACAAGACCTTCTCGAGGCAATTAGATTAGCATACTGCTATCTTGCAAGACATTGGTAGACAACTGGAGAGCCTAAATATTGAGATTTCTAACCTCCAGACTAGGCTCACCATCACTAAGACCCAAGTTTCCAATATGTCCCACACACAAGCCACTTTGATAAACCAAATGGCAGCTAAACCTGAAGTGGTTGCACCCCTGAAGGAGGAAGAAGATAGAATTAAGAGCCTTCCTACCCACCACACTGTTGCTACTATCCAAGTTGTTGAGGGTATCCAAACTCTTAGCACCCAATGCACTCCTAGTCCCATTGGACCTATTAATGGTGATGTTATGACCTCAACCGTAGAAGAAGAAACTCCTATGACCATAGAAGCTACCAAACAAGTGAGCCTAAAGGACACCACTACCACTTTACTTGATAGTAGTGACCTTGATTTTGATAATTGCACCCTTTCTGAAGTTATTGGTTTTCTTCACAAGATGTCTAGAGATCCCCACACTAGCACACTTAATCTTGCCTTGACGGAGCATATCACTAATGCTCTTATCAAAGCTAGGGAGGAGAAGCTTAGGGTAGAAGCCTCCATACCTAGAAAGCTAGAAGATAGTTGGGATCCTATGATTAAAATTAAGTTGAAACTTCTCTTGCTATGCTTTATGTGATGTTGGAGCTAGTACCTCCATTATGCCCAAAAGAATGTATGATATGTTTGAATTGAAACCTTTTGATCCTTGTTCTTTTGGTGTTCGTCTTGTTGATTCTTCCGTAAAGAAACCTTTGGGGAAGATCGACGATGTTCTTATCATTGTCAATGACAATTATGTTCCCGTTGATTTTACTATTATGGATATTGAATGTGAACCTTCATGTCCAATTATTTTGGGACGTCCTTTTCTTCGCACCGTTGGTGCTATCATTGACATGAAAGAGGGGAATATAAAATTCCAATTCTCTCTCAAGAAAGGGATGGAACACTTCCCTAGAAAGAACATTAAGTTGCCTTTTGAGTCCGTTACACGGGCTAGCTATTCTCTTACTCTTGATAAAACTTGATCTTCTCTTTTTGCATCATGCCTAGCTTAAAGGCATAAAAGAAAGCGCTTTTGGGAGGCAGCCCACAACGAATTAGGTTTTATTTTGCTTTTGTTGTGTCTTGATGTTTGTTACTACAGTAGCATCATCATTGTATCTTTTCTTTTCAGCTTTGTGCCAAGTTTAGCCTCCGATTGCAAGAAAGTTCAAAAGTTGTGACGTGCTGTCCAGAAAACAGATTCTGTCCTTGGACAGAAAAATTCGAATAAAATTACCAGATCATCTTTTTGATCTGAATTTTTTTGACAGCATGCTCTATACAATTGGCTTTCGAGCGTCTGTTCTGAGTTTTTTGATTTGAGTTGCAGAAGTGCCCCGAAAAAATTATTTACTACCTGCTGGTCTATTTTTCACAGATTCTGTCCTGTTTTGCCTTTTCTTCGTTTTGCGAACCTTGAGCTTGCTTTTTCTTTGCAAAAACCTTTTGTCAATCTTGAGAAACAGTAGCTCTTCAAGATTATCTTTATTTCCAGTAGGGAAAAATTATTTTATTGTGGGTACTAACCTCGCTAATCAGATTATGATGAGTTATGTATGAAGGGAGTTTTCAAGTGTGCGAGGGAAGATGATAAAAGAAGATTCAGGAGGGTCAAACGCTCAAGCTTGGGGATGCCCCCGTGCACCCCCAGGAAATATTCAAGAAGACTCAAGCGTCTAAGCTTGGGGATGCCCCCATGCATCCCCTTCTCCATCAACAATTATAAGTTCGTCTTTCGTTCCACTATAATTTTATCACTTCATGCGTTATGTGCTATGCTTGGAGCGTCTTGCTCTTAGTTTCCTTTTTTTTAGTTTTCTTTCGCTTTGCTTGCTGTTCATAACAAGTTAGAACCCAGCTTTCTTTGTGTGGGAGAGAAACACGCTCCACTTCAACCTAGAACACAACATAGGATTTTCATGCTTATCTTTGCTGTGTGTGTTCTTTGTCTTTCCTTAGCTGATGTCATGTTTAGCTCTTAGTTTTCATGCTTTTCTTTTTAAAGAGCTTTTGTTTAGTTGGTTGCTGAACTCTCTTGAGTTTTCATGTTTATCTTGTTAAGAGAGTTTGCCTGTTGCACTGAGTTGTGTGTCTTAACTTAAAGTAGGTAATTGAGGTTGCTATTTAATTTTAGTAGTAACTTGCAATAGTTTTGAGGTATTGCCATGAGTAATGTCTGAACTTTTGGTGTCAAGAGCTTTAGCCTATTAGTGATAGATGTCGTATTTTGGGCAATCCGTGTTTATTTTCGAAAACCTACAAAATAGTTGAGAACTTTAGCTACTAGATGGATCACTAATCTTTGGAGGGATCGAATATTAGAGTACACTCACGTACCATGAGTCGAGGATGCGCAAGGATAACCAAACCCCCATACACTCCTCCTCGGGGTACTTGTCTCTTTGTGAACCTCCTAATTAGATTGAGAGTTACCGATAATAAGTGCATGAGTTCTTCGGACTAATGTGAGTATTCGAAAGTTGACACTTCTACCTAGCCATATTTTTCTAGCCTCTTCGGTACCGTGCATTGCCCTTTCTCACCTCGAGAGTGGGCGCATACTTCGCCGGTGCATCCAAATCCTTGGCACGATACGCTCTGTCATCATAAGCCTCATTATATCCTTCCTCAAAACAGCCACCATACCTACCTATCAAGGCATTTCCATAGCCTTTCCGAGATACATTGCCATGCAACATCCATCTTCTCATGACTTGATCTTCATGTCATACATGCTTTTTGCTTGATCGATGAGCCGCATGCTAGTTGGGCCTTGCCCTAATCATTGCTACATGACGCGCTAGTATCATTGCATATCATGCTACACCGGCAGAGGCATACATTTGCATACATCATGATAGTTTCATTTTCTTTATGTTGAGTACTTTTGTAAAGTGTGAAAGATCTTCTATACTTCTTGTAATACATAGAGTGTTGCCCCTAAAGTGAGGAAAAGATCCCAAAGAGGACAAAATCAAAAGATCCCAAAGAGGACAAATGAGAGTTAAAGTGATTGTCCTCATTGATGTGAGCCTTTCACACCTTTTTTGTCTTCCCCCTTCATCATTTTTCTATCTTTGCATCCTAAGTGTCAACTTTCTTGCTTACGCTCATCCATTGCATGAGTGCTCAAAATATCGAAAGGGAGTGGATCATTTTGACTTGTACCTGGCTAGTGGTCTGGAGATGAGTCAAGATAAGATTCCAAAGAAGACCAAGTGTGAAACTTTAGTAGATTAAGTTCTCAACAATACAAAAACTATGTTTTACTCTCTCTTATATCCCTATCCCCTTTCTTGCACGCAAACACCATTTGGAGACATTCGAGTCACGGACAGCGAGAGCTCTTGCACCTTTATGTTCTTATGTTGCTTGTTACAATGCTAATATAGACTCTTGCTTGTTATGACTTGAATTGAATTACATGCCTTGATTGCTTTACTTAAAAGTTCTTATATGGTTGATAGCATGTCACCACAGAAATTATGCTTGTTATCATTTACCTACTCGAGGACGAGCAGGAATTAAGCTTGGGGATATTGATACGTCCAAAACGTATCTATAATTTCTGCTTGCTCCATGCTTCTTTCGTGTGATATTGCTATGATATTGATGCACTTCCATGCACTTTTGATCATATTTGGACTAACCTATTAACTCAGTGCACCATAGTGCCAGTTCCTGTTTTCTGCTGTTTTTCTATTTCAGGTTTCCCCCATATTAAAAGTGCTCCAATAATTCCAGGAAAAATATAGGAAAAATCAGCGTACAGGAAGCTTCGCGAAGAACCAAAGATGGGCCAGAGGGGAGCCAGGGGAGGCCCAGGCGGCCACCTGGCGCGGCCCCACTCCTGGCCGCGCCAGGGGGGCGCCTGGGGCCCCTGCTCCGCCTCTGGCTGCCCCCCTTCGCATATATATCCCTCTCATCCCGAAACCCTCGAGGACAGAACCCTTTTTCGCGATCTCGCCTCTGTTCCGGCTTTGCACTTAAATAATTTTGTTGAGCTCTGTGATATGCAAAAGTACAAAGAAGATAGTTGGGAACTTATGATTAAAATTAAGTTGAATAACTTCTCTTGCTATGCTTTATGTGATGTTGGAGCTAGTACCTTCGTTATGCCCAAAAGAATGTATGATATGTTTGAATTGAAACCTTTTGATCCTTGTTCTTTTGGTGTTCGTCTTGTTTATTCTTCCGTAAAGAAACCTTTGGGGAAGATGGACGATGTTCTTATCATTGTCAATGACAATTATGTTCCCGTTGATTTTACTATTATGGATATTGAATGTGAACCTTCATGTCCAATTATTTTGGGACGTCCTTTTCTTCGCACCGTTGATGCTATCATTGACATGAAAGAGGGGAATATAAAATTCCAATTCCCTCTCAAGAAAGGGATGGAACACTTCCCTAGAAAGAATATTAAGTTGCCTTTTGAGTCCGTTATACGGGCTAGCTATTCTCTTACTCTTGATAAAACTTGATCTTCTCTTTTTGCATCATGCCTAGCTTAAAGGCATAAAAGAAAGCGTTTTTGGGTGGCAGCCCACAACGAATTAGGTTTTATTTCGCTTTTATTGTGTCTTGATGTTTGTTACTACAGTAGCATCATCATTGTATCTTTTCTTTTCAGCTTTGTGCCAAGTTTAGCCTCCGATTGCAAGAAAGTTCAAAAATTATGACGTGCTGTCCAGAAAACAGATTCTGTCCTTGGACAGAAAAATTCGAATAAAATCACCAGATCATAATTTGATCTGAATTTTTTTGACAGCATGCTCTATACAATTGGCTTTCGAGCGTCTGTTCTGAGTTTTTTGATTTGAGTTGTAGAAGTGCCCCAAAAAAATTATTTACTACCTGCTGGTCTGTTTTTCACAGATTCTGTCTTGTTTTGCCTTTTCTTCGTTTTGCAAACCTTGAGCTTGCTTTTTCTTTGCAAAAACCTTTTGGCAATCTTGAGAAACAGTAGCTCTTCAAGATTATCTTTATTTCCAGTAGGGAAAAATTATTTTATTGTGGGTACTAACCTCGCTAATCAGATTATGATGAGTTATGTATGAAGGGAGTTTTCAAGTGTGCGAGGGAAGATGATAAAAGAAGATTCAGGAGGGTCAAACGCTCAAGCTTGGGGATGCCCCCGTGCACCCCCAAGAAATATTCAAGAAGACTCAAGCGTCTAAGCTTGGGGATGCCCCCATGCATCCCCTTCTCCATCAACAATTATCAGTTCGTCTTTCGTTCCACTATATTCTTATCACTTCATGCGTTATGTGCTATGCTTGGAGCGTCTTGCTCTTAGTTTCTTTTTTTTAGTTTTCTTTAGCTTTGCTTGCTGTTCATAACAAGTTAGAACCTAGCTTTCTTTGTGTGGGAGAGAAACACGCTCCACTTCAACCTAGAACACAACATAGGATTTTCATGCTTATCTTTGCTGTGTGTGTTCTTTGTCTTTCCATAGCTGCTGTCATGTTTAGCTCTTAGTTTTCATGCTTTTCTTTTTAAAGAGCTTTTGTTTAGTTGGTTGCTGAACTCTCTTGAGTTTTCATGTTTATCTTGTTAAGAGAGTTTGCCTGTTGCACTGAGTTGTGTGTCTTAACTTAAAGTAGGTAATTGAGGTTGCTATTTAATTTTAGTAGTAACTTGCAATAGTTTTGAGGTATTGCCATGAGTAATGTCTGAACTTTTGGTGTCAAGAGCTTTAGCCTATTAGTGATAGATGTCGTATTTTGGGCAATCCGTGTTTATTATCGAAAACCTACAAAATAGTTGAGAACTTTAGCTACTAGATGGATCACTAATCTTTGGAGGGATCGAATATTAGAGTACACTCACGTACCATGAGTCGAGGATGCGCAAGGATAACCAAACCCCCATACACTCCTCCTCGGGGTACTTGTCTCTTTGTGAACCTCCTAATTAGATTGAGAGTTACCGATAATAAGTGCATGAGTTCTTCGGACTAATGTGAGTATTCGAAAGTTGACACTTCCACCTAGCCATATTTTTCTAGCCTCTTCGGTACCGTGCATTGCCCTTTCTCACCTCGAGAGTTGGCGCATACTTCGCCGGTGCATCCAAATCCTTGGCACGATACGCTCTGTCATCATAAGCCTCATTATATCCTTCCTCAAAACAGCCACCATACCTACCTATCAAGGCATTTCCATAGCCTTTCCGAGATACATTGCCATGCAACATCCATCTTCTCATGACTTGATCTTCATGTCATACATGCTTTTGCTTGATCGATGAGCCGCATGCTAGTTGGGCCTTGCCCTAATCATTGCTACATGACGCGCTAGAATCATTGCATATCCTGCTACACCGGCAGAGGTACATTTGCATACATCATGATAGTTTCATTTTCTTTATGTTGAGTACTTTTGTAAAGTGTGGAAGATCTTCTATACTTCTTGTAATTTATAGAGTGTTGCCCCTAAAGTGAGGAAAAGATCCCAAAGAGGACAAAATCAAAAGATTCCAAAGAAGACCAAGTGTGAAACTTTAGTAGATTAAGTTTGGAGACATTCGAGTCACGGACATTCTTTATGTTTTACTCTCTCGTATATCCCTATCCCGTTTCTTGCACGCAAACACCATTTGGAGACATTTGAGTCACGGACAGCGAGAGCTCTTGCACCTTTATGTTCTTATGTTGCTTGTTACAATGCTAATATAGACTCTTGCTTGTTATGACTTGAATTGAATTACATGCCTTGATTGCTTTACTTAAAAAGTTCTTATATGGTTGGTAGCATGTCATCACAGAAATTATACTTGTTATCATTTACCTACTCGAGGACGAGCAGGAATTAAGCTTGGGGATGTTGATACGTCCAAAACGTATCTATAATTTCTGCTTGCTCCATGCTTCTTTTGTGTGATATTGCTATGATATTGATGCACTTCCATACACTTTTGATCATATTTGGACTAACCTATTAACTCAGTGCACCACTGTGCCAGTTCCTGTTTTCTGCTGTTTTTATATTTCAGGTTTCCCCCATATTAAAAGTGCTCCAAAAATTCCAGGAAAAATATAGGAAAAATCACCGTATAGGAAGCTTCGCGAAGAACCAAAGATGGGCCAGAGGGGAGCCAGGGGAGGCCCAGGCGGCCACCTAGCGCGGCCCCACCCCTGGCCACGCCAGGGGGGCGCCTGGGGCCCCTGCTCCGCCTCTGGCTGCCCCCCTTCGCCTATATATCCCTCTCGTCCCGAAACCCTCGAGGACAGAACCCTTTTTCGCGATCTCGCCTCTGTTCCGCCGCCGCAGCGCTTCCAAGATCGGGAGCATCAGGAGAACTCTTCCCGGCACCCTGCCGGAGGGGAGAACCACCACCGGGAGCTTCTCCACCACCATGGACGCTTCCCGGATGAGTCGTGAGTAGTCCACCTTGGACCATGGGTCCATGATCAGTAGCAATGTAATGTTCTCCTCCCCTCTTTGCTCTTCATGGTTTAGACCTCGTGAGCTGCCCTACATGATCGAGGCACATATGTAATCTTTCTGCTGTTGCTTTGCTGAGTTTGCTGGGATCTGATGGATTATGGGTCTATGTTCAGATTGTGTTTGAGTAATATATTTGATTCACCTCTTTTATATCTTTGTTCTTGAGTAATTCTTGCATGTTCTCCGTTGCTGTTTATTGCTTTGGCCAAGTAGTAGGTAGTAACTCCAAGAGGGAGCGTTATGCTTGATTGTGGGTTCATGCCCCCTGGTGACTAGCTTGAGTGACAGAAACATGAGTCTAGGGGATGTGCTGTTGCCACAAGGGAGAAAACAACGGTGCTTGTACTTGCGGGTGCAAGGATTGTTTACTTTACGCAAAGTTCTTTTAATGCAGTTGTCTGTTGCTTCTAGTATACACTTTGGGTGGGATTCGCAACTTAATACCAGCGAGATATTCTGGATAGATATCTCAAGGTGGATGATTAGTAGTAGATGCAGATGGATTTCGGTCTACTTGCCTTGGCGTACCGCCCATGCTTTTGAGCCTCTACCTTTCTTTGCAGCATAGTTAGCATTGGTTTGCGCACATAATCCTGTCAATTGCCCAGCTGTAATTTGTTTACCTCGCTTTGCTGTTTTATCGTCTTTTGGGAGAGAGACATCACTAGTGAACATCATGGGACCCCAGTCCATATTACCACCGCTGATCACACCTTCTATTTACTTCCTGTTTATATTTCCTAGTTGCAGTCATAGCTGTCATTATTATCTCTTGTGTTTGATCCTTTGTAAACAACAAGGCCGGAGGGATTGACAACCTCTCTGTACTCGTTGGGAGCAAAGTTATCTGTTTCTGTGTGCAGGTCCCATCAACCGCTAAGTTTCTGGCGCCGTTGACACCTACTTGTCGACCCTCAGAGTCTCACGGGATTCGATCCTTGGTATCTTTGCCAAGGGAAATTTGCCGCTACGCTACATCTCAACCTTCCACTTGGGGTAACCAACGAGGGGCGAGAAGCCATCATCGCCATCGTCATCATCATCACCACTCCATCCTCCCTCCATGACTTCTCCTTCCATGTGTGAGTAATTCCCTGCTGTAGGCAAAGGGGATGGTAGCGACTGGATGAGTTAGATCATGTAATAGTTTATCAGATTGTTGGGGGCATGTTGCCTATCATCTACTTTGGTGTTTATCATCTTTGCTTCAACTTGTTGCTCTTAATGCTTGTCACTTTGGGCCCGAGTGCCATGTTTTCAGATCTGAACCCTATGTGTTTGCATGAATATATTTGTGTTCTTGATCCTATCTATGAGTTGTTTGCACCTATTATGGTCCGGAACCGGCGATCCCAAAGGTGACAGCTTGGGACACCAAAGGGGATGGTCGATAATTTGAGGATTCCATGTATCCATTGAGTCTATTGCTTTGTTCCGGTGCTCTTTGATACATCTCAAACGTATTTACTTTTCCAAACACTTTTGATATTGTTTTGACCTCATTCTTGCATGATTTGAACTAAACTAACCCGGACTGACGCTGTTTTCAGCAGAGCTGCCTGTATGGTTTTATTGTGCGCATGAAAACGGATTTTTAGGTATCTCAGAAAAATCCACGAAAAATCACAGAAAATCCACGCACCCGAAGGAACACGGAGCCAGAAGAGGGACCAGGGGGGCCAGGGGGGCCCCAGGCGCCCTGGTGGAGCGGCCCAGCACCTGGCCGCGCCGGGGGGTCGCCTGGGTGAGCCCCACCTCCCCTGGTGCCCTACTTTGACTCGTATTTTAGCACCCGACGGAGAAATCCCAGATCAGAAGTTTTTTTCGCAGTTTTCGTCGCGTAGCCGCCGCCACCCTCTGTTCTTCTTCGGGAGGGCTAATCTGGAGGCTGAATTGGCCTCCGGAGAGGGGAGATCATCGCCATCGTCATCATCATCACCACTTCATCATCCCTCCATGACTTCTCCTTCCATGTGTGAGAAATCCCTTGCTGTAGGCAAAGGGGGTGGTAGGGATTGGATGAGTTAGATCATGTAATAGTTTGTCAGATCGTTGGGGGCATGTTGCCTATCATCTACTATGGTGTTTATCATCTTTGCTTCAACTTGTTATTCTTAATGCTTGACACTTAGGGCCCAAGTGCCATGATTTCAGATCTGAACCATATGTGTTCGCATGAATATATTTGTGTTCTTGATCCTATCTATGAGTTGTTTGCACCTATTACGGTTTGGAACCGGCGATCCCAAAAGTGACAGCTTGGGACACCAAAGGGGATGGTCCGTAGTTTGAGGATTACATGTATCCATTGAGTTCATTGCTTTGTTCCGGTGCTCTTTGACAGGAGCACCTTAATCTCCATAAGTTCCTTTTGGCCCCGTTCGTAGCGGGATGGTAGGACAAAAGATGTTGTGCAAGTTCTTATTGCAAGCACGTACAACTACCTACGGGATACATGCCTAATGTTTTATATTTTCCTAGATGATCATTACTTTTCCGTGTGCCGAGCCCCAAGTTAGAATCATGATATATCTCATCCATGCAGCGCCCAACCATCCATCTCCCTAGCCTACAGTGTTTTAAATCCTGCTTGTCACTAGTTGCTACTTTTGCCATTTACCTTTACTATTTACTTTTGCTGTTTACTTTTACTATCACTATCATCACTATCATATCACTGTTACCATTTATCTTTGTTGCAAGTAAGTATATTTCAGGTGCGGTTGAATTGACAACTCAACTGTCAAAGCTTATAAATACTCTTTGGCTCCCCGTGTGTCGAACCAATAAATTGGGTTATTCTTACCCGCGAAGACTATCTCGATCCCTTACGGTTGAGGGTTATCAAGTACCGTTTTCTAGCGCCGTTGCCGGGGAGCATAGCAATATTTACAAGTCTACTTGAAGTATCCTACCTGCTGCACTTCATCCGCTATGGGTAAGAAAGGAGACCCCAAGGTTCTGATCTTACTATCCACTACAAGAAGAGGTACTGTTCTGAGCACTAGTGCTACACTTGATTCGCCTTCTGTTATGAGTAAGTTTGCCTCACCACCACCACATGATGCTCCTACTGAATTTGTTACTATGTCCGATACTCTTGATGATGCTTCTACTACTGTTGATGATATTAGTTCACTTGGTTATGCTCTTGAGAAACAGATCGCTGCTGCTGCTAAAAAGTCTGGAATTGAAATTCCTGTTACTCGCTACCCTATTGGTGAAACTTATGATTATCCTGATTTGAGTAAACTCAAGGAGAGACTCCTTGATGATGATTACAATATGCTTGATGAAGATTTATGCAGGGAACTGACTGAGTTTTCTGGCTCTGACCCTGAAGTTATTAAGAAACTGTTTGAAAAACACTCTTTGAAGAACAAAACCGTTCCTGATCCTGAATTTGCTACATCTCCTATATGCATTGATGATCCTGATTATGATTTCTCTGTTGATCTTTCACTTATACCTATGGTTGAAGCTGACCCCTTTTATGGCAGAGAAAATGATGATGCTATTGCACACCTAACTAAACTCGGTGAGTTGGGTGGCCTGTTTACCACAGATGAGAAGATACGATACTTTTATGTTACCAAGCTTCTTCCTTTCTCCTTGAAGGAAGGTGCTAAAGCATGGTATGATTCACTCCCATGCGGTTCCATTAAGAGTCCTCAAGACTTAGCTCACTCTTTTGTTGATAAGTACTTTCCTGCTCACATGCAACATGCTGCTTTACAAAGAATTTATAACTTTAAACAGTTGCAGGATGAGTCCCTCCCTAAAGCTTGGGGGAGGTACTGCGGTCTGATTCGGGCTAGACCAGGACATGAAGTCCCTAAGAACGAATTAATCGATATATTCTATGCTGGTCTAACTGATGAATCCAGGTCCTATTTGGAAAGTTGTGCTGGTTGTGTTTTCAGGAAAAGGACACCGGACGATGCAGAAGATTTGATGGGCAGGATTGCCAAAAATCATGAAGATTGGTCCGTCCCTGAACCACCTCCACCACCAAAGAAGAGGGGCATGTTTGTTCTAAGCCCCGAAGATATGCGAGAAGCAAAGAAGTCTATTAAAGAGAAAGGTATTAAAGCTGAAGACGTGAAGAATCTACCCCCTATTGAGAAGCTGTGTGAGCCTACCACTCACCCTCCTATGGTAGAGGTACACTCTCTTTTAGATTTCAACGCAAGTGACATCCCTCATGGTAAGCCTCCTGATCAATGTTTAGATGAGTTTGATAATTTTATTTTGAAACAAAATCATTTTAATGAGAGGATACAAAGTCAGTTGCCTGATAATTCCCTTGCTATCAAAAGTTTGCTTGATGTTCTAGGTAGAACAGTTAATGATGTTCAATGTCTTGTGAAGCATTTTCATATGGTTAAAACTCAGCTTGACCAAATCTCTAATGTGCAAAAAGATTTGCTTGCTAACAATGCCAAACAAGATAATTTGTAGGCTTTTGGGATTAAGACCCGAGGAGGAACTAGCACTCAAGATCCTCTCTATCCAGAGGGGCATCCGAAGAGAATCGAGCAAGATTCTCAAATGCAGGAAGAAGAAATTGTTGGCTCTCCAAAGAAGAAGAAGAATCATAAGGAGGCTGACAATTCTAATGATCCTATTGCAGATGAAGAGCCAGCTGTTGATCCAAACAGTGTATCTATCTCCGATGCTCAGACTGAAGACGGTGCTGAACCTGAAGGTAAGGATAATGAGAAGAATGATCCGCCTGAAGTTCGAGAAGAAGAAGCACCTGACAAACGTAAGAGGTACACTAAAGAAGACTTCATCGCAAGAAAACATGGGAAGGAAAGAGAACCATGGGTACAGAAACCCATGCCCTTTCCAGGTAAGTCCATCAAATCAAAAGAAGAAGAGCATTACAATAAGTTTTGTGAGTGGATTAAACCTCTTTTTCTTCAAATCCCTTTGACTGAAGCTATTAAGTTACCTCCTTATTCAAAATATATGAAAGATATTGTCACTAATAAAAGAAAAGTTCCTAATGAAGCAATATCTACTATGCTTGCTAACTACTCTTTCAGTGGCAAGATTCCTGAGAAGCTCGGTGATCCAGGTATACCCACCATTCCTTGCTCCATAAAGAATAATTATGTCAAAATTGCTTTATGTGATCTTGGAGCAGGAGTGAGTGTTATGCCTCTCTATCTTTACGAGAGGCTCTGTTTAGAGAAACTAATTCCTACAGATATCTCCCTTCAGATGGCTGACAAGTCAACAGCCGTTCCAATAGGTATTTGTGAGGATGTTCCCGTAGAAGTTGCTAATTGCTTGATTCTTACTGATTTTGTTGTGCTTGACATGCCCGAGGATGGGAGCATGTCCATTATTCTTGGTAGGCCTTTTCTTAACACCGCAGGTGCTATTATTGATTGTAATAAAGGAAAGGTTACCTTCCATGTAAATGATAAAGAACACACGGTATATTTTCCAAAGAAGACCGACAGGAGGCATGGCCTCAACTCTATAGAAAATATCGAGACCGTGAAGATTGGAGAATGGGATTGTCCACTACATGTGCCTCACAAATACAAAACTATCATGGTAGGGACAATGTCCATCAAGGTAAAGGTTCAGTGATTACTTCGTAAGAGATGAGACTTTTTTCTCTATATATCGCCTGTTTGTTGGTAAGACTTGATCAACCTTACTAGTAAACATGTTTTATATAGATAAAAAGTTGAGCTTCTTATGTTTTCATTTGTTTTTAGTTTTTGTTCTACTTGCTGTACCAAGTATTTATGTTTTGAAGCTTCACAATACTACTAACTGCTTCAAGTTTTCAGAGAGTTTCACAGCTTTTTGAACTTCGTAAAATTTTCAATAGTGAAGTTTTTAGAAAAATTCCAGAAAAATTAAAATAAAAATTTCCACGTCGGGAGTGACCCAGAGGGACCTGGGGGCAGCTAGGGGGACCCACCAGTGGCCCAGGCGGCCAGCTGGCGCGGCCCAGCCCCTGGCCGCGCCCACAGGGCGCCTGGGGCCCACATGCCCCCCCTCCAGGTATGTCTTCTTCCTCCCTCTCTCTTTTTCTCCAAAAATGCGAGTTCTGCACTTGTTCTTGTGTTCTTGCTGTTCTTGGAGGCGATTCTTCGATCTCTCTCTACAGCCCATCATTTGAGCTGAGATTTTGAACAAATACTCCCTGGTATGTGACTCCTCCACCCCTCCAATTAGATTTCTGATTGGTGGCTTCATTTGTGAGTATTTAGTAGTTCTTGGTGCTGTATAGATGAGATTGCATGCATGTGTAGAAAGTTATTTTCCATGTTTTGATGCAAGTTTATGCCTTGGGCAAGTGAGTTGAGTAGTTTGCCTTAACTCACCTTGTTTAAATCCTCGTTTTTGTAAATTGCAAAAAAAATCAGAAATGAGTTTGTTAGGAAGGGCAAAAGGGTGGCTTGAGAAGAGGAGGCCTGCACACTCCGATCGAGTTACTAGAGCCGCAGCTTTGCCCTCGACTGCTAGGGTGAGATACAATGAAGATCATGTGCCCCTGGAGTTGTTGGAAGACACAAGTCCAGCGCGTGCGATGACGTTTCCATGTGATGAATTCCTTGTAGCTGCGGGAATCAAGGATGAGTTTTATAATCTTTGTGCTAATGCAGGTTTGACACGGCTCGTCACGTGCCTTGTTACTCAGTACCAAAAACTCACCTCCAGTTTCATTAACAGTTTTAGATATAATCCTGATTCAGGTGCTATTGAGTTTAAAATTTACAATGATCTTATCACCATGACTTTGGGAAAGTTTTGTGAAATAATAGGTGTGCCGAACGTTGGGAGGACGGCTAGGACGGCCACTCAGCCCTCCGAGCTGAAAACCGTCATCAACTCTCTCTGCAGCATGGGTACGAGGGATATTCATCGGTCGAAGATCTCCAGCATCTTATTTCCTCACCTCAGGTATTTTGCATATTATGTTGCTAGAGGGGTGTTAGCTCGTGACAACACGAGCAACATTTCTGCTCCGGATATTGCTATCCTGGCAGCAGCCCTCTCAGGGAGGTCTGATTATAATCTGGGTGCCTTAATTGCTCGACGCCTTGCTATGAACGGTAACAAGGGAGACTTATACGGTGGCATTTATGCCACACTTATCTTAGAACATCTTGGAGGCACCCCACACCCTGATGATAATCCTTTTACTTATTTAAGCTTTGATCTAGCTGCTATGAAAAGGCATAACTTTGTTACCATGGCTTCTGAGCTTGATAATCTTGTTTATATCTTGCGTTTTGGAACTGCTGCGGAACGCGAGATCCGTCTACCTGCACCTCTTTTGTTTGATTTTTCTCGCAGGAACGGATGGTCCTTTGATGTTATCCAGTTCGATGAGTTCATGGTCCAGTATCAGTTTCATAACCCCACGGAGGGGGTTGTGCCCGACGAGGAGGAGCACGGTGAGTTACCACCTTTTCAGGGAGATACCGCCACCGAGTTTGGTGAAGGGTCTTCCTCTGCTTGGCGTACGGACCCTTCCTCGTGGGAGACTCCGAGGAGTTCGGTATACGCGCCGGCATCCTTCTACGACCCTTGGACTCACTACCATACCCCCGGAGCAGGAGGCTCCTGGGGGCAGTAGCTGCTACCAACTTAGGCCAAAAGCCTAAGCTTGGGGGAGTACGTGCCCCTCTCACTTTCCATTGTATTATCCGTTTTATTCGCTTTGATCTTTTCAAAGTTTTTACTCGTTCTTCTTTATTTCTCTCTTTGCAAAAACAACAAAAAGATTTTCTCTTTCTTTTGCTTTCATTCAAACTTTGAAATAATCCAAAAAGATTTCCCTTTCTCTCTAGTTTGCTTTGTTTTCAGAGTTCAGCTCGAGTCCGTGATGGCATTTAAATTATATTTCCTACGTTCGATCGTGCAAGTGACGAGGCAGTAATGACGAAGATCGACTGAAAGGAAGCAACAAGGAAGACCGGTATGAACTCTTCTTGTTTCTACTTCTGTACATATGCCTGTACTTATGATCTAGAGACCAGCTTGTAGCGACATAGTGCTATGTTTACAATGCTCTTCCAGTAGTTCATGTTTTCCTTGTGGCTAGTCTCGAATAGCTAGAGTATAAAATGTGTTATTGAAATGATCTACATGCATTGCATTGTTCATAGTTCGGTATACTAAGGTGGTATTTCCCTTTAGAGAATTTTTGGATTGACTTGGCACATGCTTACACATGTTTGAGACTAAAAAAGTCTGCTCTGCCTTGATGATCTTTGAGTTTTAGAATAGTAATATCACTTTCATGCCCGATTCAATGTTGCTTTGTCGCTCTGCATGATTATGACCGTTATTGCTCTCTAGTTTGTCGCTTCCCAGTCTTTTGCTAATCTCCACCTGTACTAAGCGGACTGACTGCTTGTGCATCCAAAATCCTTAAAACCTGTTATGCCATATGAGTCCACCATACCTTCCTATACATGGTATTTACCTGCCATTCCTAACGAAGACTTTCGTGTACCATCTTGAAATTAATCAAAAGCATTTCTCTTTTTGTGCCTCTGTTTTAGCTCATGAGGAAGTAGTAGTTAATTCATGATCTTTTTAAGTTGGACAAGTTTCACCCCGGGATTGCATGTATAATGTGCAAACCCATAATACGAGAAGGAACTGGCATAGAGTGCGCCCAGCTCATAGAAGATAATACAACAAACAAACCCTCCTTCACGCTTTGTTCATGAGAAATCAGAAAACTTTGGCAGTGATAAACAAAGGAGATTAAGAAGATGTGATCGTCCTCATGCGGGAGCCGTTCCTCGAAACTTGTCCAGCTCAAGAAGTGATTGAGTTATCTACTAGCATTCGTTGACGAAATATGCACCTCTCAAAAACGTTTTTACCTCTGTTTTTAAAACCAAGAGCTCTGGTACATGTTTAGTTTTTGTTTCCGACCACGGGTTTTCAACCTTGCCAACAAAAGCCACGGTTCGAGAGTCTCCACCTTCTTTCTTCAAAGCACCAACTAGGAGAGCATAATTGTCATTCTGAGTGTAATGTGCATTGTCCCAAAGTATTACATTGTCTTCTGCATGCTTGTGATATGATTTATTCTGAAATTCTTAGTTCTAGTCTCCTTTAAAACTCTGGAGGAGTTTCTGCATTTATGTTTTGCTTCACTCATGGAGGCTAGCGAGATACCACCCTAATATGCTCAGGCTATGTGCAATGTGATCTTGTCTTGATTTTCAGTAGTATATTATTTACTTTTGGGTATTTGTGATTAGTCACTTGAAAGAAGGATTGCTCCGTGCATTGTCCTCATAGTATTGTTTCAATACTTGCTAGACTCTTTTCGTAGTACATGCTTATATACATCTAATGAAGCAAAAGAGTTTGTCAAAGTTTTCTTTGTCGCGTTCAGTTCGTTGAACTGAATTGCTTGAGGACAAGCAATATGCTAAGCTTGGGGGAGTTGATACGTCTCAAACGTATCTAATTTTCCAAACACTTTTGATATTGTTTTGACCTCATTCTTGCATGATTTGAACTAAACTAACCCGGACTGACACTGTTTTCAGCAGAGCTGCCTGTATGGTTTTATTGTTCGCAGGAAAACGGATTTTTAGGTATCTCAGAAAAATCCACGAAAAATCATAGAAAATCCACGCACCCGAAGGAACCCGGAGCCAGAAGAGGGACCAGGGGGGGCCAGGGGTGCCCCAGGCGCCCTGATGGCGCGGCCTAGCCCCTGGCCGCGCCGGGGGGTCGCCTGGGTTGGCCCCACCTCCACTGGTGCCCTACTTTGACTCGTATTTTAGCACCCGACGGAGAAATCCCAGATCAGAAGTTCTTTTCGCAGTTTTCATCGCGGAGCCGCCGCCACCCTCTGTTCTTCTTCGGGAGGGCTAATCTGGAGGCTGAATTGGCCTCCGGAGAGGGGAGATCGTCGCCATCGTCATCATCATCACCACTCCATCATCCCTCCATGACTTCTCCTTCCATGTGTGAGTAATCCCCTGCTGTAGGCAAAGGGGGTGGTAGGGATTGGATGAGTTAGATCATGTAATAGTTTGTCAGATCGTTGGGGTCATGTTGCCTATCATCTACTATGGTGTTTATCATCTTTGCTTGAACTTGCTATTCTTAATGCTTGACACTTATGGCCCGAGTGCCATGATTTCAGATCTGAACCATATGTGTTTGCATGAATATATTTGTGTTCTTGATCCTATCTATGAGTTGTTTGCACCTATTACGGTTTGGAACAGGCGATCCCAAAAGTGACAACTTGGGACACCAAAGGGGATGGTCCGTAGTTTGAGGATTACATGTATCCATTGAGTTCATTGCTTTGTTCTGGCGCTCTTTGACAGGAGCACCTTAATCTCCATAAGTTCCTTTTGGCCCCGTTCGTAGCGGGATGGTAGGACAAAAGATGTTGTGCAAGTTCTTATTGCAAGCACTTACAACTACCTACGGGATACATGCCTAATGTTTGATATTTGCCTAGATGATCATTACTTTTCCGTGTGCCGAGCCCCAAGTTAGAATCATGATATATCTCATCCATGCAGCGCCCAACCATCCATCTCCCTAGCCTACAGTGTTTTAAATCCTGCTTGTCACTTGTTGCTACTTTTGCCATTTACCTTTACTATTTACTTTTGCTGTTTACTTTTACTATCACTATCATCACTATCATATCACTGTTACCATTTATCTTTGTTGCAAGTAAGTATATTTCAGGTGCGGTTGAATTGACAACTCAACTGTCAAAGCTTATAAATACTCTTTGGCTCCCCGTGTGTCGAATCAATAAATTGGGTTATTCTTACCCGCGAAGACTATCTCGATCCCTTACGGTTGAGGGTTATCACTCTTTGACAGGAGCACCTTAATCTCAATAAGTTCCTTTTGGCCCTGTTCGTAGCGGGATGGTAGGACAAAAGATGTTGTGCAAGTTCTTTTTGCAAGCACGTACAACTACCTGTGGGATACATGCCTAATGTTTGATATTTGCCTAGATGATCATTACTTTTCTGTGTGCCTTGCCCCAAGTTAGATTCATGATGTATCTCATCCATGCAGCGCCCAACCATCCATCTCCCTAGCCTACAGTGTTTCAATCCTGCTGGTTATTAGTTGTTACTTTTGCTGTTCACTTTTGCTGTCACCACCATCACTATCATATCACCGTTACCACTTATCTTTTGTTGCAAGTAAGTATATTTCAGGTGTGGTTGAATTGACAACTCAACTATCAAAGCTTATAAATACTCTTTGGCTCCCCGTGTGTCGAATCTATAAATTGGGTTATTCTCAACAAGATTTCGTGGACCGGGGCATAACGCGCCGGGAGGCCGAGCTGGCGGCTCAGCCGGCGGTTCATTAGCATGCGCTGTTTTACCCAGCAACTTCAGTGGAGGCATGTGTGGCTTCTAGAACTAGGGGTGTGCCGCGTTTAACGGCAGCTCTACGAAACAAGTGTTTGCCCAAGGACTTCAAGGGCCCTCGCAAGGTGCCTAATTACACAGCAGATCAGCCCCCTGAGGCTTGGGTGGAGAGTTATGAGATGACTATGGAGATGCTGTAAGTTAGTGAAGCTGCATATGCTAAGTATTTCACCATGACGCTGGAAGGGACGGCTCGTAATTGGTTGAAAGTGCTACCTGCCAACTCCATTAGGTCGTGGGCATAGCTGAAGGCCAAGTTTATCCAAAATTTCAAAGATACGTGCAAGCAGCCTATGTCAATTGTGGGTTTGGCTTCTTGTGTTCAAGGCGAGAGAAAATCAACGACCAGCTGGGTGCGCCAGGTCTCAACTATCATACATTCTTCAGATAACATCAACGCCGAATCAGCGGTTTTAATGTTGGAGAAAAATTGTCGTTTCCTTCCACTCAACCAGAAGCTTGGGCGGCTTACACGTCATTGCAATGATATGGGGGAGCTCATGGTGGCTCTTGTCAAATATGCCGACTCTGAAATTACCAAGGACCCCGACTCTGAGGATGAAAGATCGGGAAACTGAAAGAAGAGTAGCGGTATGAGGGGACAGCAGTATAACCCTGCCAATCAGGGTGGTTGCGGTAAGCGCAAGGCTGATGATATTGTAGCTAACACCGCTACACAGAATTATAACCAGCGTCGTAAGGGGAGGCCGGCTGAAGGGACAAAATTTGACCTTGAAGCAATAATGAATCAGCCATGTCTGAAGCACGGAACAGAGGAGAGACCGTCTACCCATATGTGGAAGGATTGCAGCATTATGAGACATTTCAGGGAGTCTATCCAGCACAACCATGGTCCGAACGGCGGTTCAGGGTCCGTCTCTCATTGTCCGGGTCATGGAGGCGGTGGCTCAAATTCCGGGTTTCAAGGCCAAGGCAATCAAGGTGGTTACAATCAGCAGAATAATCAGGGGAATCAGCAGCAGCAGTCTAGTTATCAGAGCAACCCGAAGCAATTGAATAGTGGGTAGTACCACGTTTTTACCATAAGTTTATGCAAGCGGGATCAGAAGCAGTAGTCTAGTTATCAGAGCAATCCGAAGCAATTGAATAGTGGGCCGTTAGGAAGTAGATGACGAAGTCAGATGGCAAAGATAAATCCTCAAAGAATTTTTGCCGTTTGCTATTTTTTCTGGGTGACGGCAGTGGATTATAGACGTCAAAGACGTAAATCCAGACGGCAAAGAGTTTGCCGTCAAGAAGTAGATGACGAAATCAGATGGCAAAGATAAATCCGCAAAGAATTTTTGCCGTCTGCTATTTTTTCTGGGTGACGGCAAAAATAATTTGCCGTCAGTGTATACTGTTTGCCGTCAGCAGGTAAACTCAGACGACAAAAAATAGCAACAGACAGAACGGGCGGACTGACGGATGGCGTCAAGTATTTTGTCGTCTACGAACCATCCAGCCAGACGACAAAGTCTCACAACTTTGCCGTCAACCAGACGCGAATGCAGACGGGAAAGCCGAGTACCTTTGCCGTATATGTACCGTGGCACAGTGGGCAAAACGGCAGGACTTTTCCGTCCGGTGAGGCTCAGCCCAGACAGCAAATCACCACCTCTTTGCCGTCAACCTTCCAGTTGGCCAGACGACAAAATGTCAGAAGGTAGCAACATGTGGCAGGTTTGCCGTCTTTCCCTAGACGTCAAAGATTCTTTGTTGACTGCTTCCTGACGGCAAAGGGTGCGCCTTTTATTTTTTGAAAATCAGAAATTCAACAGTTTAATACACAATATAATAATTTCCTTGATCCAGACCAAAGATCCACACAGCACAGAACCATAACAGGACAACATAGTTCGATAGCAAATATAATACACAGTGAACAAAGTTCCATAGCATATAGTACAGGACAACATAGTTCCATAGCAAATATAATACAAAATGAACAAAGTTCCACAACATATAGTACAGCACAACATAGCTCCATAGAAAATATAATACACAATGAACAAAGTTCCATAGCATACAATTCCATAGCATATAGTCCCATAACAAAGTTCCACAGCATATAGTCCCATACATATAATACACAATGAACAAAGATGGCATCACTACTTAAGATTTGGCACTACAACAAATGCCTTCATGTCCATCTCGTAGTCTGGCAACCTACAAGATTGAATGGTGTCTGTCACATTTTGGCCCAAGAACAAAACGTGTTTGAAATCATCAATATGCCAAATAGACAAAAGAATGTACTTCGACACAATAAAATAAATAGTGATCCATATTCTATAGTGAGTTTTCAAAATAAATAGCTTCTACTACATATGGAGTTTCTTGAACACTTATCCAATTTTGAACATGTTAATTTAACACTCTAGATCATGAATATCTTCAAGAATGGTCTCTAAATCATGAAAACAGATAGCTACTTGTGTCTACTTATAAGATTGGTTCAGTTCGACACTCTAAATCATGAATATCTTCGAGTGCTCTCTAAATCATGAAAATAAATAGCTTCAAGTGGTCTCTAAATCATGAGAATAAATGGATCATGGTTTCAAATGGTCTATACTTGTCTCTACTTATAAGTCTGATCTTTAAATGGTTCAAATGGTCTCTACTTACAAGTTTCTAGATCATGGAGATCTTCAAATGGCCTCTAAATCATGAAAATAAGTAGCTACTTGTCTCTAAATCATGAATATCTTCAAGTGGTCTCTAAATCATGAAAATAAATAGCTTCAAGAATGCAGATAGTTAATTAAGATCATGGTTGAAATTGTTCAAATGGATCATAGTTTGAAATGTTTGATCTTCAAGAATCCATATAGCTACTTGTCTCTACGTTGACAAATTTAAGACCTATGTAAATGTGATATGTAGGAAATAACCATACTCGATCTCAAACATTCGGAGAACCATCAAGGTTGTTGTCGCTTGGGCCTCGTGCATGTGAAGATCCATCAGTATTAGATCCATGGCCTGATTGATGAGGCATCTGCCTAGCAGGCATACCATTCTGGGTACAATAAGCCCGCAAATTATGTTTGAGTGAAGATTAAGTACACGTAGTAGAAGAGTTCTTGTATGTGTTTGGCAATTAAGGAACTAACCGCGAACATTGCAAAGCATTGACTAGTTTGTGCCCACACCGCCTGCTGCGTCCTCTCATCAGCCATCTCATCAGCCAGTCGCGTCTCCTCGGCCAACACCGCCTACCACTTCGCCTTTGCCAGTCGCCTCTCCTCCGCCGGCACTCGCCTCTCCTCCGCCCCCTCCTCCGCCCTCACTCGCCTCTCCTCCGCCAGTCGGGCCTGCAGAATATGGCATGGCAATCGCATCTTCAATCCAACAGTAAGTACGAATTAAAAAAACATATATAGAAGGACTTGTATAGAATACCTCCATCTCAACCATAGTTGGAGTCGAGCGTTTACATGTAGAAGATTTTGAGATACCTAACCAAGCTTTCTATTCAGGGAGAGAGCTACGGGAGGACTTAGGAAACATGCCTCTTGCAATTGCTTCCTTGTCATGTTTCCTGCCTTCTCCAGAGATTATAACCAACGCGTGGTCAAGGGGCTCTGTTGTCACATCATACTCGGGCCCTTTCAACTCTTTTGTCGTCCCTTTATATTCCTCCATCCGATGGTAGGCGGTCTTGCCGGAGTACGCGGACGCTGTGTCATTCTCATCGTAAGGCGTGGCTGATCTGTACGGTGCCCTATGGGCCAAAGCATACGAGACGAAAAGGTTGGGCAATGGAGCACTATGTTGGGACGCCTGCAACCAAAGCAACATGATTAAGATTTCATCACAAGGATTGGCAACATGTATGACAAGAAAAAGCTTATGAAGAACAAATCGATATGGGAAGTAAGATATACCCAACGTTCACCGAACTCCATAAGGTTCAAGTTGCCTTGATGGTGTGGTGGGTCCTGCATTGCGGCTCGCCGATTTCTATAATCTTTGTTTTTCGCCTTATACTCTTTTGAACACCAATAGTCCATGATCCGCTCCCAACATCCCCGCTTAGCGGCGCACCATCTAGGAGTAAACTAATTGATAAATTGCATCTCATATACGTCAAAAAGAAATTGAGTGCCAGCCTGTTGAGGAAATAACAAGCATGAATATGCTTTACCTCCATGTACTTGTCCTTCCGAAGACGGAGTCTCCTACCGGCTTTCTTATCAAGACTCTTATAGCCTTGAGTTGCCATATAAGTGCGGATGGCTAAAGGGCGTGCTTCATGCATCAAATTATGCACAAGCTTCGGGCAATGTCCGTTGACAACCGCTCGTGCCTCCTCCAACTTTCCATCCTCGCATCTATAGAAATCCTGCAAATACAATATAGAGAAAATTAGTTTGGTGCAGTAATTTTCACACCTTTAAGTCTGAGGTTTCTTATAAAATCTATTTCATTTGTGTGTCCTCCACCTTACAACGTATTAAATAACTTAACATCATGTTAAGAAAAATAAAGTAAAAACTAAATCTAAGTTTTCAACAGACTGTAGTATTATAAGCTGCTAACCTATATATGCACACTTTTATAGATAGTTCTGGTCTGTACAGGTAAATTGATGTACTATAGTAGTAGAGATGCAGTGTGTGAACGAAACTTAATGATTACCCAAAGTTCGGCAAAGACCCGCTCGGCTTTGTTGTGAAACTCGATGTTGTTGGCTACACCAAAATCCTCATAGGCTTTGTAGTGGTCCCAGGTCCGTGCTGGCTCCGGAACTTTGCCGTCCCCAGGAAAAGTAATGATGCCAGGGTAATGCTCCTTAATGAGGCTCCCAAGGACGCCGTTGATGTGTCGGTACTTACCCCCGCTAGCTCCAGATTTCTTCCAACCACTACATAATGAGAAGCCAAAGTTATTAGCAATTGTTGCATACATTGAAGGTAGAAAATGGGAAGCCAAAGTTAGTTACGTTTCTCCATATGGAGCAATACATGGCCTCTGCCTGACAGGAAGCCCTCGTTCCGGGAGCCTTGAGGAACCACGTAGGTACACGGACCGACCCTCCTCAACTTGGATGAAACCAGCACCCTCCTCGTCATAGGTCGATGCCTCCTTGTCAGAGGTCGGGACCTCCTCGTCGGAGGCCTCGAACGACAACCGCTCTTCCTCCACCCTCCCAGACAGGGGGAGTGAGACACCAGCTCGTCCTCCACCCTCTCATCCTCAGGCGATGCCACGGCAGGTGGTGGCGAGGGAGGCCGAACCGGGTTTCTCTTAGCCTATCCTCCACGTGCACCTCTTCCCCGGCCTTTTTCTCTTCCTCGATGAGCCTGAGGATGAGAGGAAGGCGGAGGATCGGTGATAAAACTACCAAACAAAGATCTCACTAGGGGGAGCGAGGGCTTTTTTGCCGGCTCAACCCTTTTCCTTTGTGGGCCCACCATGCTTCACTCAACTGCTATGACAAACAGTAAAGCAATAAGTACAAATACAAGATTATAGTTCAAATAAATAAGCATAAGTTCAAACAATTGCCGCAATGAGATGTAATGCCCCGGATGTAATACTTTCCCTTTTGGGCATATAATATATCTCCGGCTTCATCTATTCCATTTCGGGTTCTTTGTCTTTCGGGTTTTCGTCGTTTTGTTGTGTGCGTGTGTGGCATTCATTCATATCATGTAGACATGTGCATCGCATTGCATTTGTGTTGTCGGTTGCATCCGGTTCCACGCGTTCCTTCCCGTTGTCCGTTTCGCATTCCGGAGCTCCCTCACGTGTCCGTGGCGTCCCGTAGGCCTACTTTGGTGTTTGGCCGTGTAACGTTACCGGTGTGGCGCGAGACTTGTCGTGTGTTGTTGTTTTGTTGTGTGTAACCTGCCTGTCAAATCTCGTCGCGTTTCGAGTCCGTTTGCTACCCCAACAGTTATTCGTGTGGGCTCAAAGTGCCTCCGCTTTGAGGCCCAAGACACCCCCTCCAACAGCCCACTTCCCTCCTCTTGGCCCATCCTAACTCCCCTCGTGATCGGATCCGTCGGATCGCGATCGGAGGGCTCCAAAACCCCCAAATCCCTCAAACCCTAGCACCTACCATATATATAACATCCCCATGCCATTTTTGGTAGCCTACACTCCCTCCACCTACCTCTAGCCTCACCTTCCCTCAATTTCCGTGCCAGGCTCGCAAACCAGAGCAGTTCCATCGCAGATCGAAGCAGCAGCCGAGCCGTCGCCGTTTTCCTCGCTGGATCGGGAGGAGTCCCGATCTGGGATCGCCAGGGTCAAAGCATCGAGCGCCGCCGGTTCCCGCCTCCGAGGCCGAACCTCCCGCATCGAGCGCGGGCCAGATCCCACCGCACCGAGCCGCCGAGCCTCTTCGGTCGATTCCCGCTCGCCCCGCGGACCACATCGCCAGCGTCGACCGAGGGCCTCCTCCAGCCGCCTCGATCCGCAACAGCGAAGGCCCAGCCGGCGCTCTCCTCCTTCCCGGGCCCGTCGCCAGCATCGCCTTAGCGGGCCGCCGCCGCCCGAAGGCCTCCCTCCAGCGCCAGGCTCCCGCGGGCCGCGACCGCCGCGCAGCAGGCCGCCACCACCCGAGCCGGGCCAGGCCGTATCTCCCGCTGCGCCGGACGCCTCCAGGCCGCACCGCTCCTCGCGGGCCGCAGCCGCTAGGCTCCCTTGGCCCAGCCGCCGTCCCTTCCAGGCCGAGGCCAACCGGCCCGCTCCTCCAGCCGACAGAGGCCGCCGCCCGCCACTGTAGCTCCGCAGCCGCGCCCGAGGCCCGATCCAGCCCGTTTGCAATTCCAGATCTGAGGTTGACTTCGAAAACCCCTAGATCTAGTCCCCAGAATTTTGATCTCTGATGCTATTTTCAATTGATGATAACTTTGTGTGTGTTGCTCCGATTTGAGTGAATGAGGTGTCCAGACGTTCGTGGTGACTAGCACTACGATTCATTCCATTGTGCCATGCATATTGGAGGTCATCTAGATGCTTGTTTTTCTGTTGCAAGAGTGCATCCCGATATAAAATGCTGCTATGTGTTGTTTTTATGCCATCTTTGCATAGTGATATCTTTTAGCTCGTTTATCCGAATGATGCAAATGACTTGTCCACGTGTTCGTCTTGCCATGCTCTACATGTTGTTTGTGTTAGGTTGCATGATAGATTTATTCTTGCCATGTATATCTTCGTTGCAAAGTGCCATGTGGTTGTGATGTTGTTTAACTTGTTATGAAATGCCATCTTGTTGAGCTCATTGCTATCGTTGTGTTTATCTCCATGATGCATGCTTGTGTGTTTCGGAATCACCATCATGTGTACTTTGATGTGGTGCTTACCACTTTCCATGTTTAGTTTCGAGGTGACTTAAACTTTCTCTTTTAGATGCCATGATGAAACTGCTGTTTTAACACTTAGTGGTTTTTCACTAAGTCTGAAATCTGTAACGTTCCGATGCCATGTTTGCGTGCTGTTCTAGGACAAACCATGATAGTTTTGGAGTGTCTCTTGATGGTTCCTTGTAGTAGATATTGTTGGCTTTCCATTCATGTTCTCACATGCTTATTTAAGTGGCTGTAGCATGTTTAACTTTTGCTCCAAAGTTTCAATAAAATTCTGCTGTCAGAATTTTATTGTCAAGTTCAATATGTCCAAGCTTGTTGCTATTGATCTGTGGCTCCTTTGGGGGTGCACCTTTGGACTTATTTGCTGTAGGATATGTCTAGTTTATGTTCATGCTCTTTGCCATGGTGTTTGAGAGCTGTAGCTTAATAATCTAGTGCTCCGAAGTTGCTATGTTGCTGTAATTTTCAGCTTTCGCCTATTTCTTGTTTCGGGCATAACTTTTAGCCCGTAGCTCCGATTTCAGCGAGTCTTATATGAAACTTGATTGATTTTTCGTGTAGAATCATAATCTCCTGTTGTTATCATGTTTTGAGGTGTTTTGCTTGAGTGCTATTATCCGTGCTCCGTGTGCTCTCGTAGTGCATCCATCATGCATACATCATTTTGAGTGCGCATTGCATCTTGTTGATTCGTGCCTTGTGTGATTGTATTGTTTAGAGCCGGAAGCTGAGACCGAGTACGAGTACGAGCACGAAGTTACCAACGAGGTTGAGCACGAGGACCCTTCTTACGATCCGAACGACTACTCTTCAGGCAAGATGACCGAACCCCGATAACATTACTATCTTTGCCTATTGCTAGTAGTTCCGCTCTATAGTTTTGCCTCGATGCCCATGCCTTTCATGTCAGCCTCCTACTTGTAACCATTACCATGTTTAACCACCCTACCTATGCAAACCGTTGCTTGCCTAAGTACGCTTCGCTCAACCCTTCTTATAGCATTGCTAGTTGCAGGTGAAGTTTGAAGATGCTTGCTTCATGTTGAAGTTTTGTTGGGTTATATCACACTATATATAATGCTTAAAATGAAATCATCTATATATTGGCAAGGGTGGAAGGCTAAGCCTTTTGCTTGTTGATTTGTTCCACTCATGCCGTTAGGAACCGTTTAAACCGGTGTTATGTTCCTTGATTATGCGTTCCTTACACGGTTGGGGTGTATGGGACCCCCTCGATAAACCGCTAAGTGCTAAGTCTTTTCCAGCAAGTCCCAACATTGGTACTATTTGCCTAATAACTAAATAAACTTGCATAGGGAGTAATTAACCCTCTTTCTTAATTCAACAACCCCGGGCCAGTGCTCCACATGAGTGTTGGTCCGAAACGGGGAGTCTGCGGGGCCACCTCGAGGGAACTCAAGGTCTGGTAAAAACCTGTAGAATCGCCCATCCGGTCGTGGCCTGAGACTAGATACGCGCGGCTATTGTCAGGGTGTCGGCACGCCGTGAGGATTTGCTGGATTAGCCTTACCTTAGTTCGGAGTATCTTGAGCACGGGATTCCGAGAATACTCGGGTCTTCCCACCTTGGAGTTGCGACTCCGCGGATCGTGGGCTTGTAATGGGCCAAGTTGGAACACCCTTGCAGGGTTATGAACATTCGAAAGCCGTGCCCGCGGTTATGTGGCAGATGGGAGCTTGTTAATATCCGGTTGTAGATAACTTGACACAATGTTCCAATACACTACCAGCGTGTGTACCGTGACTGTCAATTTCCGAATAGGGATTCGGGAGTTGAACACGGTGGGGTTATGTTTGTTGAGCTTTAGACTAGGATCACTTCGTGATCACCTCTTGACCGAGGCACTTCTCCTCTCGCACTCTTTCACGTAAGCTAGTGCTAGTTGCTGCTGCAGACACTTATTCTTTTCTTCAGCCTTATCCTCTCCCAAGGCTTAAATAGTCTTGTTACCCGGGAACGGGATTGCTGAGTCCTCTGTGGCTCACAGTTACTTCACCACACCAGATGCAGGTCCGATGGTGAGCTATCCAGGTGATGGCACCGAGCTAGACTGGGAGTATGACGAGGAGCGTAGTCGATACTATGTTCGTTATCCGGATGATCAGTAGTGGAGACTTCTACTAGGATTCGATCCGACCTGTGGATTTAATTTATGTTTGGTATCTTGTCATTTGGATATTACCCTTAGAGGGCTGTGATGTTTTATTGAATGATGATTGAGACATGTATTGTATTTATGTGACGTGGCAAGTGTAAGCCAACTATGTTTATGTTTTCCATTCCCCTTTTTACATGAGCTGTGCAAAGATACCAGACTTGCGATCATTCCAGTATGGGGTTATGTCTCTAAGTCGTGCCTCGACACGTAGGAGATATAGCTCCATCCTGGGCATTACAAGTTGGTATTCAGAGCCTTCTCCGACCTAGGAGCCCCCACTGTTTGATCGAATCGTTGACGGTCGAGTCTAGGCACACACTAAAAATATTTTGAGTCCTATATATTATATCGGAGAGTAGGATTTCTTTGCTTCTCATCCCCTTTCTCTCTGGTGAGGACTCCTGGCGACTACTCTTCCCTCTTCTACTTTCAAAAGTTGCACCAAATTTTTTTTTGGAATCTCGCGAGTATTCTGGGATTGTTTCGATGTTCTTGTGACGAGAATATTGGTCTCGATGCCTCCTGACATTAGGGGTTGTGGCAGTGTCCCGGGGAGTTGAGCTTCGGGGTATTGTCGTCACAAGCATATCGCGGCAGTACTAAATACTTAAGACGGCCGACATCGAAAATCTCTCCTATACGGTTAGTGGCAAGATAACCCCGACATCACCCAGTACTGGGGAGGTAGTTCGGGAGTATTGCCATAGCTTGTTATAGTGGATGCTTTTCGAAGGTCCGAGGTAGACAGTTTCCTAGAAAGACTGGTTATGTGTTGAAGGATGGATACAGCTGGATGTAGGTTTAGAGTTGATTGCGCGGTGCTTCCCCTGTATCCCCAACACCTGATTGCATAACTGGAATCTTTCGGAAATTAATAGGTGGGTTAATCCAGTAGATCGTAGGCATTCTTCCAACGAATGCAGGTTAGCGAGTTCGGGGTTCTACATTGAGTGAAGTGGTATTATGACCGATGTTCCGATCGGGAGTTGCATCTTAAAGGGTCCTTGGCTATGCTGATCCGGGGATTGCAAAACCCTTTCGTAACGCGTTCATATGCTTTTAGCACAAAGATGTTAGAACGAAGCTCCTATCTTGTGTTTGTTCCCGTCTGTACCTTGTTGTTTTTCTTATTTTACCTTTTGTCCCCTATGTGGCTTCTCGTGAAGATTGATGTTATCATTTAACTGAGAATTTCATTCGTGCCTCTTGTTCGAATGATTTCATTCGTTCCTATTGTTCGAATGATTATTGTGAAGACTTGTTGCAATTCATTCCATTGATTCAGCTTATACCTTCTGTCAATCAATTGTTGATTCGTGGTCATCTCTTTCAGGATGGCTCCGAAACGGGTTCCCAATGCTAACCCAGAGGGTGAAGAGGTCCCAGATCGTCCTCCTTCCCCTCCTCCTCCGTCTGAGGCTTGGAGAGCGATTGTGTAGACTACAACTCAGAACACCCAGATGTTGATGCAGATGATGCAGCAGATGCAAGCTAATCAAGCTAATCAGGGTGTTCCAGGGAATCAAGGCAACTTCTTCAACCAGCAGCACCATGCTACCCTCAACCAGTTCTTGGCCAATAATCCAAAAGCTTTCAGTTACTGTGTCGACCCTCTTGATGCTGAAGATTGGTTAACCGACATAAAGAAGCATTTTGAGTGCAGTAACGTGAAGGAAGAGGACTATGTGAAGTTTGCAGCCTTCCAACTCAAAGACCAAGCAGCTGACTAGTGGCAGCAGTACAAAGACTCCAGGCCAGGTCGTGTGATCTCTTGGGAGGATTTCTGCAAGGACTTTCGCTCTCACCACATTCCTACAAGTGTCATCGAGGGTATGCGTGAGCAATTCCGCAACCTGAAGCAGGGCTCTATGACAGTCTACCAGTATAATGTCAAGTTCCAAAACCTTGCTCGCTATGCTAAGCAAGACATTCCTGACGCCAATAGCAAAATCTACCAGTTCCGTGGAGGTCTCAAAGATGAACTTCAACTTGCTCTCACCTTGTTCGAGCCCGATGAGTTCGACAAATTCTATAATATGGCTTTGAAACAAGAGGCAGCTCAGCTTAAGATGCAGGCTTCTAAAAAGAGAATTCGAGATGTCGTTCACTCTTCCTCATCGTCTCAGTTGGCTGCGAAGCAACAGAAATTTTGGCTTCCTCCTCCTCCAGTGATTCGAGCTCCTTACAACAACTCCAACAACTCCAACAGCAACAAGAACTCCGGTGGATGTGGTTTCTCCCACCCACCCAACCCGAGCAACCAGTCGAGGAATCAGTTTCAGTCTCAAGGCTCAAAGTCAAGTGGTTCTCATTTCCGTCCTCTCTCAGAAGTGACTTGCAACAAATGCACTCAGAAAGGTCACTATGCCAACAGATGTCCGAACCCGAAGCGTCTTCCACCTCCTCCACCTGTGAGTTCAGCTATTGTCAAGCATAATCCAAAGTCTGCAAGGGTGAATCTGATGAATGCAGCACAAGCGGAGAATTCTTCTGATGTCATTTTGGGTAACCTTCCAGTTAACTCTTTTCCAGCTAAAGTGTTTTTTGATTCAGGTGCTACATGTTCCTTCATGTCATCTCCATTTGCATCCAAGCACAATATTGTCACTTCAAATTTGCCTCAGAAGTTGCAAGTTGTTTCTCCGGGTAGGATTATGACTTCTAGTGTCTATGCTCCGGATGTTTCTATTCGCATGGGTGATTATCCCTCTCTGGCTAAACCGGTGGTTCTTGGCAATTCTGACATTGACCTCATTCTCGGAATTGATTGGCTTTCTCAGCATGATGCTCACATTGATTGTGCACAGAAAGAAGTCAAGATGACTCATCCTGATGAAGATGTGATTATCTTCGCCTCCAGGGATAACACTATCAGGCTTTTCTCTCTCAATGATAAGGGCGAAATTAATGCCATATCTCAAATTCCGGTGGTGAACGAATACCAAGACGTCTTTCCTGAAGAACTTCCAGGCATGCATCCACACCGTCAGGTGGAATTCATCATTGAACTCGAGCCGGGTACTGAGCCAGCATGTCGGCGTCCGTACAAGCTCTCTCCGGACGAATTGAAGGAATTGAAGAAGCAGCTTGATAAACAGGAGAGTATGGGTCTCATCAGGCCTAGTACGTCTCCTTGGGGCTGTGGTGTCTTATTTGTCAAGAAGAAAGATGGCACGGAGCGTCTCTGTGTTGATTACCGGCCATTGAACAAGAAGACAATAAAGAACAAATATCCGCTCCCCAACATCAACGAACTCTTCGAGCAGCTCAAAGGAGCTAAAGTGTTCTCTAAGCTCGACCTCCGAATGGGCTATCATCAAATTCGCATTCGCGAGCAAGACATTCCCAAGACGGCCTTCAGAACGAGCTACGGTTCATACGAGTATACTGTCATGTCCTTTGGTCTCGCCAATGCTCCTCCTACCTTTTCGAGGATGATGCACTACATCTTCAACCCCTATACTGGCGAGTTTGTGCTTGTGTATCTGGATGATATTCTGGTGTTTTCCAAGAATGAAGAAGATCACGAAAAGCACTTACGTCTGGTTCTTGATCGACTCCGTGAGCATAAGTTCTATGCCAAGTTCTCAAAGTGCGAGTTTTGGCTCGATAAGGTTTTGTACCTGGGCCATATCATCTCAGCTGACGGTATTGCGGTTAATCCCGAGAAAGTTGAAGCAATTGTCAACTGGGAAGCTCCTCAGAACGTCAAGCAACTCCGCAGTTTTCTGGGTCTTGCCAGCTATTGCAGAAGGTTCGTTGAGAACTTCTCCAAGATTGCCAAGCCTCTTTCCAACTTGCTTCAGAAGAATGTCAAATACTTTTGGTCTCCAGAGTGTGAAGTGGCATTCAAAACTCTCAAAGAAAAGCTTGTCTCTGCTCCAGTTCTTACTCCTCCAGATGAGTCCAAGCCCTATGAAGTATTCTGTGATGCTTCTCTTCAAGGTCTTGGTGGTGTGCTTATGCAAGATAAGAGAATTGTGGCATACACTTCTCGTCAGCTCAAGCCAAGTGAGAAGAACTATCCCACACATGATCTCGAACTAGCAGCTGTGGTACATGCTTTGATTACGTGGAGACATCTGTTGTTGGGCAGAAAAGTCGACATCTTCACTGATCACAAGAGCTTGAAGTACATCTTCACACAGCCGAATCTGAACCTCCGCCAGACTCGTTGGGTTGAAATGATCCAAGAGTATGATCCCAGCATCGAATACACTCCTGGCAAGGCGAATGTGATTGCAGATGCTTTGAGCAGAAAGGCATATTGCAACAGCCTTCTTATCAAGCCGTTCCAGCCTGAGCTTTGTGAAGCATTCAGGAAACTCAACCTCCAAGTTGTTCCGCAGGGTTTTCTTGCAAATCTTCAAGTGGCTCCTACCTTGGAAGATCAAGTCCGTGAGGCCCAACTCAGTGATGCCATGGTGAAGAAGGTGAAACATGGTATTGCAAAAGGCACTCCAAAATACAAGTGCTTTCGTGTTGATGAGAGAGATACCTTGTTCTTCGAGGACAGACTCGTTGTTCCCAAAGGTGATCTCAGGAAGCTCATAATGGAAGAAGCACATGATTCTCTCCTTTCCATTCAACCTGGCAGTTCCAAGATGTACCAAGACCTCAAGCAGTCTTACTGGTGGACACGCATGAAAAGGGAGATTGCCCAATTCGTGAATGAATGTGATGTTTGCAGAAGAGTGAAAGCAGAACATCAACGTCCAGCCGGTCTTCTCCAACCTCTTCCTATTCCTGAGTGGAAGTTCGACCACATTGAAATGGACTTCGTCACTGGCTTCCCTAAGTCCAAGCGAGGAAATGATTCTATCTTTGTGGTGATTGACAAGCTTACCAAAGTCGCTCACTTCCTTCCAGTCAAAGAATCAATCAATGCAGCTCAATTGGCAGAGCTGTACACTTCCAGAATTGTGTCCTTACATGGCATTCCTCAAGTTATCTTCTCAGACCATGGAAGTTTGTTCACTTCAAAGTTCTGGGACTCCTTTCAGTCTGCCATGGGCACTAAGATCAGGTTCAGCACTGCTTTTCACCCTCAGACTAGTGGTCAAGTCGAGCGGGTGAATCAGATTCTAGAAGACATGCTCAGAGCCTGTGTCATATCTTTTGGCATGAAATGGGAAGACTGCCTTCCATTTACCGAGTTCTCTTACAACAACAGCTTTCAAGCAAGTGCAGGCAAAGCTCCGTTTGAAATCCTCTATGGCAGAAAGTGCCGTACCCCTCTCAACTGGTCTGAAACAGGCGAACGTCAACTTCTTGGCAATGACTTGATCTCAGAAGCCGAAGAGATGTGCAAAGTCATGCGTGAGAATCTCAAGGCCGCTCAGTCGCGTCAGAAGAGCTACTATGACGGCAAGCATCGTGATTTGGCCTTCAACATTGGTGATCATGTCTATCTCCGTGTGTCTCCGATGAAAGGCACCCAAAGATTCGGTATCAAAGGAAAGCTTGCTCCTAGATACGTCGGGCCTTTCAAGATTCTTGGCAAAAGAGGCGATCTAGCCTATCAACTTGAGCTCCCTTCCAACTTCGCCAATGTTCATGATGTGTTCCATGTGTCTCAACTCCGCAAATGCTTCAAGGCACCTGAACGCATGATTCCGTTTGAAGAGATTGATCTTCAACAAGACTTGTCCTACCGAGAGCATCCCGTTGCTATTCTCGAAGAAACCGAACGCAAGACCCGCAACAAGTCCATCAAATTCTTGAAAGTCAAGTGGTCACATCAGACCGACCGAGAAGCTACGTGGGAACGAGAAGATCATCTTCGTTCCGAGTACCCTTCCTTTTTCCAGTCCTAGATCTCGGGACGAGATCTTTTTGTAGTAGAGGAGAGTTTGTAATGCCCCGGATGTAATACTTTCCCTTTTGGGCATATAATATATCTCCGGCTTCATCTATTCCATTTCGGGTTCTTTGTCTTTCGGGTTTTCGTCGTTTGTTGTGTGCGTGTGTGGCATTCATTCATATCATGTAGACATGTGCATCGCATTGCATTTGTGTTGTCGGTTGCATCCGGTTCCACGCGTTCCTTCCCGTTGTTCGTTTCGCGTTCCGGAGCTCCCTCACGTGTCCGTGGCGTCCCGTAGGCCTACTTTGGTGTTTGGCCGTGTAACGTTACCGGTGTGGCGCGAGACTTGTCGTGTGTCGTTGTTTTGTTGTGTGTAACCTGCCTGTCAAATCTCGTCGCGTTTCGAGTCCGTTTGCTACCCCAACAGTTATTCGTGTGGGCTCAAAGTGCCTCCGCTTTGAGGCCCAATACACCCCCCTCCAACAGCCCACTTCCCTCCTCTTGGCCCATCCTAACTCCCCTCGCGATCGGATCCGTCGGATCGCGATCGGAGGGCTCCAAAACCCCCAAATCCCTCAAACCCTAGCACCTACCATATATATAACATCCCCATGCCATTTTTGGTAGCCTACACTCCCTCCACCTACCTCTAGCCTCACCTCCCCTCAATTTCCGTGCCAGGCTCGCAAACCAGAGCAGTTCCATCGCAGATCGAAGCAGCAGCCGAGCCGCCGCCGTTTTCCTCGCTGGATCGGGAGGAGTCCCGATCTGGGATCACCAGGGTCAACGCATCGAGCGCCGCCGGTTCCCGCCTCCGAGGCCGAGCCTCCCGCATCGAGCGCGGGCCAGATCCCACCGCACCGAGCCGCCGAGCCTCTTCGGTCGATTCACGCTCGCCCCGCGGACCACATCGCCAGCGTCGACCGAGGGCCTCCTCCAGCCGCCTCGATCCGCAACAGCGAAGGCCCAGCCGGCGCTCTCCTCCTTCCCGGGCCCGTCGCCAGCATCGCCTTAGCGGGCCGCCGCCGCCCGAAGGCCTCCCTCCAGCGCCAGGCTCCCACGGGCCGCAACCACCGCGCAGCAGGCCGCCACCACCCGAGACGGGCCAGGCCGTATCTCCCGCAGCGCCGGATGCCTCCAGGCCGCGCCGCTCCTCGCGGGCCGCAGCCGCCAGGCTCCCTCGGCCCAGCCGCCGTCCCTTCCAGGCCGAGGCCAACCGGCCCGCTCCTCCAGCCGACAGAGGCCGCCGCCCGCCACTGTAGCTCCACAGCCGCGCCCGAGGCCCGATCCAGCCCGTTTGCAATTCCAGATCTGAGGTTTACTTCAAAAACCCCTAGATCTAGTCCCCAGAATTTTGATCTCTGATGCTATTTTCAATTGATGATAACTTTGTGTGTGTTGCTCCGATTTGAGTGAATGAGGTGTCCAGACGTTCGTGGTGACTAGCACTACGATTCATTCCATTGTGCCATGCATATTGGAGGTCATCTAGATGCTTGTTTTTCTGTTGCAAGAGTGCATCCCGATATAAACTGCTGCTATGTGTTGTTTTTATGCTATCTTTGCATAGTGATATCTTTTAGCTCGTTTATCCGAATGATGCAAATGACTTGTCCACGTGTTCGTCTTGCCATGCTCTACATGTTGTTTGTGTTAGGTTGCATGATAGATTTATTCTTGCCATGTATATCTTCGTTGCAAAGTGCCATGTGGCTGTCATGTTGTTTAACTTGTTATGAAATGCCATCTTGTTGAGCTCATTGCTATCGTTGTGTTTATCTCCATGATGCATGCTTGTGTTTTTCGGAATCACCATCATGTGTACTTTGATGTGGTGCTTACCACTTTCCATGTTTAGTTTCGAGGTGACTTAAACTTGCTCTTTTAGATGCCATGATGAAACTGCTATTTTAACACTTAGTGGTCTTTCACCAAGTCTGAAATCTGTAACGTTCCGATGCCATGTTTGCGTGCTGTTCTAGGACAAACCATGATAGTTTTGGAGTGTCTCTTGATGGTTCCTTGTAGTAGATATTGTTGGTTTCCATTCATGTTCTCACATGCTTATTTAAGTGGCTGTAGCATGTTTAACTTTTGCTCCAAAGTTTCAATAAAATTCTGCTGTCAGAATTTTATTGTCAAGTTCAATATGTCCAAGCTTGTTGCTATTGATCTGTGGCTCCTTTGGGGGTGCACCTTTGGACTTATTTGATGTAGGATATGTCTAGTTTATGTTCATGCTCTTTGCCATGGTGTTTGAGTGCTGTAGCTTAATAATCTAGTGCTCCGAAGTTGCTATGTTGCTGTAATTTTCAGCTTTCGCCTATTTCTTGTTTCGGGCATAACTTTTAGCCCGTAGCTCCGATTTCAGCGAGTCTTATATGAAACTTGATTGATTTTTCGTGTAGAATCATAATCTCCTGTTGTTATCATGTTTTGAGGTGTTTTGCTTGAGTGCTATTATCCGTGCTCCGTGTGCTCTCGTAGTGCATCCATCATGCATACATCATTTTGAGTGCGCATTGCATCTTGTTGATTCGTGCCTTGTGTGATTGTATTGTTTAGAGCCGGAAGCTAAGACCGAGTACGAGTACGAGCATGAGGTTACCAACGAGGTTGAGCACGAGGACCCTTCTTACGATCCGAACGACTACTCTTCAGGCAAGATGACCGAACCCCGATAACATTACTATCTTTGCCTATTGCTAGTAGTTCCGCTCTATAGTTTTGCCTCGATGCCCATGCCTTTCATGTCAGCCTCCTACTTGTAACCATTACCATGTTTAACCACCCTACCTATGCAAACCGTTGCTTGGCTAAGTACGCTTCGCTCAGCCCTTCTTATAGCATTGCTAGTTGCAGGTGAAGTTTGAAGATGCTTGCTTCATGTTGAAGTTTTGTTGGGTTATATCACACTATATATAATGCTTAAAATGAAATCATCTATATGTTGGCAAGGGTGGAAGGCTAAGCCTTTTGCTTGGTGATTTGTTCCACTCATGCCGTTAGGAACCGTTTAAACCGGTGTTATGTTCCTTGATTATGCGTTCCTTACACGGTTGGGGTGTATGGGACCCCCTCGATAAACCGCTAAGTGCTAAGTCTTTTCCAGCAAGTCCCAACATTGGTACTATTTGCCTAATAACTAAATAAACTTGCATAGGGAGTAATTAACCCTCTTTCTTAATTCAACAACCCCGGGTCAGTGCTCCACATGAGTGTTGGTCCGAAACGGGGAGTCTGCGGGGCCACCTCGAGGGAACTCAAGGTCTGGTAAAAACCTGTAGATTCGCCCATCCGTTCGTGGCCTGAGACTAGATACGCGCGGCTATTGTCAGGGTGTCGGCACGCCGGGAGGATTTGCTGGATTAGCCTTACCTTAGTTCGGAGTATCTTGAGCACGGGATTCCGAGAATACTCGGGTCTTCCCACCTTGGAGTTGCGACTCCGCGGATCGTGGGCTTGTAATGGGCCAAGTTGGAACACCCCTGCAGGGTTATGAACTTTCGAAAGCCGTGCCCGCGGTTATGTGGCAGATGGGAGCTTGTTAATATCCGGTTGTAGATAACTTGACACAATGTTCCAATACACTACCAGCGTGTGTACCGTGACTGTCAATTTCCGAATAGGGATTCGGGAGTTGAACACGGTGGGGTTATGTTTGTTGAGCTTTAGACTAGGATCACTTCGTGATCACCTCTCGACCGAGGCACTTCTCTTCTCGCACTCTTTCACGTAAGCTAGTGCTAGTTGCTGCTGCAGACACTTATTCTTTTCTTCAGCCTTATCCTCTCCCAAGGCTTAAATAGTCTTGTTACCCGAGAACGGGATTGTTGAGTCCTCTGTGGCTCACAGTTACTTCACCACACCAGATGCAGGTCCGATGGTGAGCTATCCAGGTGATGGCACCGAGCTAGACTGGGAGTATGACGAGGAGCGTAGTCGATACTATGTTCATTATCCGGATGATCAGTAGTGGAGACTTCTACTAGGATTCGATCCGACCTGTGGATTTAATTTATGTTTGGTATCTTGTCATTTGGATTTTACCCTTAGAGGGCTGTGATGTTTTATTGAATGATGATTGAGACATGTATTGTATTTGTGTGACATGGCGAGTGTAAGCCAACTATGTTTATGTTTTCCATCCCCCTTTTTACATGAGTTGTGCAAAGATACCAGACTTGCGATCATTCCAGCATGGGGTTATGTCTCTAAGTCGTGCCTCGACACGTAGGAGATATAGCTCCATCCTGGGCATTACAAGAATTACTAATGCAATAGTACAAATACATTATAGTTTAAATAAATAAGCATAAGCTATAAGAACATTCACAATGAGAATTACTAGTGCAATTGTAGTACAAATACATTATAGTTCAAATAAATAAGCATGAGTTAAAAAAACATAAACAATGAGAATTACCAAGGCAATTATAGTACAAAAACTACATTATACTTCAAATAAATAAGCATAGGTTCAAAAATATTACAAATTCAACATTAAAACATGTTTGAGATCATCTGGGTCGTCATGGTAAAGCAACTAGTAAAAAATCAACATTACAGTTCAACATTGCGACTAAAAATAGTCGGGATCATCTGGATCACAATCCGTCTCTTCTTCATGGTCAGTTCTAGCCTCATCATCAGTATCACGCGTGTCATCAAGGATGTTGTCCTCATATTGACCGTCATCGTCACCTTCATCGACAATGCCTAGACGTAACCGTTCAAGCATTGAGAGGTCTTCCACGTTCGTAACCTCTTCTTCTTCCTCTTCGGCTTCTTCTTCTTCACTGTCAATGTGTACTTCCATGCGTGGATGGATGTTGAGACGGCCTCTAGGCCCATGTTCTTCTTGGAAGAATTCTCCATCATATGTGTCAGGGTCGATGTGAGGTTGATAATCCTCTTCACTGGGGGAAGGATGTTTACCATGTGGCGTCACATCGTACACGACCCAGCCCTTAAGGTACTTCTTTTGGCATGCGTACTTGATATAAAAAACTTGCGTCACCTGTTGAGCCACAATATAGACATCTTCACATTCTAATTTGCTGTCTTGTAGAATTTCGACTTGCCCAATATCATCCCTCTGCCTAACCTTCTCCGGATCAAACCAATGGCATTTGAAGACAATGACTTTCGGAGGATTTGCCCCAAAGTAATGTAGTTCATGTATTTCATCAAGTCTTCCATCATACTCAACTCCATTGCAAATAGCCGACACTCCCGTGTTCCTTGATTTTAGAACGTCCCGACATTCCTCGTTCCCATGTGTGCGGAAGCGATACCCATTGCTGTCGTATTTGTCAAATGTACCGACCTTATAGTCAAACCCATTAGGAACTTGCTTCAACTCTTTGTCCAATATTGACGCACCTTACAAGTTTAAGAGGGAATGATAGGTGTATTAGTTGCACGTAATACCAACTTCAAGTGTTCCAATAAGTATACCTTACCTTTTCTCTGAACCAAGAAATGAAACTGTAATTGTCGTCTCCTTCGCCAGCAAGAAGCTCATAGTCTTCGAGTGAATCACGTTCGTCCCCTCCATTCGATAATTGGGCAATGAATTCACTTCCCAATGAGAAATAAGCGGAGTTAAGAGAGAAACATGTGAGTAAATGTTACATAATGTACCAACAGTTACTCAATGTATGGCCGCACTTCTTGAAGGTTGGTGAGGATATACAACGTACGCGATTTCCACTCTTTCAGATCCAAATTCTTTGAACAAGAAGCACCCACAGGTCCGAGTTGCCCTTTGAAGAGGTTGAGCTTGGATTCATTCTTAGGGTCGCCAGTATTGTATCGAGACTTTGCATTATGCAAGCTTGGAATATTGGTCACATAGCGTGATGTCATGAAGTTTGTAATCTCCTCCACCAAGAATGCCTCGGCTATGGAGGCTTCAATTCTATATTTAGCTCGAAGAGTCTTCTGCATTCTCTCAAGTCCATAGCACCAACGATTCTGCACAGGGCCACTCATTCTTGCGTCGGAAGGGAGGTGTAAAATCATATGTTCCATCGGATTAAAGAATCCTGCTGGAAAGATCTTCTCTAGCTTGCAGAGCAACTCGGGGGCCCGTTCTTCCATCTCATCTATCACAGTAGGAGATACTTCTTTAGCACAAAGAACACGGAAGAAATAGCTAAGCTCTGCCAATACTTCCCTATCGTCCTCAGGGATATAGCCTCGAATCATCACCGGCATTAACCGCTCAAGCCATATGTGCCAATCATGACTCTTCATTCCGTTGAGTGATGGCTTCTCGCCCCTCGTTGGTTACCCCAAGTGGAAGGTTTGAGATGCAGTGTAGCGGAAGTTTTCCCTTGGCAATACCAAGGATCGATTTCCCTGAGACTCCCAGTTTCAACAAGAAGGTGTCAACTGCTAACGGCGCCAGATATTAGCAATCAACGTGGACCTGCACACAGATACAAATAACTTTGCTCCCAACGAGTACAGAGAGGTTGTCAATCCCTCCGGCCTTGTAGTTTACAAAGGATCAAACGCAAGTGATAATAGTGATAGGTATAATTGCAATAGTAAGTAAAAAGCGGAAAGTAAATAGCGGATGTGATCAATGATGGTAATATGGACCGGAGTCTCATGACGTTCACTAGTGATGTCTCTCTCCCAAAAGACGATAAAACAGCTATGTGAGGTGAACGAATTACAGCTGGGCAATTGACAGGACCATGTGCGCAAACCAATGCTGACTAAGTTGCAAGAAAGGTAGAGGTTCAAAGCATGGGCGGTACGCCGAGGTAAGTAGACCGAAATCCATCTGCATCTACTACTAATCATCCACCTTGAGATATCTATCCAGAACATCTCGCTGGTATTAAGTTGCGAGTCCCACCCATAGTGTAAACTCAAAGCAACAGACAACTGCATTAAAAGAACTTTGCGTAAAGTAAACAATCCTTGCACCCGCGGGCACAAGCACCGTTCTTTTCGCCCTTGTGGCAACAGCACATCCCCTAGACTTATGTTTCTGTCACTCAAGCTAGTCATCGAGGGGCATGAACCCACAATCAAGCATAACGTTCCCTCTTGGAGTCACTACCTACTACTTGGCCAAAGCAATAAATAACAACGGAGAACATGCAAGAATTACTTACGAACATAAATATAAAAGAGGTGAATCAAATATATTACTCAAACACAATCTGAACATAATCTCATAATCCATCGGATCCCAGCAAACTCAACATAGCAACAGCATAAGGATTACATATGTGCCTCGATCATGTAGGGCAGCTCACGAGGACTAATTAGTGAAGCACAAGAACGAGAGGAGAACATCACATAGCTACTGGTCATGGACCCATGGTCCAAGGGAGACTACTCACAACTCATCCGGGAGGTGTCCATGGTGGTGGAGAAGCTCCCGGTGGTGATCCTCCCCTCCGGCAGGGTGCCGGGAAGAGTTCTCCTGGTGCTCCCGATCTTGGAAGCGGCGGCGGCGGCGGAACAGAGATGAGATCGCGGAAAAGGGTTTCCGTCTCGAGGGTTTTGGGAGACGGTCTAAATATATGCCAAAGGGGGGCACCAGACGAGGCTCGGGGGGCCAGGCGCCCCCCCCCGGCGCGGCCCAGGGGGGCGCGTCACCAGGGCGCCTGGAGCCCT
>LR738714.1:846085407-846108454 GCA_902687465.1 Secale cereale | reverse complement strand
CCCCCCCCCCCCGGCTGTACTTTGGCTACCGGGAACCTTCTGGAACGCTGATTTTTTATATAATTTTCCAAGATTTTTCTGGCAGTTCTCGTAATGGGAAAACCTGAAATACAAAAACAGCAGAAAACAGAAACTGGCACTGGGGTGCACTGAGTTAATAGGTTAGTCCAAATATGATCAAAAGTGTATGGAAGTGTATAAATATCATAGCAATATCACCCAAAAGAGGCATGGAGCAAGCAGAAATTATAGATACGTTTTGGACGTATCAACATCCCCAAGCTTAATTCCTGCTCGTCCTCGAGTAGGTAAATGATAACAAGAATAATTTCTGTGGTGACATGCTATTAACCATATAGGACTTTTTTGTAGTCATATGACAAAAGCTTACTAAGAAAATGAATCTATAGTAATTAAGTTGCCTCATGAGAAAATCACAAAGAACTGAAAGTTTTACAATATGATACTGAAACATCAAATAGATTTGTAATGAACATGGTGTGCAAATATGATAAAGTGATATCTCGCTTGCCCCCTTTAGTGAAGCAAAACATAAATGCAGGGGCACCTCCAAGGTTTAAGTGATGACTAGATACAATGATTTCAAAATAAACGATATCACAATCATGCAAAAGACAATGCTACGTTGGGACAATGCACATTACACTCAGAATGACAATCATGCTCTCAGTAGTTGGTGCTTTAAAAAGAAGGTGGAGACTCTCGAACCGTGGCTTTTGTTGGCAAGGTTGAAAACCCGTAGTCGGAAACAAAGACAAAACATGTACCAGAGCTCTCGGTTTTAAAACAGAGGTAAAAATATATTATTATTATTTTAGATCATGCATGTTTCGTCAACGAATGCTAGCAGACAACTCAATCACTTCTTGAGATGGTCAAGTTTCGAGGAACGGCTCCCGAATGAGGACGATCACATCCTCTTAATCTCCTTTGTTTATCACTGCCAAAGTTTTCTGATTTCTCATGAACAAAGCGTGAAGGAGGGTTTGTTTGTTATATTAATTTTGAGCTGGGCGCACTCAATGCCAGTTCCTTCTCGTATTATGGGTTTGCACATTATACATGCAATCCCGGGGTGAAGCTTGTCCAACTTAAAAAGATCATGAATTAACCACTGCTTCCTCATGAACTTACAACAGAGGCACAAAATAGGGATGCTTTTTTTCTTTGAATAATTTCGAGATGGTACATGCAAGTCTTCGTTAGGAATGGCAGGTAAATACCATGTAGGAAGGTATGGTGGACTCATATGGCATAACTGGTATAAAGGAATTTGGATGCACAAGCAGTCAGTCCGCTTAGTACAGGCGAAGGTTAGCAAAAGACTGGGAGCGACCAACTAAGAGAGCAATGACGGTCATAATCATGCAGAGCGACAAAGCAACAATGAATCAGGCATGGAAGTTATATCGCTACTCAGAAACTAAAGATCATCAAGGCTTGACAGACTTTCTTTACAGTCTTAAATATGCGTGAGCATACGCCAAGTCAATCAAAATAAATTCTTTGAAGGAAGATATTACTAAACCATATCACATCATAGGCAAACAAATCATGTTGGTACTCCAATAACACATTGGGAACCCCCCAGCTATTTGAGACTAACCATAAGAAAACATGAACTACTAAGCGTCATTATGCACGTAGCATCTTCATCATAGACATATCAACCAATGCAACAGAAGCAAACTCTCTTAATAAGATAAGCCTGATAACTAAAGAGAGTTCAAGCAACCAACTAAACAAAAGCTCTTTAAAAAGATAAGCATGAAAACTGAGAGCTGAACATGATAGTAGCTATTAAAAGACAAAGAACACACACAACAGAGATAGACATGAAAATTCTATGTTATGTTCTAGGTAGAAGTGGAGCGTGTTTCTCTCCCACATAAAGAAAGCTGAGTTCCGACTCATTATGAAAAGCTAAAGAAAACTAAAAAGGAAAACTAAAAGCAAGACGCTCCAAGCATAGCACATAACACATGAAGTGATAAAAATATAGTGGAACGAAAGACGAACTGATAATGTCGATGGAGAAGGGGATGCACGGGGGCATCCCCAAGCTTAGACGCTTGAGTCTCCTTGAATATTTCTTGGGGGTGCACGGGGGCATCCCCAAGCTTGAGCGTTTGACACTCCTGAATCTTTTTATCATCCTCCCTCGCACACTTGAAAACTCCCTTCATACATAACTCATCATAATCTGATTAGCGAGGTTAGTACCCATAATAAAATAATTGTTCCTTGCTGGAAATAAAGATATTCTTGAAGTTCTACTGTTTCTCAAGATTGCCAAAAGGTTTTTGCAAAGAAAAAGCAAGCTCTAGGTTTGCAAAATGAAGGAAAGGCAAAGCAGGACAGAATCTGTGAAAAACAGAACAGCAGGTAGTAAATGATCTTTTCGGGGCACTTCTGCAACTCTAATCAAAAAACTCAAAACAGACGCACGAAAGACAATTATATAGAGCACGCTGTCGAAACAATTCAGACCAAAAAGATGATCTGGTGATTTTATACGAATTTTTCTATCCAAGGACAGAATCTGTTTCCTGGACAGCACGTCACAACTTTTGAACTTTCTTGCAATCAGAGGCTACACTTGGCACAAAATTGAAAAGCAAAGATACAATGATGATGCTACAGTAGTAACAATATCAAGACACAACAAAAGCAAAATAAATTTATTCATTGGGCTGCCTCCCAAAAGCGCTTTCTTTTATGCCTTTAAGCTAGGCATAATGCAAAGAGATCAAGTTTTATCAAGAGTAAAAGAATAGCTAGCCCGTACAACGGACTCAAAAGGTAACTTAATCTTCTTTCGAGGGAAGTGTTCCATCCCTTTATTGAGAGGAAACTGAAATTTTATATTCCCCTCTTTCATGTCAATGATAGCACCAACGGTGCATAGAAAAGGACGTCCCAAAATAATCGGACATGAAGGTTCACATTCAATATCCATAATAGTAAAATCAACGGGAACATAATTGTCATTGACAATGATAAGAACATCGTCAATCCTCCCCAAAGGTTTCTTTATGGAAGAATCAACGAGACGAACACCAAAAGAACAAGAATCAAAAGGTTTCAATTTAAGCATATCATATATTCTTTTGGGCATAACAGAGGTACTAGCACCAACATCACATAAAGCATAGCAAGAGAAGTTATTCAACTTAATTTTTATCATAGGATCCCAACCATCTTCTAGCTTTCTAGGTATGGAGGCTTCTAGTCTAAGTTTCTCCTCCCTAGCTTTGATGAGAGCATTAGTGATATGCTCTGTGAAGGCAAGATTAAGCGTGCTAGTGTGGGGATCTTTAGCCATTCTTTGTAGAAAGGTGACAACTTCTGAGATACTACAATTATCAAAATTAATTTTATCATTATTGGGCAGAATTGTAGTGTTATCTTCTTTGTTTGAATTGCTCTCTAATATAAGAGTTTGAACGTCTTCCCATGTTTGGGGAAGCATAGGAGCAACTTTAAACTGAGGCTCATACTCTTTTCCCGGAAGACCATGCCATGGGCATAACTCTCCATCAAGACTAACATAATCACAAGGTTTATTACTTTTGTAGATCCCGACAAAGGTGATTGGCGTAATGGAAGAAGGGGTGTAGTCCTCCCATCTAGTGTTTTTGGTGGAACTCATAGCAGCAAGCAAGTAAGATAACTATTTTTGTGATTTTCGATAAAAGGTACTAAAGCAAAACTGAAAGGTAAACTAACAAGACTAAAAAGCAAAGGTAAAAGATAGCGTGCAACTCCCCTATCCTGAAGAGTGGAGTCCCCAGCAACGGCGCCAGAAAACTTTGCTTGATGGCTTCTCGCCCCTCGTTGGTTACCCCAAGTGGAAGGTTTGAGATGCAGTGTAGCGGAAGTTTTCCCTTGGCAATACCAAGGATCGATTTCCCTGAGACTCCCAGTTTTAACAAGAAGGTGTCAACTGCTAACGGCGCCAGATATTAGCAATCAACGTGGACCTGCACACAGATACAAATAACTTTGCTCCCAACGAGTACAGAGAGGTTGTCAATCCCTCCGGCCTTGTAGTTTACAAAGGATCAAACGCAAGTGATAATAGTGATAGGTATAATTGCAATAGTAAGTAAAAAGCGGAAAGTAAATAGCGGATGTGATCAATGATGGTAAAATGGACCGGAGTCTCATGATGTTCACTAGTGATGTGAGGTGAACTAATTACAGCTGGGCAATTGACAGGACCATGTGCGCAAACCAATGCTGACTAAGTTGCAAGAAAGGTAGAGGTTCAAAGCATGGGCGGTACGCCGAGGTATATAGACCGAAATCCATCTGCATCTACTACTAATCATCCACCTTGAGATATCTATCCAGAACATCTCGCTGGTATTAAGTTGCGAGTCCCACCCATAGTGTAAACTCAAAGCAACAGACAACTGCATTAAAAGAACTTTGCGTAAAGTAAACAATCCTTGCACCCACGGGCACAAGCACCGTTGTTTTCCCCCTTGTGGCAACAGCACATCCCCTAGACTCATGTTTCTGTCACTCAAGCTAGTCATCGAGGGGCATGAACCCACAATCAAGCATAACGTTCCCTCTTGGAGTCACTACCTACTACTTGGCCAAAGCAATAAATAACAACGGAGAACATGCAAGAATTACTTACGAACATAAATATAAAAGAGGCGAATCAAATATATTACTCAAACACAATCTGAACATAATCTCATAATCCATCGGATCCCAGCAAACTCAACATAGCAACAGCATAAGGATTACATATGTGCCTCGATCATGTAGGGCAGCTCACGAGGACTAATTAGTGAAGCACAAGAACGGGAGGAGAACATCACATAGCTACTGGTCATGGACCCATGGTCCAAGAGAGACTACTCACAACTCATCCGGGAGGCGTCCATGGTGGTGGAGAAGCTCCCGGTGGTGATCCTCCCCTCCGGCAGGGTGCCGGGAAGAGTTCTCCTGGTGCTCCCGATCTTGGAAGCGGCGGCGGCGGCGGAACAGAGATGAGATCGCGAAAAAGGGTTTCCGTCTCGAGGGTTTTGGGAGACGGTCTAAATATATGCCAAAGGGGGGCACCAGACGAGGCTCGGGGGGCCCAGGCGCCCCCCCGGCGCGGCCCGGGGGGGGGGGCGCCACCAGGGCGCCTGGAGCCCTGGTGGACCCCCCCGGCTGTACTTTGGCTACCGGGAACCTTCTGGAATGCTGATTTTTTATATAATTTTTCCGAGATTTTTCTGGCAGTTCTCGTAATGGGAAAACCTGAAATACAAAAATAGCAGAAAACAGAAACTGGCACTGGGGTGCACTGAGTTAATATGTTAGTCCAAATATGATCAAAAGTGTATGGAAGTGTATAAATATCATAGCAATATCACCCAAAAGAGGCATGGAGCAAGCAGAAATTATAGATACGTTTTGGACGTATCATTGAGCTTCAATTTATCAAGATTCGCTGCGCTCATAAGGTTTCCTGCATACCCACCAGGGAACAACAAATTTTTGAACCACATGAGTATCTCCTTATTTTGTTCCCTAGTAAGAACAAACCTCGCCTTTGGCGTACTCCAGTTTTTCTTGCCCTCAGGTTGTCGCAAGTTTCGTACGGGTCTATCACATAGCTTCAGTACATCAAGTCTAGCCTTAGTATTATCCTTCGTCTTCTCGGCAATGTTGAACAATGTGCCAAAAATGGCCTCGGCGATATTCTTTTCAGTGTGCATTTCATCAATGTTATGTGGAAGATCGAGCTGGTGAAAGTAGGGGAGATCCATAAGCATGGCTTATGAGTCCACGCATGTTCTTCGTTATATCCCAAGAAATACCCTGGACTTTTGGGATCAGGCTGGACAACATTTAGTTGATCACCAATTTGTTCACCCGTCATCTCAGGTGCTGAGTGTTCAACGACTTCACCTTTCATGAAGTTCTTCTTGTCTTGTCTGAATGGATGGTCAGGACGCAAATGTTGTCTATGAAAATCGAAGCAAGAATACTTGCGACCATGCTGCAACCAATGTCACTGCATGCTTTCCTTGCACCTTGGGCATGGGAACCTCCCATGCACAGACCACCCCATGAAAAGTGAATACGCAGGTAAGTCATGAAGTGAGTACATGGTACCAAACATGCATTGTGAAGTTCTTTTTGCTAGCAGCGTCGTATGTCCGTATCCCGTTCACCCAAGCTTCTTTCAAGTCATCTATCAGTGGTTGGATGTACACACTTATATTCTTCCCTGGGTACTTGGGACCTGGAATTATCAACGATAGGAACATGTGCTTGCGTTGCATTATGGCACCATGGGGGAGGTTGAGGGGAACAACAAACACTGGCCAACAACTATATGTCTTTGACACCATACCAAACGGCTTGAACCCATCGAGTCCGATGGCAACTCGTGCATTCTTTGCCTCTTTTGCTTTATCATGATGTATTCGATCGAAATTCTTCCATGCTTGGGCACAAGACAGATGTATCAATATCGGTCTCCCATGATCATCTTTGTCGCGTCTTATCCCATATTTGGGCCATGTCATCTGTTTGGCTGTATCTTTGTTCAAGTAAAGACGTTGAATTCTTGGCAAGATTGGAAAATATCGAAGAACATTTGCGGGGACGTTTCTCTGCTTCTTCGTACCATCACTGAGGTCTCTCTCGACATACCTAGAGGCTTTGCACTTGGGGAAATACTTGTCATCGGCATACTCTTTCATAAATAAGACACATCCGCTTGGACAAGCATTTATCTGCTCTTAGGGCATCTTAAGTGCACGAAGGATTTCTTCGCTTCATACCAGATTTTAGCCAGTTTGTGACCTTCAGGGAGAGAGCGACCCCAAGAGGTCACCATCGAATTAAAGCAATCTCTGCTCATGTTGAACTGGGTCTTTATAAACATTGCTTGTGCAATGGAATCCAGCTGACATTGGTTTGTGTGGTCATGAAGAGGTTGTTGTGAGGAATTCAGCATTTCTAAGAAGGCCCTCGCAGACTCCTCCGGTTCTTCCTCTGATCCCTCTTCACGTGCATCGTTGAAGTCAGCTACGATGTCGACGATCCCGGTACCATTGTCGTCGGTTCGCCGACACACCACCTCTTCTCTGCTACGTTCAGGCTCGCCATGAAGGGTCCATCGGGTATACCCACGCTTAAACCCATGCTTCTGCAGGTGCACACTCATCATATTCTTCACTTGTTCTCTGCCGCTGCCACACTTCATGCAGGGGCACCAACTTTTTCTTTGGCCACTAGCAAATGTTGCCTCTACGAATTCACTGGTCTTCTTCACCCATTCAGTGGTCATGCCAGCTTGACTAGGGTGGCCAGTGTACATCCACTCACGATCATCCATACTGGTACTTGCACTGACAGTATGGGCACCAAATTCATATTCATCAAGTTATGTATAATGTAATTAAGACTAGATACACAACTAATTACCTTTGTCACATTATTGACGCCATGGTTTTAATTTTTTACCATACAAAAGGGAAATGGGCATTCATGGATTGAATCCTATCGCTAATAGGTAAAGATGGGTCCTAATCCCACCCGAGTACGTGTAGATTGGGTTCGTTCCTGTGCTCTACTCCGGTCCGAGGCAAAATTTCGGCAGCACATCCCCGCTGTTCTCCAGATACACGTCCCGACAACAAGCCGATAGAATGTGCACCCGAAGAACAACGAGGTGGCGCTGACGAAATTTGCCGAGGACTGAAGTAGAGCACGGGAAACGAAACCCAATCTACACATACTCGGGCTGTCCATGGATAACGTGGACAATTCGAAAGGACGACAGTTATAAATATGCAAAGACATGCATATTTATGGATGCCACCCTTTCGAACGGGAGACGCCTGGGTTACGAGATTTGACATGAAAATAAAATCTAGTGGCATTGGCACGATGAATGGAACGAAGCAAATAGGGGAGGAGGAGGAGGAGGTGACGGTCAAGCTCACCCCTAGACCGTAGAGGCGGTAGTCGAACGACGATGGCAATGGCAACGGGACGGACAGTGCTCCTGGAGGTGAAGAGAAAATCCCTGCACATGAAAAGCACCGGCACAACCAACATAAGTACTCGCAGAACAATCTATATACAAGCATCATCAACATCATCTCGCAGTTCAAGAACATTTAAAGAATATAAGCAAGAAAGAAACCACAGAAGTGACCGACCTCTCGTGCAGGGTTGGTGCTTGGTACAATAATGAAAACACTGAAATTGATTCATATTTACAGATTACTTGTAGGGAAACAATGGCCCCCCTTGCATTCTACTCCTACTTTGACAATCATATATATGTGTAGCAAGACTAGACTCCCTGGCTTGTCTTCTCCAATCTAAGCATGTTGCAAAAAGCGGAGCATTTAATTTCTTAAGAGCATCCATCAAAAAATGAAAATTTTCCTTGCAGAACAACCATATTATTGACACGCACAAGGCTGCCTTGTACTAAGAATTTTCGGATGAAGAAAATGAAAAGGGATACATCCATCATCAAATCATCCATACATCCATCTACGCATTCATCCTTACATACATATATAAATCCATCCACAGATACTGCAATACATACATCTATCCATCTAAAAAGAATACGAACAGAGATGGGGAGCGGTGCTCACCGTGGGGTGCGGCAGAGGGGGCTGAGGGCAGAGCGTGAGGTGGTGCCCGGCTTCGGTGGTGACCAGCGGCGGCGGATGCGTAGGCGGGAACCGGCAGCGGTGCTGCCAACGGCAGCCGTGGTGCTAGGGCAGGGGAGGACGGCCAGGTGGCGGTCGCGCCATTGTAGGAGGACGGGTGGGGGCGCAGTGGACAAGGGCCCCGACGGCGGTGCGGTGGAGGCGGAGACGGGTGGCGGCGATGTTGTGGAGGTGGAGACGGGCGGCGGCGACGCGGTGGAGCCGGGGACGGGCGGTGGCGGCAGCGGGGATAACCTAGCGTGGTGGAGACAGAGGAATCGGGATGATGCGGTCGGGTGTGGTTTTTTTTTTAGTTTCCATTAAGTTGGCGTCAGTGGGTCCAAAACGAGATGGCAAAGCAAGGCCCGGTGTGAGTTTTTTTCTATAGGTTTGCCGTCAGCAGGGCAGAGAACAGACGACAAAGTAATTACCTTTGCCGTCAGTAGGTAACTAAAACAGACGGCAAAACTACGGCGCCGTTACCCACTGTCAGACAAGACGGCGAAGAGCAGGTTTGCCGTCTTCTTTTCTTTGCCGTCAGCCTTTTGCTAGATTTGCCGTCAGCAACCTCCGGCACAGACGGCAAAGCAGAGATTTGCCGTCAGGCATACTTTGTCGTCTGCAGGTGACGGCAAACCTTTCTTTGCCGTCTACCCCGATGAAATGCTGACAGCAAAGACGCTCACAGACGGCAAACTAGCAGTTTCCTGTAGTGACACCAGGTCGGACGCCACGCATGCACACACACGCGCCCCTACCCTACTCAACGCACGCAGACACGCACGCCCATCATGCACCCGACACATCCTGTGCGTGCTCACATGCACACCCGACGCGGTCGCCGTGGCTTATTGCCAACACACACTAGCACTACTAGATTGTAGTGCACATAATATGCAAAGCCAAGGAAAGTATCAGGTGATACGGGAGTTTAGATGCTCCCATGATACAAGCTCCTAGGAGCCGTTGGGTCGGCTTTGTACTTTTGCAAAAACAGACCTTTTGAAGTGCAAAAAATGCGAACATGTACGACAGCCTTCAAAACCTCCTAGGAGCCGTTGGATCCGTTGGATCTGAGATCCAACGGACCACAAGCTCGTATCATTGGAGCACCTAAGGCTTGCTATCACCTCATAGTTTCCCGTGCAACCCATAGTCGGTTGTTTGTCCTATAAAAATACTTCTATTCATCGTTGTAAATCAGGCCATTCCTTCAGAGAAAATATCCAGCTTCAAAGCTTACTACTACTTGTGCACGTGTATGTATGTGTGTAGCATGTCTACCACCCGCACGAATCCCTACCACTCATAGTGCAGGACCCCTACCACTAGGAAAATACACTTAGAAGGTAAAACCCTACCACCCATAGAACACCCCTACAGTTGTACTTTGGGCTAACAGTGGTGCCGACATTCATGTCACACGTCAGCGAGTGCGCGGACTGCATGTTGTGGCGGAGCAACTTATGCTCCATTATCGGCCCACGGTGTGCCTAGGGATGCCACACGACTGAACAACATGGTTCCGCGACGGCAACGGGAACCCTTTGCACCACTTCCTCGGCTTGTCCACCTTCAGCGAGTAAACCATGGTGGAAGTGACCCAGGTCATCAAGGTCGACCCAGCCATGCCACCATCCTCAGCTTGCCTCCTCAGCTCCATAACTTCTTTTGGAACGGCCGCCACTCCTTGATGCATACCTTCTTTTCTTCGTACTCTGTTATGCAGCACTTTCGACTTCGACCATGGGCTTGAGGGCGAAACAATGCAAAGTCGATGTGGATGCACGACATGGAGCGCCAGATGTTCCTCCACCTCCGCAAGAGCACACTTGATGGGACAACCAGCCGAGAGTCGAGGAAGGAGAGGATGCTCTTGATGAGGCAGTTGGGCACGTCGCTTAGCGGGTCATCTAGGGCAGCGCAGATCCGCTTGCTAGGTGGCTCCATAGGTTCGCGAGGGTCTATGGCGGCACCTTGGTTCGATCCATCTCTTCTCCGGCCGGGATCTGATTGTATTTCGTGTGGGCTATGCCGTTTCCTGATGATGTGGATCCTAGCTAGGGCTAGGGCTAGGGCGGAAGGAGAAGATGTCTTGCGATTTGGATGCCATAATGTATGCTTAGCCGATTCATCCGACGGCGATTTCGGCCACCTAACCATCTTTTTTATTATAATGAAGGATGACCACCTAACACCATCCGACACATGATTAGTTTTTTTCCAGGGTACAAAATGGAGTTCTTTATTCAAAGTTCTTAAAAATCTCTGAAGCTAATACATGCATGATAGGGGTATAAAATGGAGTTCTTTGTCGATCTATGGGGTGCATCTCCGGTGCCGATCGCTTTGAGGCCCCATGTGGTGGCTGCCAAGCACCTGGTAGGACCCGCACCAACATAGCTTTACAGTGGGAGCGACGATGCCCCTGACGCGGACCAGATGGAGATATGCATGGATGGAGATGGAAGAAGACTGCTAGGGCAGAAGAAGAATATGCGGGGAGATACCCTGCGGCCGCCACCTGCCGTCGGACAACCACTTCCTGCGGCGACGAGGGGAACGACGCAATGAGGGTTGACCTTTTTTTTGCTGTGGTAATGGCACCGCCGGAGTCGCCCGAGAGCGACCCGGGAAGCTAGGGTTTGCGTTCAATTTTTTTTTCTGATAAAGGAGCAATATATATGTGATGAGAGTGCACAAAGCCTAAATCAAACACTTACATGGCTAGCTAGCAATGAAAAGCTCAGAAGAGATCTTAACTAGAGTTAGTTGTTTCTTCTACAATCAGTTACAACAATCTTGTAAAATTACGTAACATTCCCTAAGCACAATGTTGATGCATGTCCAACCTAGTAATTAAAATGTAATAGTACACATGACGAGAAATTGTAATAGAAACCTTAAGTTCCCAACTTGTAGCTAATATGAAGGTGGCAAGCTCTTTAAACTTTGTTAGTTTGATGTTGGTCTTGCCTAGGTTCTGCCAAAGGCCCATAAGGAGCTCGAACAACTCATCGATATTGTCATCTTTGCTATGCTTGATTTCGATCACCTCCAAATTATCACACTTGAAAGACATAAGATTCTGGCTTCGGAGAGCTACATTTCGCTACTTGGCCCTTATAGTCCTCCTCTTTGAGCGATCTGAACACTTTAGGCAGTATAAAACAATTCAAGATATCTGATAGGAGCGAAATCACGTGATAAAATATTGCAATGCATAACATTGTAGGAGTACCTCACAATTTTGCAAAGTAAGCTTTTCCAAGCTACGCGTGCTTTGTAGAAAGCGGTCCAATGCTTTAATGTTTGCAATCGTTTTGAGATCGCATCTGTCAATTAACAACGTTCTCACATTATGGAACATTGGGAGTTTATCTGACATACATTGTATTTCGTCCTGAAACACACAAAAAATATATTACTGTAACGGCATGACTATATGCATACGCAAAGTAAATTACTACCGTTAAAATGACATAATCTTTGGATTAAATAAGTACTCTCTCTGTCCGAAAAAGCTTGTCCCTCAAATGGATGTATCTAGCACCAAGTTAGTGTTAGATACATCCACAGCTTTTTCGGACGGAGGGAGTATATGTATATTATTTTCCTTATGCATGGAGCTCCACCTTGCTAGGATCCAACATAAACGGGAAATTAACCTAGGTGTGAGATAAATCGAGGGAATTAATCTGTGATGAAATGAAGAAACATATATAGACCTAGTTGAGCAACGACATAAACATAAATCAACTACTATAATGGCACGGTCGGCAGTAAAAAATGGAATGAGATCGACTTACCATCATCCTGACACCAAACAATTCTAGATGCCGTATGTTACATATCTTGCATAACTTCTCCCAAAAGCTATCATTCATCTGGTGACATGATGTCACACATAGATACCATTTGGCCAGTAGATAGTTGATAAAAAAGAACGGAAAGAAGTCAGCCTCGGAGCAGCAACCACAATTCCGCGAAACAACTGGTGATGGCCAAGACAATCATCAATTGTGAGGTGTGTTATAGTTTCAGACACAATGTCGTCAAAGTGACAAAAGCAGCTAACGAGGCTCAAATGCTCAAGCACAGGGTACCCGGAACGGAGCTGCTCTGCAAAGCTGCCGTCCAATTGCACACCATGAAGGAGGAGTGTTGTGAGGCGATATGAATTGGCTCCCAAGTCAGGGAGGAACCAGTTTCTCCAACCCCAACTTGAGGCCATGTGAATGTCGATCACCGCGGGGCTGCGCTGGACCCCCCCTGCTTATCCATGTCCAGCACGTCTACCTATCATCAAAGTCTAGAGCCGGGACATGTATCCGGAGCTTATCCAAGGAAGGGGCGGTGTTGAGCCGCAATAGATTGTTGGTGGATTCCTCAAACGGCTGCACTCCTTCTTGCAAGCCCTCTGTTCTCCATAGTTTCGTTTCCAGCACTCTGGATGTCGGCAACAAACTCGACGGTAGAACAACGTCTGGTCGATGTCGAGGCATGGCACCGAGCACCAAAGATGCATCCATCTCCGTGAGAGCACGCTTGGTCGGACCGCCTACCGGGACTCGAGGAAGGAGAGGATGCTCTGTAGGAGGCAGGAGGGCATGTCGCTTAGCCGGTCATCTTCGGCGGCACGGAGCCGCTTGCTGGTGGCTCCATAGGTTGATTTTCGCGAGGGTCTATGGCGGCATGAATCTGCTTGCTGGAGGGCTCCATCGATAGATCCATCTCTTCTCCGGCCGGGATCTGGTAGACCCTAGCTAGGGCTAGGGGCTATGGGCTAGGGCTAGGGCTAGGGCGGATGGAGAGGCTGTTCCAGGAGACCACATTCCTTTGTGGCATCAACCTTGAAGTGGGATTCTTGAAGGATGCGCTGAAGCAACTAAAAAACTACCTTAAATCTGCAGACGCCAAATGGAGATCGGGAGATGAGCTTGTGGCTACGTGGGTTAGCCAGATCAGGGATGCGGCATATGAGGCCAAGAATGCCATTGAAGCGGCATACTACATGGAGAAGAGAAACAGGCTCAAGAAGGGCTTCATGGGTGCCATGTAAGGTATGCTTGCTTGCCAAGTGACCTGATCATCCTTCACACTGGTGCTGAAATACAACGTGTAAAAAGGAAGAAAATGAGATATTTTATAGTGCAAACCATTTGAAAATTAATTTGGATACTAGTGATGTGGAAAAGGTTAATATTGACGATGAGTATCCACAAGATTGTGGTACTATGATCCAAAACATTGAAGATATTAACCTTGTTGGTTTTGGGGATGAGTACAAAGAAATAGTTGGCAAGTTAGTTGACAAAAAGAGAACATAACTCTAGTGTTGTCCCCATCGTGGCCATGGGTGGGGCGGGAAAAAGCACTCACTAGAAAGGTATGCACTTCATCTAGTGCCAAACAACACTTTTAGGCATCACTGTGTGTCAAATGTTCAAGGGCATTGATTTACTAAATTATATAATGAAAGAAATAATTGGGGGAATAGATTAGTCAATTTCTAAGATGAACTAGATGATGCCTCGCGCATTGCTGCAGAATCTTGATTGAAGAAATGCGTAAAAAGTTGATAGAAAAATACTCCCTCCATTCTAGAATATAATATAGACATCTACAATAACGAAATCTGCAATATAATATCGCACCAGATGCATCTGGTGCGAGGACAACATCGATCTATGGGCGCATTTGGTGCTGATCTTTGTGAGGCCCGCCCCGTGGCGGCTAACCACCTAGTAGGACCCACCCAGCAGCACACTACAGGTGATGGTGTAACTTCCATTGAGCCAGAACATCCCTGACATAGACCAGATTGGAAGACAGACATACGTGTGGATGGAGATGGAAGAAGACCGCCAAGGCAGAAGAAGACGTGGGGAGTGACACGGCAGCTGCTGTCTGCCATCAGACATCATCTTCTTGTGGTGACGGGGTGAATGGCATGACGGAGGTGGATCTTTTTTTGTGTGTGGCAGTGGAGGCGCCTCCGAAGTCACTCGAGAGCAACTCGGAATGCTAGGGTTCAGGTTCAGATTGGCTAAGCTATTATATCTAAGGACCAAAATATTTTTAATCTGATCAAGGAACCATATATGTGACAGAAGAGCAGAAAGCCAAAATCAAACAGTTTTGTGGCTAGGTAGCGATGATAACCGCACGAAAAGCCTTCTCACAATTAGTGGCAGCCCAACATCAGAAGATATCTTAACTAGAGTAGATTTTTCTTCTACGATCAATTACGACAATCTTTTAAAATGTAATAGTACACATGACCGGAAATTGTAATGGAAACCTTGAGTTCACAACTTGTAGCTAATATGAACGTGGCAAATCCTTTAAACTTTGGTGAGTTTGATGTTTGTCTTGCCTAGGTTCCGCCAAAGGCCCATAAGGAGCTCAAACAACTCATCGATATTGTCATCTTTGCTATGCTTGATTTCAATCAACTCCAAATTATCACACTTGAAAGACATAAGATTCTGGCTTTCAAGAGCAACAATTCGCCGTTTGGCCCTTGATGTCCTCCTCTTCGAGCGATCTGTGAACTTTAGGTAGTATAAAACCATATAAGAGGATGTCAGATAGAAGGGCCATTAAGTGATGAAACATTGTATTAAATGCAAACATGGTCAAGTACCTCACAGTTCTGCAAAGTAAGCTTTTCTAATCTCGGCACGCTTTGTAGAAAGCGATCCAGTGTTTGAATATTTGCGATCATTTTGAGATCGCATCTGTCGATTAATAAGGATCTTACATTATTGAACTGTGGGAGTTTATCTGAAATCTTTTGTAGGTTTACCTAAAACACAAAAATAAAATACTCAGAAACAGAACTTCGAAATGGGGTAATTTGATATATCCAATTTCACAATATTTATCTCATTTTTATTGAACAATGGAAACAAAAAGATTATATTAAGAAATAAACATGGATGTTTATGGTTGTGTAATATCATTCAATAAAGGAAAATAATTGATCTAGCAAATTACTACCCTGAACATGATAAGTTTTTTTTCAGGTTAAATAACAATATGTATATTTTTTTTCTTATGCAGCCGTACCTTGTTAGAATCCAACATTAACAGAGAAATAACCTAGGTGTTAGATAAATCGAGGCAATCTGTTACGAAATGAAGCAACATATATAGAACTAGTTGAGCAACGACACGAACACAAATCAACTAGTGTAATGGCGTGGTCGGCCGTGAAAAATAGAATGTTGAGAGACTTACCATCATGTTGAAACCAAACAATTCTAGATGCCGTATGTTAAATATCCTGTATAAGTTGTCCAAACATCTAGCCTTTGTCTGGTACCATGATGTCACACATATTGATGCCTTGACGAAGGAAGGTGTGTCCATTACATATATACCATTTGGCCAGTAGATAGTTGATAAAGAAGTATGCAAAGAAGTTAGCCTTGGAGCAGCGACCAAAATTCCGTGATACAGCTCGTGATGGGGTCGGCAACCATCAATTGTGAGGTGTGTTAGCCTTGCGGAGGCAATGATGCCAAAGCAACAATTGCAGCTAACGAGACTCAAATGCTCAAGCACAGGGCACCCAGAACGGAGCTGCTCTGCAAAGCTAGCACCCAATTGCACACCATGGAGGAGTAGTCTTGTTAGGCGACATGAACTGGATCCAAAATCGGGGAGGAACCAGTTTCCCCCACTCCAACATGTGTCGATGTGAATGTCGATCACCTCGGGGCTGCGTTGGACGCCCTTGCTGATCCATGTCAAGCACGTCTGCCTATCATCTAAGTCTAGAGCCGGGACATGTATCCGGATCTTATCCAAGGAAGGGGCGGTGTGGAGCCGCAATAGATTGTTGGTGAATTCCTCAAACGGCCGCCACTCCTTCTTGCATGCCCTCTTTTCTCCATAGTTTCGTTTGCTGCAATTTGGATGTCGGCAACTAACTCGACGGTAGAACAACGTCTGGTCGATGTCGAGGCACGGCATGGCTGGCCAGAGATTCCTCCACCTCCGCGAGAGCAGGCTTAATTGGACCACCTGCCGGGTCTCGAGGAAGGAGAGGATGCTGTGGAGGAGGCAGTCGGGCAGGTCGCTTAGCCTGTCATCTTGGGCGGCGCGGATCCGCTTGCTGGGTAGATCCATAGGTTGATTTTCGCGAGGGCCTATGGCGGCATGAATCCGCTTGCTGGAGGGCTCCATCGATTGATCCATCTATTCTCCGGACGGGATCTGGTCGGATTTCTCGCAGCCCGCGGGCGTTGCCGGTAGACCCTAGCTAGGGCTCGGACTAGGGCGGATGGAGAGGCTGTTCTGCGAGTTGGACAAGATAATGTACGCTTGGCCAATTCGTCTGACTGAGAGCGACTTAGGCCACCTAATAACCATCTGACACGTGATTAGCTACGTGGAGTAATAGTCATTATTATTTTTTAGGATACGTGGATTAATATTCTGAGTTACTAGTAGGTTTCCCTTGGAAACATATTTTTCACTCGACACATGATCCGTCGGCGAATCCCAACAAGCTTGATGTAATTAATCTGCATGCGTACATAAATAGTACTCCCTCTGTAAATCCCTACCTAATAATAAAGCACGGTGGGTTACTCATCGTCCGTCGTCGGCACTTTTGCAGAAAACCCCCTGTGGTTTTAACTAATTAACCCACGGTTTATTAATTAAGTGAAGAAAAAAACATTTCACAAAAAATTATGTATTTCTGCTTTCTGCTTCGTGCCGCGTCCTCCACGCAGCAGGCCTCATGTGCTGATGGGCTTCTCCTTGTCATCATAGGATCATGCCAAAAAAATTGTAAGATTCGGCTTAAAAATAGTACCACATCACCACTTTACGCCTAATCTCACCAGTTCATATAGGTACACCTTGATGATTCAACAAGCCACCATAGAAATCTAAAAATAGAGGTGAGGGCAATTACAAGGGGATTAAAACGGTCGATCGAAACAAGCAAAGAAGACCGGATTGCATACACGAGAATCAAAGAATGTTGTGGCTGCTCTTTCAAATAAAGAATTGAATCGACAAAAGAGCGTCAAAACCCATGACGGGACGAGCATACACGAGGCCGGGGAGGATTGATGGCAGCCAGAACTAGATGGATCCCGTGCAATTGAGGATTGATGGCAGCCAGAACTAGAAGGATCTCGTCCAGTTGAGGTAGATCCTGGCGGCGGCTGGACTTGGTAGGGGCCTGGTGGAGGCAGATCCGTCGATCGCATCAAGACGGATACCATCCGGTTGAGGTAGATCCGGCAGCGGCTGGACTTGGTAGGCGTCCGGTCGAGGGCAGCCGGATCCGGATGGATCCGGTCCGGTGGAGCCAGATACGGCGGCGGCGTCCTGCAAAACGAAAGAGAGAGAGACAGATATTACAGGAAGGAGAGAGGGAAAAAAGGGAAGGTAACGGAGAGGGGGGCAGCGAGGTTCAGGTGGGGGTTGTGACGGCGGCGGCGTGGCGGGCGCAGCCGATGGGGATGGGAACTCCTCTGGGGGCGGGTTTGCTCTGGGACGACGCATGAGGTGGAGGCACTCGGGGGGTGACGGAGAGATGTGGGGATCGATCTCCCTGCATCTACGGTTAACCCGGGGGTAGGTGGGCCGACCGCCGCTGGACCCATGGTGTTGGGCTACCCTGTAACATATCTTTGGGATCAGAGAAATATGGGATTTTTTTTAAAGCGCTCTGTGGACTTATAAAAACTTTATATTTGTTGATAAAAAAATCACATCCTGAAAATGTCATTTAAAATGTCTTCTGCTTTTGAAAATATTATCTATTTTTTAAAAATCATTCATGCATCTTAAAATATTTGTGTAGTGCTAAGAAAAGTGTTCATGTATTAAAATAATGTTTCTAATTTAAAAAATACTCACCCTTTTCTCAATATGAAAAACATCTAACTCGAAAAAGTGTTTAGGTGCTTACAGAATTTTAAAAATATTCATGGTCTTCAAAAAATTATGTGATATCAAAAGTGTTTGTATGTTAAAATGAATGTTGACGCATTTTGAAAAGAAAATATACAATTTTAAACAAAGAGGGCGTAAGAGGGAGCGTACCCAGCCCGACAATATTAGTTTTAAAGCTAATAGACATTCATTTGTGTTGCGTAGTTTAGTGCAGGGACGGAGCCAGGATTCTAACATAGGGGGGGACGAAATTTTGCGTGTGGAGACACACTGGAAAAAAATTATCCAGAGATTGTTGTAGCCTAGGTTAATGAAAAATTTCATCGGGGGGAGAAAATAGGTTGCGGCTTTGAACAATTATTATATTTACTAAATTTTCCATTAAGCTAATGCAAATATTAATTAACATGCTAATGAACTAAATCTTTCTACTACTTGAGAGGATTTCACAGCTCATGAATATTCCTTAATTACGATTGCACGTACACAGTTTGTGATGTTCTAACCCTTTTGTTCTAAAGAGAGCGATTAATAATCTAATTATGAAAAATATGCAAGGATGAAGAAACAAGAAAAACGTAGCCCTTATTGCTTGCCTCATTGTCGATCATCCTAGTCGTGCGCGGCTGGCCGGCTGCCGTCCATCCGCGCAACCTTTGGATCCCCTTGCGGCCTTGCCCCTTCGGCAGTCTAGGTCTTGAGTTAGGAGTTGGACGGCGCTGGATCGAAAATTGCCCTAGACGAAGGCTACCTCAGCGATAGGCATCGGAGGCTGGGTCTAGAAAATGAACGCTGATTATGTGCTTTGTCTTCCAATCATGGCGTCATGGGCTATCGCTGGGGTCTGCACGGGGCTGCTATAGATGGGCTTTGGAGTCTTGGACTTCACGGGTTAGGGGGGGCGAAGTAAACAATGGACTCATTATTTTACCCTTTTTTCACTCGCTGTTTAATCGTAGCTTCGTTAAAACAGAATCGTTGAGGGGGGTCTAGCCCCCCCTCGTCCCCCCTTGAAATCGTCACTGGTTTAGTGACACGTGTGAGTGCGGTGGCCGAAATCATCACCTTGGGATTGACCAAGTTGGGATGCACTGCGATCAGTTGGACACCGTGACATGGTCGGTAAAGGTTGAAAGAAGGATAAGCGACAACACGGATGAGACGCTATGTTAAAATAGATAAAATGGACATGCAAAGGGATCTTGAGGCATGCTTATTGTGCCAGCAATGTGATTTTTACTCCCGTTGCAACGCACGGACATGTTTACTATAAGAGCATTTAGATCACTATTTTAGTGATCTAAACTCTTTTATATTTCTTTACGGAGGAAGTATATCTATAAACCAATGTTCAAGAAATCGTTAACTGGTAGCTGCTCGATCGGTTTAGGAGTAGCAATTAATCGGTGAATAGGCCTATTAACTGGATTAATCGATCGACCATTAATCGGTAGATTGAATATGAACTTGCCAACATATATCTAGATTTTTTTATGTATTATGCCATACTCTCATGCTCACAACTATGTAGTATACCAAAACATGTTACTCTACACATATAAAAAGCATAGAGAGGAGGTAAAATTATTAATCCTAGCTATTAAGGAGCAGGATGGTGCTGGAAGGGGTTACGGGCCAAAAAATTGAGCTTAGTTTGTTCACTCGTTAATCGGCCCGCAGGGATTAATCGGCATGACAAATGATTAATCGGTCTAATTGGTCAATTAATCAGACTGACAAGTTAACGCGACGAATATGTGTTATTCGATTCGGTCATGCTGTGAGTAGAGATTAACTGGCACGTTAACCGATTAATCGGGTGAATTCTTAAACAGTGCTATAAACATGGAGTATATTGTAGAAGTATTTTTTTTTGAAAGGACAGTACTCTGCGCTGGCGCACCGGCCCAAATTGCCGAGCATTGGATCTGAAAACACGAACGGGCGAGATTGTCGCGACCAAGTCATCTTCTTCCTTCCGCCCACGCGTAAACATAAACAAAACGGATCTCCGCCGGGCAGCCTCTTCGTGCTCGCCCTTGGCTGCCGCATCGCAGCTCGCCAGGCCCTGGTTGTCGCAGCTCGCCGGGGACGCTCGCCACCTCAGCTCGCCGGGTCCGCTCACCGTATGCAGCTCCGCTGGGCTAGTCAAAAAGAAAAGACGTCCCTAGCTCCGTCGGGCCGGGCATGTCTCCCTCCCCTTGGTTGTAGCACCGCCGGGTGAGAGTTCCAGCATCGTCGCATCCCGCCGCCGTACTCGCCATGTAGCCCCGTCGCCGCCGCTCGCCATTGTTAGCTAGCCGTTCTCCATTTGATGCTTTTTCAAAAGCGCGTTGTAGCTTTTCTCGACGCCGGTTGCAGCTTTTTGCGTCGCCGGTTCTAGCAAAGTCGGCCTCATCGGATCCAGCGAAAACGCGCCCGCTGGTCACAACATGGCCATATGGTTGTTGAATTTTGTGTCGCCGATTGTAGAAAAAGTGTACGCCGGTAGTAGCAAAAAATCCGGTAACGGTTGCAGCACAATTCATCTCGCCGCCATTACCAATCACAGCTCTCCCGCGGTGATGTAGCTAATCAGGCGCCGGTAGTAGCAAAAAATGACGACGGTTGGAACAAAAAACTTGGCCGTTTCCAGCAAAGTTCTTATCGCCGGTGGCCTAACTTAGTTTGCTTCTCCTTCACCACCGTTGATCGTGGGGTTTCAACTTTTCTGCACACTGTTCCAGCAACGTCATCGGTGGATTGTAGCTTTTTCTGCGCTCCTCGCCAGCCGATAGAGCAGAGTTGCAATATCTCGCCGGCCGGTGGTAGCACTTTGTCGCCGGTGACGGAGCTCGCAGAAGCTGCGAGAGGCATGGAGGGAGGCTGCAGTCTGTGAAGGAGCAGAGCCGCGGCGGCTGGGGGTCGAAGAAAGAGGAAAGGAGAAGTGTAGTATCGCGCGCGGGCCCACCTATGCACAATTGGCTCGCACAAGATGTTGTTTTGTGGGCGCGCGCGAGCGTGACGTGCGAGCCGGTGGAATGTTCGGCCGGACTGCCGGCTCCAAACGTTTTCTTCTTTGAATAAAGGAATAATCCACTCTCTTTATCAATTCCATATCTATAAACATGGAGTATATTTTAGAAGTATATTGCTGAATTCCTCAAACGGCCACCATTCCTTCTTGGATGCCCTCTTTTCTCCATAGTTCTGTTTGCTGCACTCTGGATGCCGGCAACAAACTCGACGGTAGAACAATGTCTGGTCGATGTCGAGGCACGGCACGGAACACCAGAGATGCCTCCATCTCCGTGAGACCTCACTTGATCAGACCACCTATCAGGACTCGAGGAAGGAGAGGATGCTCTTGATGAGGCAGTCGGGCAGATCGCTTAGCCTGTCGTCTTCGGCGGCGCGGATCCGCTTGTTGGGTGGATCCATTGATTGATTTTCGCAAGGGTCTATGGCGGCAGTAATCCGCTTGCTGGAGGGCTCCATCGATAGATCCATCTCCGGTTGGGACCAAGGAGTAGGAATAGGAATCCTCCCCCCTGGCGCCCCCTCCTAGGCCGGCCTCCTCCTCCCTCCCTCCATTATATACGTGGGGAGGGGGCACCACATAGACACATAAGTTGATTTCTTAGCCGTGTGCAGTGCCCCCCTCCAGAGTTACACACCTCTGTCATATTGTTGTAGTGCTTAGGCGAAGCCCTGCATCGGTAACTTCATCATCACTGTCACCACGCCGTCGTGCTGACGAAACTCTCCCTCGGCCTCAGCTGGATCAAGTGTACGAGGGACGTCATCGAGCTGAACGTGTGCAGATCGCGGAGGTGCCGTGCATTCGGTACTTGGATTGGTTGGATCGTGAAGACGTTCGACTACATCAACTGCGTTACTAAACGCTTCCGCTTTCGGTCTACGAGGGTACGTGGACACACTCTCCCACTCATAGCTATGCTTCTCCTAGATAGATCTTGCGTGATCATACAATTTTTTTTTTAAATACTACGTTCCCAACACTCACGGTTTCGTCGAATATCAGCTTTACCTCTTGGTGGTACCTTCAACGGGAAGCACTCTAGTGCCTCTGTACTAATGCGTACTGTTGCTTTGTAGTCTACTTCGAGTCGTTCAGTTTGTTTTTGGTGTAGCTCTTTGGCACCTATGTACCTTGCCTTGGGTGTGTCTTGGTGTTGAGTTCTTGTATAAAGTGGGGCAAAAGCCTTTGTCTACAGAATTATTATGAAACCATCCTCACTGATCACCCCCCCCCCCCACCCCGGGAATTTAATTGGGTGGGCTCTCCCCTGATTTCCATCAAACAACCAGAAAATTTCGACCTAAGCATGTCCATTAATCCGGTACTTTGTAGTCTGTATGTGTAACATTGCTTATTCTAATTTCCTAGCTGCGAAAATTCTTTT
>LR738714.1:846034935-846085340 GCA_902687465.1 Secale cereale | reverse complement strand
CCCCCCCCCCCCCCACCCCGGGAATTTAATTGGGTGGGCTCTCCCCTGATTTCCATCAAACAACCAGAAAATTTCGACCTAAGCATGTCCATTAATCCGGTACTTTGTAGTCTGTATGTGTAACATTGCTTATTCTAATTTCCTAGCTGCGAAAATTCTTTTACAAACTTCAGAGCATAAAAGGGTAAAAAAAAATCCAAGTATTCTCCGGTTTTTAAACCGAAATTTGACAATGCAAAGGAGAGATTTGAGCTTATAAATTGCTTAAACATTCGGATTAGTACTTTAGCAGTAAATGTAGCATTAGCAGTATAGAGATGTGCACCCTCAAGTGAACATTTCCAGAGCATTTGTGCTAGATTGCGTATCATCAGCATTTTGTACGTGCACGAGAATTGTTACTATAACCTAAGTGTGAAATTGCAAGTGGAAGGAGATGCAAGCTTCTTTTAAACCTGCTCTACTTCAGTTCCCAGATAATAAAAATATTCAAATATTTAATGGTTTGCAAATAGTCAGTACCTACCAATTAAGAAATCTGAACATTTCAAATGCTTTAACCGGGAAAAAAATGTGCACACATGCAGACACATCATAGCTTTTGATATGACATCAAGCTCCAATCCACACATCCCATTCAACACGCCTGTATACCAACCATTGAGCAGGCGAATATATTTGATCAACCCATCACTTCCTCATCCTAGACCCGCATCAGCGTCTGTGGATAGATGAAACAATATGAACATCCCGTGTAAACCAATAGAAAATACAAGGCTACAAAGTAAATATAACACGTAACAAGTATACCAATTTGTGCTTCTGATGCATGAAAATGACACTGAAAGTACCTACCAATCAAGGTACCTATCAGTCTATCACATTGCCCTGTAACGGTGAATTACATGAAAAGAACCTACCAATAAGGGAACAAGACTTCAAAGAATATGATGCCAAAAAGGGTGTAGATGAATATAGGATATGATAGAACATATGGATGCTGATTAAATACATTCTAACCAAGGAAGAAATTAAAAGGAAAAACTCAGTGCCAGTGGTGCATCCATGTATACAAATGTTTCTTAGTTTTATGTCCTTGTAAATCTGTTGTTTGGAGCAGAAACATGGGGTTGTTGTAATTTGAAGATTTCAAACATACACATGTTAGATATAAGAATAAGATAATCATTTCGAAAGGACATAAACAACTCAACCAAATCGTATATTAAATACCTGAATCATATTTCTTTGTCGTACAACACTGAGACCAAAGGCAAATAAAAGTAAGAAACGAGTAGATAACACGCTCGCCGCTTCATATAGTTGGTGCACACAATGATGGTGGGAAACCAGCATATAGTTGACCAGGCAAGATGGGTTTGCTAAGTGCAGCGAACAACTCGACTTGCAATGTCTTCACATGGACCGAAAAGTATCCAAACTTGAGATTCTCTTGTGAAGACGTGGTGTACAACGCTTCCATGAGCAAGTATCCCCCGGCAACACCAACCAGAATCGCAAGCTTTACCGGCAATGGGATAACCTTCTCCGAGTGCCATTGGTTATTTCTCAGAATGGAATACGTGAGCCAATATCGGTCATCTTCACTTTCCTCATCATAGCCTTTAGTGAGCATCCCGAGCATCCCTTCTGCTGCCTCGAAGATGACAAAACTATTAAGATCTGGCCACTCAGGTGGGAGGTTGATAGTAGAGAACTCCATTGTGCGCACGTCAAGTACAAGCAACTCATTCCGAAAATGTAAATGCCAGTAGAAGCATCCGTGGACGAATTGACGATTGCAAAACCCACTCTCAGAGTTGAGCAATGGAGGACATGTAGCTTGAGCACCCCATTGATCATAAGTAAGAACATGCCATTGTCCATCCAAAGAGGAGAATACGAGAAGCAGGAGATTCATTCTGCACTGAGCCAAACAAATCACTCTAAATGATACAGGGTCGTCCTCATCGTCGCCAGGTGCAAGGAAAGTCTCCAGTTGGAGCAGGTCCGGCCTACGGACCAGCGCTTTCAGGTCGCCCGGGACGGCGGGCAGCAGGATGTAGCGGCGGTGCACGGGATCGCACACAGCGAGGTCCCTTGTCAAAAATAGGCAGTAGTGTGAGTCACACACCTCAGAGCCAACGAGAATGCGGCTGCCACTTTCTTCATTGACCGGAGCGCTGGCAAGGAGGGCTCGTCCGTGAAGGAAGTTGATTGGGCTCCAGGAACGGCCGGCGGTGGAGGGGAGGAAGGATGAGCAGGAGAAGTCGAAGCCGACGAAGGCGCGGGCGGCGGCGGTGGAGGGGTGCGGCGGCTGGGCTGGGATGAATGGTTCGTGGAGCTGGAGCATGCCGATGAGAGGCGGCGGGTGGAGGGCGCGGTAGCGGCGCAGGAAGGCGTGGTCGGCTATGACGCGGCGGAAGGAGGCGCGCGCGGTGGAGGTGCAGGCGAGGTCAGCCGGAGTGGGGAGGCGGGAAAAGATTTCCTCGAGCAGCTCATCCTGGATATCGGCGATGGACGGCATCACCGTGGTCGCGCCTGCTGCTGCTCCGCCGCGTGGGGGACGAATCGAACAGAGAAGAAAATGAGGATTGGGAGCAGGGTTCGTGGGGACTCAAGCTAACGTGGAAGCCGCGTTGGACGTGTTGGAAGCTCGTGATTTGAGGGCACTAATTAATTCCGGATTTTGGGGAAGCCGATTGATCGAGCAGTTTCAGGAAAACCAATTAATTTAGCGTAAAGACATTCCGCCTAACGCAATTTGTTTCCTTTCGTTGCATATTTTATTGGGGCGACTAATACGCGCCGGTCCGCCGACCCAAAGTTTCGGCCGGTCTAACCACACACGTACGATTCGGTTTATAACAGCTGCACGATTCCTTCAACCCGAACTGCTCCGCTACTAAAAAAATAGCCTGTTGAGTTCATCCCGTCGTTCACATCGTTCATTCTAAATACATCAGCCAGCTCGCTGGCCGTTCATGTCGCGCTGCCCCTCGCTGCCAGCGGCCGCCCTCGTCGCCGCCGGCTGACTCCCGTTGGTTCCATAGGACGCCGCCCTCGTCGGTGGTGGTCGGTCGCCATCGCATCCTCGTCCTCACCAATTCCAACAGGACGTCGCCTCCACTCGTATCAAAATGACGCCGTCGTAGCAAATCGCTCAACGTATCTGTCGTTGCGGCACCTAGCCACCACCGTCTTAGCACGCCCGTCGCCGCACCACCATGCCTCCGGCCGCAGCACTCATTGTCGCCGCTCGCACCTCGTGCCGGTTGAAGCTTTTCCTCGTGCCGGTTGAAGCTTTTTTTCACCCGTCGACGCGCTTGCACGGGTCGAACAAACGATGACTGCCAATGAACTCCGTTTAATTGGATGTAGCAAAAATTCTCGCAGGTTGTAGCAAAAAAAAAAAAAAAAAAACAGCTACAGCTGCAGAAAAAAATGTCGTCGCCGCCGTCCTGGGTCGCATCTCTACCATTAATGAATGTAGCAAATTTCTTCGTGGTGGTAGCAAAATCCGATTATGTTTGCAGCAAATAACCGTCTTCGTTCGTCGCACGGGTCGTAGCTCCGCCGTTAGTGGATGTCGTAAAAAATGTCGCTGGTACCAGCAAAACGGGTAGCCGGTTGTAGCTTCGTCGTAAGCCGTCATTGGTTCCAACAAAACGGGTAGCCGGTTGTAGCAATTCTGTAGCACGGTTCCAGCACCAGAGATGGCTGGTTCCAGCACCGGAGATGTCTGCTTCCTACGTTCCCCCAGTACGCCAGCACCAGAGATGGCTTCTTCTAGCATCGGCATGCAGCAGTTGCAGCATCCTTGTGTGCCGATTCCAGCACGGCCGTCGTCGGTTGTAGCTCCTCCGTGCACCGGTTGCAGCTCCCGGCGTGGCCGTTTGCAACTCCGCTGTCCGGCGGTTGTAGCGCCCGACGTGGCTGGATGTAGCTCCTCCTCCCACTGGTTGCAGCTCTTGCGTGGCCGGGGTTGCAGCTCCTGGCATGGCTGGTAGTAGCTCCATTAGCGGGAGGGGGTCAGGGGAGTATGAAGGGAGGCCGCCGCATGGAGTCGTAGGAGGAAAAACGGGGAAATCCATCGCAGAGGGAGGAAGACGAAGAAAGCAATGTACGAGATGGGAATTGTGTGGATGAGGGGTGCTGTGGCTTACGGATAAGGACTGGTGCGTGTGCGGATCCACGGACGCATGCGCGTGTGCAGGAAGATGTGCGAGTACACGAGACAGCCAGCGCACCGGCCGAAAGTTCGGCCGGCAGTCCGATTGTAAACATTTCTCTTTTATTGGAGCAGCGAGTATCCAGTATTTATGGAGGTTGTCTCGGCATCCTGGGCCAAACAAGTTCACTCAAACAACTCAGCCACGGTCCTTAGCCGGAAACTCAAAAACCTGCGGCATGACCTCAGAATTTGGAGCATGGGTACATCTAAGCTCTCGGCGGCCATCGAAAATTCAAACAAGGCTCTTATTGAAATTGATACACTGGAAGACAAAAGATCTCTCTCAACACCTGAGCGCAACTTCAGAAGAATCCTAAAAGCTCACATCCTCGGACTCCTTAAATACCAGCAAATTTACTGGAAGGAACGATGTACCATACGCTGGGTTCAACTCGGAGATGAAAATTCGAAATTTTTTCAAGCTCTGGCATCCGAAAGGTACGGAAGAAACAACATTGCCTCACTTTGCACCGATGATGGGAATATTGTTGAAGATCATGCTGGCAAGGAATCAATAATATTACACACTTACAAAAACAGACTGGGCTCATCAACTCACCATGACATGAAATTTGATCTATCACGAACCATCAAAAAAATTCACGGTTTCAAGGAACTCACCATACCTTTTACACATATGAGTACATATATCAATGCCAAACTTCGAAGAAAGAAATTGTTCTGCTAAAGCTGGACTTTGCCAAGGCATTCGATACAATTGATCATGATGCAATGATTGAAATTATGAGAAGTATGGCGTTAGGATGGATTAAATGCATCTTCTCTTCTGGGAAATCTTCATTTTTACTAAATGGCACACCTGGGAGACAATTCTTTTGCAAGTGTTGCGTCCGACAAGGTGACCCCCTCTCGCCACTCATTTTTGTCCTAGTCGCGGAACTGCTTCAAGCTGCGATCAACGATGCATTTGCACATGGCCAAATTCAGCTACCTTTCCCATCCACAGCCCAAAAAGACTACCTGGTGACCCAGTATGCCGACGATACACTCATATTTCTTCCTGCATGCATGCAACAAGTGGCGACCATCATAAAGATTATCACTGATTATGGCACCTCCATTGGGTTGAAGATCCACTTCAATAAATCTACGATCATACCTATCAATTGTGATGCAGCAAAATGTGATGAACTGGCTAATATACTTGGTTGTGTGGTCGGAAAAATGCCGTTCACCTACCTAGGCCTCCCATTGGGCACAACTAGACCCTCTGTGCAAGAACTAATACCACTAGTGTGTAGCATAGAAAGGAGACTGTGGGCCACGCTCAACATGATTTCATATGGGGGCTGTTGGGGATATGACTATTGGATATGACCCGCCCAGGAGGGGCCGGGTTATCCCAATGACGGTTCATGGGCCAAGCCCATAAAGGTTTAAGATGGCGGTTCATATACTAGGCTTGTTAAAGGGGCCCAAAACCCAAAGCGGCTTAAAGCCCGTAAGTGTAAACCGCCATGTATGTTTGACTTGTACCGTAAGGCATGTAAGATAAGTCACCGAGCCGGACACGTTTGTAATAGCCGGCCGGGAATCTGTAAGCCGCCGGGCGTCAACCCGTGTATATAAGGGGACGGCCCGCCAGCGGTTTAGGGCAAGAGACAACAGATCGAAAGCTAGGCTAGCGTATTCGCTCCCTGGCAATCGAAACCCTAACAATACCACCTCAAACTGGATTAGGCTTTTACCTTCACCGCAAGGGGCCAAACCACTATAAACTCCTCGTGTCCTTCGTCCCGTTTTAACCCCTTTAAGCTAACTATGTCGCAATGGCTCCACAACTAAGTCCTTCCCCTAGGACATTTGCCGTGACAACTCCACGACAGTTGGCGCCCACCGTGGGGCCTGCGCACGATGGTTTCGAGTTATTGAAGGGCAGCTTCCAAGGGATCCAGGGATACACTATGGTCCGGATGACCAAGAGTCATCGCGGCAAGCTCTACATCGACGATGCAGGCTGGGGCCCCGAGGCCGGCTCAATTGAGTACGGGTACAGGGTCCCCTTTGGCGGAATCCACATCTTCATCGGCAAGATCGGCAAACCGGGCCCTGAGCCGGACATCTGCACCGACATCATCAAGGCGGCTCAGCGTGTGCGACCCGCCCGGGTTCAAGCCACCGTGAAGTGTGCCTTTGTTGGGTTCACCCATGGGGCTGAATTGGAAGGCTCTGTATCTCGCGGTGAGACGGCCATCTACTCTCATGGTGAATCGTCCACCAGCGAGACCAACTCAATGTATCAACTACAAAACGGACGGCTTGTGGCCTGTTCCGATGGTAACAGTATTCCGGACCCCCGTGAGCCGCCGAAAAGGGTGGCGATCTTCATGGCAGGCAGGCAGCTGGCTCTCGGTTCGACAGCCGCCACGGCTATGACTTCCAGCGCAACGTTGGTAACGACAGCAGGTGTTGGCGGATCAGTACGCCCACCGACTCAAGTTTTAACAGATTTATTGGAGGCTCTAGCAACTCTGATGGGGGTGGAGGTAACCCAGGACAACCAGGAACAACATAAGGTGGATGTGGCTAAACTTCGTGATGAGATAGCACAAGCCAAGGAAGAGCTGGCGACGGAGAACGCTAGGATGACCGCAGAGCGGGCCGTTTTGAAAGCTCAAGCACAGCAGATTCAAGCGGATTCATACCGGCTCACGGTGGATCAGAACACTTCAAATGAAGTCTTGAGGAGAAAGCACCGTAGTCGTCTGCCTTTTGTTTATGAGCCGAGGAATATTTTTAATACAACTGGAGCAGGGACCAATAACCTGCCGGTGATAAACCAAATGGCTGAAGCACCAGGGGGTGGAGCGCCGGTTCAGCCACGCGTGACAGGCTCTCCACATGTGAATAACACCCCACCTCATCACCGGGTGACACCGCCGGGTCATTATTCCAACCCTCTGGATAATATTATTGCTGCAGCTAAGCGATTGGCGGCTCTGCCAGTTGAGGGCGAGACTCCGGTGGCGGTTGAAACCCAAAGGGCTAGGGAACTTCTTCAAACAACGCTGGCACAACCGCAGGCTTATTCTTATAGTCGTGATCGGATTCATTCGACCCCTCGTCTAAGCCAGAGCTACAGCAGGCACATTGACTCATCGGCAGTTTCGAGTACTGAGCAGCACCGTAACCAACATCGTGGGCATGAACCGACACGCAATGGTGCCAGCGCACAAGATTTGGTGGACCGGGGCATAACGCGCCGGGAGGCAGAGCTGGCGGCTCTGCCGGCGGTTCATCAGCATGCGCCGTTTTACCCAGCAACTTCAGTGGAGGCTTGTGTGGCTTCTAGAACTTGGGGTGTGCCGTGTTTAACGGCTGCTCTACGAAACAAGCGTTTGCCCAAGGACTTCAAGGGCCCTCGCAAGGTGCCTAATTACACAGCAGATCAGCCCCCTGAGGCTTGGGTGGAGAGTTATGAGATGACTATGGAGATGCTGTAAGTTAGTGAAGCTGCATATGCTAAGTATTTCACCATGACGCTGGAAGGGACGGCTCGTAATTGGTTGAAAGTGCCACCTGCCAACTCCATTAGGTCGTGGGCAGAGCTGAAGGCCAAGTTTATCCAAAATTTTAAAGATACGTGCAAGCAGCCTATGTCAATTGTGGGTTTGGCTTCTTGTGTTCAAGCCGAGAGCAAATCAACGACCAGCTGGGTGCGCCGGGTCTCAACTATCATACATTCTTCAGATAACATCAAAGCCGGATCAACGGTTTTAATGTTGGAGAAAAATTGCCGTTTCCTTCCACTCAACCAGAAGCTTGGGCGGCTTACCCGTCATTACAATGATATGGGGGAGCTCATGGTGGCTCTTGGCAAATATGCCAACTCTGATAGTACCAACCACCCCGACTCTGAGGATGAAAGATCGGGAAAGGGAAAGAAGAGTAGCGGTATGAGGGGACATCAGTATAACCCTGCCAATCAGGGCGGTGGCGGTAAGCACAAGGCTGATGATATTGTAGCTAACACCGCTACACAGAATTGCACACCATGAAGGAGGAGTGTTGTGAGGCGATATGAATTGGCTCCCAAGTCAGGGAGGAACCAGTTTCTCCAACCCCAACTTGAGGCCATGTGAATGTCGATCACCGCAGGGCTGCGCTGGACCCCCCTGCTTATCCATGTCCAGCACGTCTACCTATCATCAAAGTCTAGAGCCGGGACATGTATCCGGAGCTTATCCAAGGAAGGGGCAGTGTTGAGCCGCAATAGATTGTTGGTGAATTCCTCAAACGGCTGCACTCCTTCTTGCAAGCCCTCTGTTCTCCATAGTTTCGTTTCCAGCACTCTGGATGTCGGCAACAAACTCGACGGTAGAACAACGTCTGGTCGATGTCGAGGCATGGCACCGAGCACCAAAGATGCCTCCATCTCCGTGAGAGCACGCTTGGTTGGACCGCCTACCGGGACTCGAGGAAGGAGAGGATGCTCTGCAGGAGGCAGTCGGGCATGTCGCTTAGCCGGTCATCTTCGGCGGCACGGAGCCGCTTGCTGGTGGCTCCATAGGTTGATTTTCGCGAGGGTCTATGGCGGCATGAATCTACTTGCTGGAGGGCTCCATCGATAGATCCATCTCTTCTCCGGCCGGGATCTGGTAGACCCTAGCTAGGGCTAGGGGCTAGGGCTAGGGCTAGGGCGGATGGAGAGGTTGTTCCGGGAGACCACATTCCTTTGTGGCATCAACCTTGAAGTGGGATTCTTGAAGGATGCGCTGAAGCAACTAAAAAACTACCTTAAATCCGCAGACGCCAAATGGAGATCGGGAGATGAGCTTGTGGCTACCTGGGTTAGCCAGATCAGGGATGCGGCATATGAGGCCGAGAATGCCATTGAAGCGGCATACTACATGGAGAAGAGAAACAGGCTCAAGAAGGGCTTCATGGGTGCCATGTAAGGTATGCTTGCTTGCCAAGTGACCTGATCATCCTTCACACTGATGCTGAAATACAACGTGTAAAAAGGAAGACAAATGAGATATTTTATAGTGCAAACCATTTGAAAATTAATTTGGATACTAGTGATGTGGAAAAGGTTAATATTGACGATGAGTATCCACAAGATTGTGGTACTATGATCCAAAACATTGAAGATATTAACCTTGTTGGTTTTGGGGATGAGTACAAAGAAATAGTTGGCAAGTTAGTTGACAAAAAGAGAACAACTCTAGTGTTGTCCCCATAGTGGCCATGGGTGGGGCGGGAAAAAGCACTCACTAGAAAGGTATGCACTTCATCTAGTGTCAAACAACACTTTTAGGCATCACTGTGTGTCAAATGTTCAAGGGCATTGATTTACTAAATTATATAATGAAAGAAATAATTGGGGGAATAGATTAGTCAATTTTTAAGATGAACTAGATGATGCCTCGCGCATTGCTGCGGAATCTTGAGTGAAGAAATGCGTAAAAAGTTGATAGAAAAATACTCCCTCCATTCTAGAATATAATATAGACATCTACCATAACGAAATCTGCAATATAATATCGCACCAGATGCATCTGGTGCGAGGACAACATCGATCTATGGGCACATTTGGTGCTGATCTTTGTGAGGCCCGCCCCGTGGCGGCGAACCACCTAGTAGGACCCACCCAGCAGCACACTACAGGTGATGGTGTAACTTCCATTGAGCCAGAACATCCCTGACATAGACCAGATTGGAAGACAGACATACGTGTGGATGCAGTGACGATTTCAAGGGGGGACGAGGGGGGGCTAGCCCCCCCTCAACGATTCTGTTTAACGAAGCTACGATTAAACAGCCAGTGAAAAAAGGGTAAAATAATGAGTCCATTGTTTACTTCGCCCCCCCTAACCCGTGAAGTCCAAGACTCCAAAGCCCATCTATAGAAGCCCCGTGCAGACCCCAGCAATAGCCCATGAGGCCATGATTGGAAGACAAAGCACATAATCAGCGTTCATTTTCTAGACCCAGCCTCCGATGCCTATCGCTGAGGTAGCCTTCGTCTAGGGCAATTTTCGATCCAGCGCCGTCCAACTCCTAACTCAAGACCTAGACTGCCGAAGGGGCAAGGCCGCAAGGGGATCCAAAGGTTGCGCGGATGGACGACAGCCGGCCAGCCGCGCACGACTAGGATGATCGACAATGAGGCAAGCAATAAGGGCTACGTTTTTCTTGTTTCTTCATCCTTGCATATTTTTCATAATTAGATTATTAATCGCTCTCTTTAGAACAAAAGGGTTAGAACATCACAAACTGTGTACGTGCAATCGTAATTAAGGAATATTCATCAGCTGTGAAATCCTCTCAAGTAGTAGAAAGATTTAGTTCATTAGCATGTTAATTAATATTTGCATTAGCTTAATGGAAAATTTAGTAAATATAATAATTGTTCAAAGCCGCAACCTATTTTCTCCCCCCGATGAAATTTTTCATTAACCTAGGCTACAACAATCTCTGGATAATTTTTTTCCAGTGTGTCTCCACACGCAAAATTTCGCCCCCCCTATGTTAGAATCCTGGCTCCGTCCCTGTGTGGATGGAGATGGAAGAAGACCGCCAAGGCAGAAGAAGACGTGGGGAGTGACACGGCAGCTGCTGTCTGCCATTAGACATCATCTTCTTGTGGTGACGGGGTGAATGGCATGACGGAGGTGGATCTTTTTGTGTGTGTGGCAGTGGAGGCGCCTCCGAAGTCACTCGAGAGCAACTCGGAATGCTAGGGTTCAGGTTCAGATTGGCTAAGCTATTATATCTAAGGACCAAAATATTTTTAATCTGATCAAGGAACCATATATGTGACAGAAGAGCAGAAAGCCAAAATCAAACAGTTTTGTGGCTAGGTAGCGATGATAACCGCACGAAAAGCCTTCTCACAATTAGTGGCAGCCCAACATCAGAAGATATCTTAACTAGAGTAGATTTTTCTTCTACGATCAATTACGACAATCTTTTAAAATGTAATAGTACACATGACCGGAAATTGTAATGGAAACCTTGAGTTCACAACTTGTAGCTAATATGAACGTGGCAAATCCTTTAAACTTTGGTGAGTTTGATGTTTGTCTTGCCTAGGTTCCGCCAAAGGCCCATAAGGAGCTCAAACAACTCATCGATATTGTCATCTTTGCTATGCTTGATTTCAATCAACTCCAAATTATCACACTTGAAAGACATAAGATTCTGGCTTTCAAGAGCAACAATTCGCCGTTTGGCCCTTGATGTCCTCCTCTTCGAGCGATCTGTGAACTTTAGGTAGTATAAAACCATATAAGAGGATGTCAGATAGAAGGGCCATTAAGTGATGAAACATTGTATTAAATGCAAACATGGTCAAGTACCTCACAGTTCTGCAAAGTAAGCTTTTCTAATCTCGGCACGCTTTGTAGAAAGCGATCCAGTGTTTGAATATTTGCGATCATTTTGAGATCGCATCTGTCGATTAATAAGGATCTTACATTATTGAACTGTGGGAGTTTATCTGAAATCTTTTGTAGGTTTACCTAAAACACAAAAATAAAATACTCAGAAACAGAACTTCGAAATGGGGTAATTTGATATATCCAATTTCACAATATTTATCTCATTTTTATTGAACAATGGAAACAAAAAGATTATATTAAGAAATAAACATGGATGTTTATGGTTGTGTAATATCATTCAATAAAGGAAAATAATTGATCTAGCAAATTACTACCCTGAACATGATAAGTTTTTTTTCAGGTTAAATAACAATATGTATATTTTTTTTCTTATGCAGCCGTACCTTGTTAGAATCCAACATTAACAGAGAAATAACCTAGGTGTTAGATAAATCGAGGCAATCTGTTACGAAATGAAGCAACATATATAGAACTAGTTGAGCAACGACACGAACACAAATCAACTAGTGTAATGGCGTGGTCGGCCGTGAAAAATAGAATGTTGAGAGACTTACCATCATGTTGAAACCAAACAATTCTAGATGCCGTATGTTAAATATCCTGTATAAGTTGTCCAAAAATCTAGCCTTTGTCTGGTACCATGATGTCACACATATTTATGCCTTGACGAAGGAAGGTGTGTCCATTACATATATACCATTTGGCCAGTAGATAGTTGATAAAGAAGCATGCAAAGAAGTTAGCCTTGGAGCAGCGACCACAATTCCGTGATACAGCTCGTGATGGCGTCGGCAATCATCAATTGTGAGGTGTGTTAGCCTTGCGGAGGCAATGACGCCAAAGCAACAATTGCAGCTAACGAGACTCAAATGCTCAAGCACAGGGCATCCAGAACGGAGCTGCTCTGCAAGGCTAGCACCCAATTGCACACCATGGAGGAGTAGTCTTGTTAGGCGACATGAACTGGATCCAAAATCCGGGAGGAACCAGTTTCCCCCACTCCAACATGTGTCGATGTGAATGTCGATCACCTCGGGGCTGCGTTGGACGCCCCTGCTGATCCATGTCAAGCACGTCTGCCTATCATCTAAGTCTAGAGCCGGGACATGTATCCGGAGCTTATCCAAGGAAGGGGCGGTGTGGAGCCGCAATAGATTGTTGGTGAATTCCTCAAACGACCGCCACTCCTTCTTGCATGCCCTCTTTTCTCCATAGTTTCGTTTGCTGCACTTTGGATGTCGGCAACAAACTCGACGGTAGAACAACGTCTGGTCGATGTCGAGGCACGGCACGGCGGGCCAGAGATTCCTCCACCTCCGCGAGAGCAGGCTTAATTGGACCACCTGCCGGGTCTCGAGGAAGGAGAGGATGCTGTGGAGGAGGCAGTCGGGCAGGTCGCTTAGCCTGTCATCTTGGGCGGCGCGGATCCGCTTGCTGGGTAGATCCATAGGTTGATTTTCGCGAGGGCCTATGGCGGCATGAATCCGCTTGCTGGAGGGCTCCATCGATTGATCCATCTATTCTCCGGACGGGATCTGGTCGGATTTCTCGCAGCCCGCGGGCGTTGCCGGTAGACCCTAGCTAGGGCTAGGACTAGGGCGGATGGAGAGGCTCTTCTGCGAGTTGGACAAGATAATGTACGCTTGGCCAATTCGTCTGACTGACAGCGATTTAGGCCACCTAATAACCATCTGACACATGATTAGCTACGTGGAGTAATATTCATTATTATTTTTTAGGATACGTGGATTAATATTCTGAGCTAGTAGGCTTGCCTTGGAAACATATTTTTCCCTCGACACATGATCCGTCGGCGAATCCCAACAAGCTTGATGTAATTAATCTGCATGCGTACATAAATAGTAGTCCCTCTGTAAATAAATATAAGAGCATTTAGATCACTGTTTTAGTGATCTAAACTCTTTTATATTTCTTTACGGAGGAAGTATATCTATAAACATGGAGTATATTGTAGAAGTATATTTTTTGAAAGGACAGTACTCTGCGCTGGTGCACCGTCCCAAATTGCCGAGCATTGGATCTGAAAACACGAACGGGCGAGATTGTCGCGACCAAGTCATCTTCTTCCTTCCGCCCACGCGTAAACAGAAAAAAAACGGATCTCCGCCGGGCAGCCTCTTCGTGCTCGCCCTTGGCTGCCGCGTCGCAGCTCGCCAGGCCCTGGTTGTCGCAGCTCGCTGGGGACGCTCGCCACCTCATCTCGCCGGGTCCGCTCACCGTATGCAGCTCCGCCGGGCTAGTCAAAAAGAAAAGATGTCCCTAGCTCCGTCGGGCCGGGCATGTCTCCCTCCCCTTGGTTGTAGCACCGCCGGGTGAGAGATCCAGCATCGTCGCATCCCGCTGCCGTACTCGCCATGCAGCCCCGTCGCCACCGCTCGCCATTGTTAGCTAGCCGTTCTCCATTTGATGCTTTTTCAAAAGCGCGTTGTAGCTTTTCTCGACGCCGGTTGCAGCTTTTTGCGTCGCCGGTTCTAGCAAAGTCGACCTCATCGGCTCCTGCGAAAACGCGCCCGCTGGTCACAACATGGCCATATGGTTGTTGAATTTTGTGTCGCCGATTGTAGAAAAAGTGTACGCCGGTAGTAGCAAAAATTCATTAACGGTTGCAGTACAATTCATCTCGCCGCCATTACCGATCACAGCTCCGCCATGATGGATGTAGCAAAATCCACCGCCGGTAGTACCAAAATCCAACAACGGTTGCAACAAAATAGCCACTGCCATAGTAGGTCGTAGCTCCGCCGCGGTGATGTAGCTAATCAGGCGCCGGTAGTAGCAAAAAATGACGACGGTTGGAACAAAAAACTTGGCCGTTTCCAGCAAAGTTCTTATCGCCGGTGGCCTAACTTAGTTTGCTTCTCATTCACCACAGTTGACGTGGGGTTTCAACTTTTCTGCACACTGTTCCAGCAACGTCATCGGTGGATTGTAGCTTTTTCTGCGCTCCTCGCCAGCCGATAGAGCAGAGTTACAATATCTCGCTGGCCGGTGGTAGCACTTCGTCGCCGGTGACGGAGCTTGCAGAAGCTGCGAGAGGCATGGAGGGAGGCTGCGGTCTGTGAAGGAGCAGAGCCGCGGCGGCTGGGGGTTGAAGAAAGAGGAAAGGAGAAGGGTAGTATCGCGTGCGGGCCCACCTATGCACAATTGGCTCGCGCAAGATGTTGTTTTGTGGGCGCGCGCGAGCGTGACGTGCGAGCCGGTGGAATGTTCGGCCGGACTGCCGGCTCCAAACGTTTTCTTATTTGAATAAAGGAATAATCCACTCTCTTTATCAATTCCATATCTATAAACATGGAGTGTATTTTAGAAGTATATTGCAGAATTCCTCAAACGGCCACCATTCCTTCTTGGATGCCCTCTTTTCTCCATAGTTCCGTTTGCTGCACTCTGGATGCCGGCAACAAACTCGACGGTAGAACAATGTCTGGTCGATGTCGAGGCACGGCACGAAGCACCAAAGATGCCTCCATCTCCGTGAGACCTCACTTGATCATACCACCTATCAGGACTCGAGGAAGGAGAGGATGCTCTTGATGAGGCAGCCGGGCAGATCGCTTAGCCTGTCGTCTTCGGCGGCGCGGATCCGCTTGTTGGGTGGATCCATTGATTGATTTTCGCAAGGGTCTATGGCGGCAGTAATCCGCTTGCTGGAGTGCTCCATCGATAGATCCATCTCCGGCTGGGACCAAGGAGTAGGAATAGGAATCCTCCCCCCTTGGTGCCCCCTCCTAGGCCGGCCTCCTCCTCCCTCCCTCCATTATATACGTGGGGAGGGGGCACCACATAGACACAGAAGTTGATTTCTTAGCCGCGTGCAGTGCTCCCCTCAACAGTTACAGACCTCGGTCATATTGTTGTAGTGCTTAGGCGAAGCCCTGCATCGGTAACTTCATCATCACCGTCACCACGCCGTCGTGCTGACAAAACTCTCCCTCGGCCTCAGCTAGATCAAGTGTACGAGGGACGTCACCGAGCTGAACGTGTGCAGATCGCGGAGGTGCCGTGCGTTCGGTACTTGGATCGGTTGGATCGTGAAGACGTTCGACTACATCAACCGCGTTACTAAACGCTTCCGCTTTCGATCTACGAGGGTACGTGGACACACTCTCCCGCTCGTTGCTATGCTTCTCCTAGATAGATCTTGCGTGATCATACAATTTTTTTTTGAAATACTACGTTCCCCAACACTCACGGTTTCGTCGAATATCAACTTTACCTCTTCGTGGTACCTTCAACGGGAAGCACTCTAGTGCCTCTGTACTTATGCGTACTGTTGCTTTGTAGTCTACTTCGAGTTGTTCGGTTTGTTTTTGGTGTAGCTCTTTGGCACCTATGTACCTTGCCTTGGGTGTGTCTCAGGCCCGGTCCTAGGGGGGTGCAACCTGTGCGGGCGCACAGGGCCCCCCGGATCTGGGGGCCTCAAATTTTGTATGCAGTAGTATTACTAGGCTTGGTTAATGATAGATGGGCCTGCTGCTCCCGCTGCCGACTGCTGTACTGGGCCTCCTGTCGCGCATGTGCCCAGGTCCCAATCGCTACTCCTCCCCGCTTCTCACGGCGTACGTATACAGCAGCCAGCTGGCTCCTAGCGATCGGTCGACGGATCGTGATTCAGTCATCAGTCAAGAAAGAACAAGCCGATCGAGACTCGAGCGACCGAGCGAGCGAATCGTCTCTTATCCCTCCCTTCCCTTCCTTTCTTCGTGCGGCGGCTAGGCCAACGTCCCAGCGAGGCAGCGGCGGCGGCGCAAATCATGATTTAAAAACAAGGAGGAGGGCAGGACCAGGAAGGCGGGAAGGGCAGCCAGCAGGAAGAAGAAGGCAGGGAAAGTTTGCACAATCTCGGCATCTTGGACTTCTCAAGCGTTGTTTCGTCGACCGCCGGTGATTCCGGGAGCCCCTGACCTTGGTTGTGAGTTCAGTATCCTTCCCATACACGGTTTTGTTAAAACTTTGTAGCCAATTTAATTATTTTCAACAATTAGGCGTTTAACATTGAAAGATCCGAGTCGTGTCTTCATTCAGAAAACATGAATCTGGTCATCAAAAGCAATTGAAGAAACAAAAAAAAAAGAGGACTTGACTTAACTCAGTCTCAGATGGGAGATATGGATAAGTTTATTATCAAAAAAACACAAGTGTCGTTTGATAATCAGTCAATTGAGCAAGAGTATGCACAAATGATCCTAGTCCTAGAGATGGTCAGACTGAGACATGAAATAATGTTGCCGGTAAAGAAAATCATGATAACATCGGGCCTAGAAATATTGATGATGATTCTTTTCAACCAAGAATAGTTACGGTTCTTGATATTTCCCATGCTATGTAAAATATTATGATCATCACATTATTACAGTTATATATTTATGTACTTTTTTTAATGAGGTAAGGTCCATTTTAGAGTTTGGCACAGGGCCTCAGATTTTACCGGCCCGGCCCTGGTGTGTCTTGGTGTTGAGTTCTGGTATAAAGTGGGGCAAAAGCCTTTGTCTACAGAATTATTATGAAACCATCCTCACTGATCACCCCTCCACCCACCCCGGGAATTTAATTGGGTGGGCTCTCCCCTGATTTCCATCAGACAACCAGAAAATATCGACCTAAGCATGTTCATTAATCCGGTACTTTGCAGTCTGTATGTGTAACATTGCTCATTCTAATTTCCTAGCTGCGAAAATTCTTTTACAAACTTCAGAGCATAAAAGGGTAAAAAAAATCCAAGAATTCTCTGGTTTTTAAACCGAAATTTGACAATGCAAAGGAGAGATTTGAGCTTATAAATTGCTTAAACATTCAGATTAGTAGTAAATGTAGCATTAGCAGTATAGAGATGTGCACCCTCAAGTGAACATTTCCAGAGCATTTGTGCTAGATTGCGTATCATCAGCATTTTGTACGTGCACGAGAATTGTTACTATAACCTAAGTGTGAAATTGCAAGTCGAAGGAGATGCAAGCTTCTTTTGAACCTGCTCTACTTCAGTTCCCAGATAATAAAAATATTCAAATATTTAATGGTTTGCAAATAGTCAGTACCTACCAATTAAGAAATCTGAACATTTCAAATGCTTTAACCGGGGAAAAAATGTGCACACATGCAAACACATCATAGCTTTTGATATGACATAAAGCTATACATCCAATCCACACATCCCATTCAACACGCCTGTATACCAACCATTGAGCAGGCAAATATATTTGATCAACCCATCACTTCCTCATCCTAGACCCGCATCAGCATCTGTGGATAGATGAAACAATATGAACATCCCGTGTAAACCAATAGAAAATACAAGGCTACAAAGTAAATATAACAGGTAACAAGTATACCAATTTGTGCTTCTGATGCATGAAAATGACACTGAAAGTACCTACCAATCAAGGTACCTATCAGTCTATCACATTGCCCTGTAACGGTGAATTACATGAAAAGAACCTACCAATAAAGGAACAAGACTTCAAATAATATGATGCCAAAAAGGGTGTAGATGAATATAGGATATGATAGAACATATGGATGCTGATTAAATACATTCTAACCAAGGAAGAAATTAAAAGGAAAAACTCAGTGCCAGTGGTGCATCCATGTATACAAATGTTTCTTAGTTTTATGTCCTTGTAAATCTGTTGTTTGGAGCAGAAACATGGGGTTGTTGTAATTTGAAGATTTCAAACATACACATGTTATATATAAGAATAACATGGTCATTTCTAATGGACATGAACAACTCAACCAACTGGTATATTAAATACCTGAATTATATTTCTTTGTCGTACAACACTGAGACCAAAGGTAAATAAAAGTAAGAAACGGGTAGATAACACGCTCACCGCTTCATCATATAGTTGGTGCACACAATGATGGTGGGAAACCAGCATATAGTTGACCAGGCAAGATGGGTTTGCTCAATGCAGCGAACAACTCGACCTTCAATGTCTTCACATTGACCGAAAAGTATCCAAACTTGAGATTCTCTTGTGAAGACGTAGTGTACAACGCTTCCATGAGCATGTATCCCCCGGCAACACCAACCAGAATCGCACGCTTTACCGGCAATGGGATAACCTTCTCCGAGTGCCATTGGTTATTTCTCAGAATGGAATACGTGAGCCAATATCGGTCATCTTCACTTTCCTCATCATAGCCTTTAGTGAGCATCCCGAGCATCCCTTCTGCTGCCTCGACGTTGACAAAACTATTAAGATCACTGAAAAAAATAGCGCGCTATAGCGCCGCTAATAGCACGCTATAGCGTGTAGAGAATTGACATGCTAAATTAATTTATGTACAATGTCTCGCTAATAGCACGTTATAGCACGCTAATAGCATATTTTCAGGGGTCACGCTATTTTTTGTAGCGTGCTATTTTTTTCATTGATTAAGATCTGACCACTCAGGTGGGAGGTTGATAGTAAAGAACTCCATTGTGCGCACGTCAAGTACAAGCAACTCATTCCGAAAATGTAAATGCCAGTAGAAGCATCCGTGGACGAATTGACGATTGCAAAACCCACTCTCAGAGTTGAGCAATGGAGGACATGTAGCTTGAGCACCCCATTGATCATATGTAAGAACATGCCATTGTCCATCCAAAGAGGAGAATACGAGAAGCAGCAGATTCATTCTGCATTGAGCCAAACAAATCACTCTGAATTATACAGGGTCCTCCTCCTCATCGCCAGGTGCAAGGAAAGTCTCCAGTTGGAGCAGGTCCGGCCTACGGACCAGCGCTTTCAGGTCGCCCGGGACGGCGGGCAGCAGGATGTAGCGGCGGTGCACGGGATCGCACACAGCGAGGTCCCTTGTCAAAAATTGGCAGTAGTGTGAGTCACACACCTCAGAGCCAACGAGAATGCGCCTGCCACTTTCTTCATTGACCGGAGCGCTGGCAAGGAGTGCTCGTCCGTGAAGGAAGTTGATTGGGCTCCAGGAACGGCCGGCAGTGGAGGGGAGGAAGGATGTGCAAGAGAAGTCGAAGCCGGCGAAGTGGCGGGCGGCGGCGGCGGAGGGGTGCGGCGGCTGGGCTGGGACGAATGGTTCGTGGAGCTGGAGCATGCCGATGAGAGGCGGCGGGTGGAGGGCGCGGTAGCGGTGCAGGAAGGCGTGGTCGGCTATGACGCGGCGGAAGGAGGCGCGCGCGGTGGAGGTGCGGGCGAGGTCAGCCGGAGTGGGGAGGCGGGAAAAGATTTCCTCGAGCAGCTCATCCTGGATATCGGCATCACCGTGGTCGCGCCTGCTGCTGCTCCGCCGCGTGGGGGACGAATCGAACAGAGAAGAAAATGAGGATTGGAAGGCGCGTTGGACGTGTTGGAAGCTCGTGATTTGAGGGCACTAATTAATCCCGGATTTTGGGGAAGCCGATTGATCGAGCAGTTTCAGGAAAACCAATTAATTTAGCGTAAAGACATTCCGCCTAACGCAATTTGTTTCCTTTCGTTGCATTTTTTATTGGAGCAGCGATTATCCAGTATTTATGGAGGTTGTCTCGGCATCCTGGGCCAAACAAGTTCACTCAAACAACTCAGCCACGGTCCTTAGCCGGAAACTCAAAAACCTGCGGCATGACCTCAGAATTTGGAGCATGGTATATCTAAGCTCTCGGTGGCCATCGAAAATTCAAACAAGGCTCTTATTGAAATTGATACACTGGAAGACAAAAGACCTCTCTCAACAACTGAGCGCAACTTCAAAAAAAAAAAAATTTGAGACCAACCCAAGGGCTAGCCCTCGTTGGCTTTTCTTTATAGGAGAAACTCCGTGAGCACCCACGTCAAAGCCAGAAGAATCCTAAAAGCTCACATCCTCGGACTCCTTAAATACCAGCAAATTTACTGGAAGGAATGATGTACCATACGCTGGGTTCAATTCGGAGATGAAAATTCAAAGTTTTTTCAAGCTCTGGCATCCGAAAGGTACGGAAGAAACAACATTGCCTCACTTTGCACCGATGATGGGAATATTGTTGAAGATCATGCTGGCAAGGAATCAATAATATTACACACGGCTCCTCAACTCACCATGACATGAAATTTGATCTATCACGAATCATCAAAAAAATTCATGGTTTCAAGGAAGTCACCATAGCTTTACTCATATGAGTACATATATCAATGCCAAACTTCGAAGAAAGAAATTATTCTGCTAAAGCTGGACTTTGCCAAGGCATTCGATACAATTGATCATGATGCAATGATTGAAATTATGAGAAGTATGGGGTTAGGATGTATTAAATGCATCTTCTCTTCTGGGAAATCTTCATTTTTACTAAATGGCACACCTGGGAGACAATTCTTTTGCAAGTGTTGCGTCCGACAAGGAGACCCCCTCTCGCCACTCATTTTTGTCCTAGCCGCAGAACTGCTTCAAGCTGCGATCAACGATGCATTTGCACATGGCCAAATTCAGCTACCTTTCCCATCCACAGCCCAAAAAGACTACCCGGTGATCCAGCATGCCGACGATACACTCATATTCCTTCCTGCATGCGCGCAACAAGTGGCGACCATCAAAAAGATTCTCACTGATTATGGCTCCTCCATTGGGTTGAAGATCCACTTCAATAAATCTACGATCATACCTATCAATTGTGATGCAGCAAAATGTGATGAACTGGCTAATATACTTGGTTGTGTGGTCGGAAATATGTCGTTCACCTACCTAGGCCTCCCATTGGGCACAACTAGACCCTCTGTGCAAGAACTAATGCCACTAGTGTGTAGCATAGAAAGGAGACTGTGGGCCACGCTCAACATGATTTCATATGGGGGCTGTTGGGGATATGACTATTGGATATGACCCGCCGAGGAGGGGCCTGGTTATCCCAATGGTGGTTCATGGGCCAAGCCCATAAAGGTTTAAGATGGCCGTTCATATAGTAGGCTTGTTAAAGGGGCCCAAAACCCAAAGCGGCTTAAAGCCCGTAAGTGTAAACCGCCATGTATGTTTGGCTTGTACCGTAAGGCATGTAAGATAAGTCACCGAGACGGACACGTTTGTAATAGTCGGCCGGGAATCTGTAAGCCGCGGGGCGTCAACCCGTGTATATAAGGGGACGGCCTGCCAGCGGTTTAGGGCAAGAGACAACAGATCGAAAGCTAGGCCAGCGTATTCGCTCCCTGGCAATCGAAACCCTAATAATACCACCTCAAACTGGATTAGGATTTTACCTTCACCGCAAGGGGCCGAACCACTATAAACTCCTCATGTCCTTGGTCCCGTTTTAACCCCTTTAAGCTAACTATGTCGCAATGGCTCCACAACTAAGTCCTTCCCCTAGGACATTTGCCGTGACAACTCCACGACAGTTGGCGCCTCCGTGGGGCCTGCGCACGATGGTTTCGAGTTATTGAAGGGCAGCTTCCAAGGGATCCAGGGATATACTGTGGGCCGGATAACCAAGAGTCGTCGCGGCAAGCTCTACATCGACGATGCAGGCTGGGGCCCCGAGGCCGGCTCAATTTAGTACGGGTACCGGGTCCCCTTTGGCGGAATCCACGTATTCATCGGCAAGATCGGCAAACCGGGCCCTGAGCCGGACATCTGCACCGACATCATCGAGACGGCTCAGCGTGTGCGACCCGCCCGGGTTCAAGCCGCCGTGAATTGTGCCTTTGTTGGGTTCACCCATGGGGCTGAATTGGAAGGCTCTGTATCTCGCGGTGAGACGGCCATCTACTCTGATGGTGAATCGTCCACTGATACGTCCAAAACGTATCTATAATTTCTGCTTGCTCCATGCCTGTTTTGGGTGATATTGCTATGATATTTATACACTTCCATACACTTTTGATCATATTTGGACTAACCTATCAACTCAGTGCACCCCAGTGCCAATTTCTGTTTTCTGCTGTTTTTGTATTTCAGGTTTTCCCGTCACGTAAACTGCCAGAAAAATCCCGGAAAAATTATATAAAAAATCAGCGTTCCAGAAGCTTCCCGGCAGCCAAAGTACAGCCGGAGGGGGGCCACCAGGGCTCCAGGCGCCCTGGTGGCGCGGCCCCCCTCCTGGCCGCGCCGGGGGGGGGGGGGGGCGCTTGGGCCCCCCAGGCCTCCGCTGATGCCCTCCGTTGTGGCGTGCTCTATACAATTGTCTTTCGTGCGTCTGTTCTGAGTTTTTTGATTAGAGTTGCAGAAGTGCCCGAAAAAATCATTTACTACCTGCTGTTCTGTTTTTCACAGATTCTGTCCTGTTTTGCCTTTCCTTCATTTTGCAAACCTTGAGCTTGCTTTTTGTTTGCAAAAACCTTTTGGCAATCTTGAGAAACAGTAGACCTTCAAGAATATCCTTATTTCCAGCAAGGAACAATTATTTTATTATGGGGACTAACCTCGCTAATCAGATTATGATGAGTTATGTATGAAGGGAGTTTTCAAGTGTGCGAGGGAAGATGATAAAAAGATTCAGGAGTGTCAAGCGCTCAAGCTTGGGGATGCCCCCATGCACCCCCAAGAAATATTCAAGGAGACTCAAGCGTCTAAGCTTGGGGATGCCCCCGTGCATCCCCTTCTCCATCAACATTATCAGTTCGTCTTTCGTTCCACTATATTTTTATCACTTCTTGTGTTATGTGCTATGCTTGGAGCGTCTTGCTTTTAGTTTTCCTTTTTAGTTTTTCTTTAGCTTTTCATAACGAGTCGGAACTCAGCTTTCTTTATGTGGGAGAGAAACATGCTCCACTTCTACCTAGAACATAACATAGAATTTTCATGTCTATCTTTGCTGTGTGTGTTATTTGTCTTTCAATAGCTACTATCATGCTCAGCTCTTAGTTTTCATGCTTATCTTTTTAAAAGAGCTTTTGTTTAGTTGGTTGCTTGAACTCTCTTTAGTTGTCATGCTTATCTTATTAAGAGAGTTTGCTTCTGTTGCATTGGTTGATATGTCTATGATAAAGATGCTACGTGCATAATGGTGCTTAGTAGTTCATGTTTTCTTATGGTTAGTCTCAAATAGCTGGGGGGTTCCCAATGTGTTATTGGAGTACCAACATGATTTGTTTGCCTATGATGTGGTATAGTTTAGTAATATCTTCCTTCAAGAATTTATTTTGATTGACTTGGCGTATGCTCACGCATATTTAAGACTATAAAGAAAGTCTGTCAAGCCTTGATGATCTTTTGTTTCTGAGTAGCGATATAACTTCCATGCCTGATTCAATGTTGCTTTGTCGCTCTGCATGATTATGACCGTCATTGCTCTTTTAGTTGGTCGCTCCCAGTCTTTTGCTAACCTCCACCTGTACTAAGCGGACTGACTGCTTGTGCATCCAAAATCCTTTAAACCAGTTATGCCATATGAGTCCACCATACCTTCCTACATGGTATTTACCTGCCATTCCTAACGGAGACTTTCATGTACCATCTCGAAATTATTCAAAAAAAATGCATTTCTGTTTTGTGCCTCTGTTTTAAGTTCATGAGGAAGTAGTAGTTAATTCATGATCTTTTTAAGTTGGACAAGCTTCACCCCGGGATTGCATGTCTAATGTGCAAACCCATAATACGAGAAGGAACTGGCAAAGTGTGCGCCCGGCTCAAAATTAATATAACAAACAAACCCTCCTTCACACTTTGTTCATGAGAAATCAGAAAACTTTGGCAGTGATAAACAAAGGAGATTAAGAGGATGTGATCGTCCTCATTCGGGAGCCGTTCCTCGAAACTTGTCCATCTCAAGAAGTGATTGAGTTGTCTGCTAGCATTCGTTGACGGAACATGCATAATCTAAAAATAATAATTATTACCTCTGTTTTTAAAACCAAGAGCTCTGGTACATGTTTTGTGTTTGTTTCCGACTACGGGTTTTCAACCTTGCCAACAAAAGCCACGGTTCGAGAGTCTCCACCTTCTTTTAAAGCACCAACTACTGAGAGCATGATTGTCATTCTGAGTGTAATGTGCATTGTCCCAAAGTAGCATTGTCTTTTGCATGATTATGATATCGTTTATTCTGAAATCATTGTATCTAGTCATCACTTAAACCTTGGAGGTGCCCCTGCATTTATGTTTTGCTTCACTAAAGGGGGCAAGCGAGATATTACTTGATCATATTTGCACACCATGCTCATTACAAATCTATTTGATGTTTCAGTATCATGTTGTAAAACTTTCAGTTCTTTGTGATTTTCTCATAAGGCAACTTAATTACTACCGATTCATTGTCTCAGTAAGCTTTTGTCATGTGACTATGAAAAGTTCTATATGGTTAATAGCATGTCACCACATAAATTATTCTTGTTATCATTTACCTACTCGAGGACGAGCAGGAATTAAGCTTGGGGATGTTGATTCGTCCAAAACGTATCTATAATTTCTGCTTGCTCCATGCCTCTTTTGGGTGATATTGCTATGATATTTATACACTCCCATACACTTTTGATCATATTTGGACTAACCTATTAACTCAGTGCACCCCAGTGTCAGTTTCTGTTTTCTGCTGTTTTTGTATTTCAGGTTTTCCCGTCACGTAAACTGCCAGAAAAATCCCGGAAAAATTATATAAAAAATCAGTGTTCCAGAAGCTTCCCGGCAGCCAAAGTACAGCCGGAGGGGGGCCACCAGGGCTCCATGCGCCCTGGTGGCGCAGCCCCCCTCCTGGCCGCGCCGGGGGGGCGCCTGGGCCCCCCAGGCCTCCGCTGATGCCCCCTTTGGCATATATTCATATCGTGTCCCGAAACCCTCGAGACGGGAACCCTTTTTCACGATCTCATCTCTGTTCCGCCGCCGCCGCGCTTCCAAGATCGGGAGCACCAGCAGAACTCTTCCCGGCACCCTGCCGGAGGGGAGGATCACCACCGGGAGCCTCTCCACCACCATGGACGCCTCCCAGATGACTTGTGAGTAGTCTCCCTTGGACCATGGGTCCATGACCAGTAGCAATGTGATGTTCTCCTCCTGTTCTTGTGCTTCACTAATTAGTCCTCGTGAGCTGCCCTACATGATCGAGGCACATATGTAATCCTTATGTTGTTGCTATGTTGAGTTTGCTGGGATCCGATGGATTGTGAGATTATGTTCAGATTGTGTTTGAGTAATATATTTGATTCACCTCTTTTATATTTATGTTCGTAAGTAATTCTTGCATGTTCTCCATTGTTATTTATTGCTTTGGCCAAGTAGTAGGTAGTGACTCCAAGAGGGAACGTTATGCTTGATTGTGGGTTCATGCCCCTCGATGACTAGCTTGAGTGACAGAAACATGAGTCTAGGGGATGTGCTGTTGCCACAAGGGGGAAAACAACGATGCTTGTGCCCGCGGGTGCAAGGATTGTTTACTTTACGCAAAGTTCTTTTAATGCAGTTGTCTGTTGCTTTGAGTTTACACTATGGGTGGGACTTGCAACTTAATACCAGCGAGATGTTCTGGATAGATATCTCAAGGTGGATGATTAGTAGTAGATGCAGATGGATTTCGGTCTACTTGCCTTGGCGTACCGCCCATGCTTTGAACCTCTACATTTCTTGCAACATAGTTAGCATTGGTTTGCGCACATAATTCTGTCAATTGCCCAGCTGTAATTCGTTTACCTCACATAGCTGTTTTATCGTCTTTTGGGAGAGAGACATCACTAGTGAACATCATGGGACCCCGGTCCATATTACCATCACTGATCACATCCGCTATTTACTTTACGCTTTTACTTACTATTTGCAGCATTACCTATCACTATTATCACTTGCGTTTGATCCTTTGTAAACGACAAGGCCGGAGGGATTGACAACCTCTCTGTACTCGTTGGGAGCAAAGTTATTTGTATCTGTGTGCAGGTCCACGTTGATTGCTAATATCTGGCGCCGTTAGCAGTTGACACCTTCTTGTTGAAACTGGGAGTCTCAGGGAAATCGATCCTTGGTATCTTTGCCAAGGGAAAACTTCTGCTACACTGCATCTCAAACCTTCCACTTGGGGTAACCAACGAGGGGCGAGAAGCCATCATCCACCAACGAGACCAACTCAATGTATCGACTACAAAACGGATGGCTTGAGGCATGTTCCGATGGTAACAATATTCTGGACCCCCGTGAGCCGCTGAAAAGGGTCACGATCTTCATGGCAGGCAGCCAGTCGGTTCTCGGTTCGACACCCGCCATGGCCATGACATCCAGCGTAGCATTGGTAACGGCAGCAGGTGCTGGCGGATCAGTACGCCCACCGACTCAAGTTTTAACATATTTATTAAAGGCTCTAGCAACTCTGATGGTGGTGGAGGTAACCCAGGACAACCAGGAACAGCATAAAGTGGAAGTGGCTAAACTGCGTGATGAGATAGCACAAGCCAAGGAAGAGCTGGCGGCGGAGAACGCTAGGATGACCGCAGAGCGGGCCGTTTTGAACGCTCAAGCACAGCAGATTCAAGCGGATTCATACCGGCTCACGATGGATCTAACACTTCAAATGAAGTCTTGAGGAGAAAGCACCGTAGTCGTCTGCCTTTTGTTTATGAGCCGAGGAATATTTTTAATACAACTAGAGGAGGGACCAATAACCTGCCGGTGATAAACCAAATGGCTGAAGCACCAGGGGGTGGAGCGCCGGTTCAGCCACGCGTGACAGGCTCTCCACATGTGAATAACACCCCACCTCATCACCGGGTGACACCGCCGGGTCATTATTCCAACCCTTTGGATAATATTATTGCTGCAGCAAAGCGATTGGCGGCTCTACCAGTTGAGGGCGAGACTCCGGTGGCGATTGAAACCCAAAGGGCCAGGGAACTTCTTCAAACAGCGCTGGCACAACAGCAGGCTTATTCTTATTGTCGTGATCGGATTCATTCGACCCCTCGTCCAAGCCGGAGCTACAGCAGACACATTGACTCGCAGGCAGTTTCGAGTACTGAGCAGCACCGTAACCAACTTCGTGGGCATGACCCGACATGCAATGGTGCCAACGCACAAGATTTGGTGGACCGGGGCAGAACGCGCCGGGAGGCCGAGCTGGCGGCTCAGCCGGCGGTTCATCAGCATGCGTCGTTTTACCCAGCAACTTCAGTGGAGGCATGTGTGGCTTCTAGAACTTGGGGTGTGCCGTGTTTAACGGCGGCTCTACGAAACAAGCGTTTGCCCAAGGACTTCAAGGGCCCTCGCAAGGTGCCTAATTACACAGCAGATCAGCCCCCTGAGGCTTGGGTGGAGAGTTATGAGATGACTATGGAGATGCTTTAAGTTAGTGAAGCAGCATATGCTAAGTATTTCACCATGACGCTGGAAGGGACGGCTCGTAATTGGTTGAAAGTGCTACCTGCCAACTCCATTAGGTCGTGGGCAGAGCTGAAGGCCAAGTTTATCCAAAATTTCGAAGATACGTGCAAGCAGCCTATGTCAATTGTGGGTTTGGCTTCCTGTGTTTAAGCCGAGGTCAAATGAACGACCAGCTGGGTGCGCCAGGTCTCAACTATCATACATTCTTCAGATAACATCAACGCCGGATCAGCGGTTTTAATGTTGGAGAAAAATTGTCGTTTCCTTCCACTCAACCAGAAGCTTGGGCGGCTTACCCGTCATTGTAATGATATGGGGGAGCTCATGGCGGCTCTTGTCAAATATGCCCACTCTGATAGTACCAAGGACCCCGACTCTGAGGATGAAAGATCGGGAAAGGGAAAGAAGAGTAGCGGTATGAGGGGACAACAGTATAACCCTCCCAATTAGGGCGGTTGCGGTAAGCGCAAGGCTGATGATTTTGTAGCTAACACCGCTCTACAGAATTATAACAAGCTACGTAAGGGGAGGCCGGCTGAAGGGACAAAATTTGACCTTGAAGCAATAATGAATCAGCCATGTCTGAAGCACGGAACAGAGGAGAGACAGTCTACCCATATGTGGAAGGATTGTAGCATTATGAGACATTTCAACCAAGCTTTGTTGGCCAAACAGGCTTGGCGGATTTTACAGGTCCCAAGCTCACTATGTGCAAAAGTGCTCAAAGCAAGGTATTTCCTGGACAATTCCATCCTCAATGCCACATGTCCTAGTGCAGGATCTTACACGTTCCGGAGTATCATACATGGGCGAAACCTGTTGCTAGACGGGCTTATATGGAGAGTTGGATATGGCACCAAGATCAGGGTTGACCATGACAATTGGATTCCGCGAAAGGGGAGTCTGAAGCCACTGGGCCAGACTTATATCCAAGGCATTTCTAGAGTCAGTGATTTACTAAACTCGCACGGCACTGCGTGGGATCAGAGCAAGGTCCAGGAGGTGTTTTCACCGGACGAAGCTAATGAAATCATGCAAATTCATATCGGAGGACCAGAGGTCGAGGATTACCAAGCGTGGAACTTTACAAAAAATGGTATTTTCTTGGTGCGATCCACGTATCACCTGAGAATGACACAAAAAAGAATTAAATCCGGATGGTCGGAGTCTTCGTCGTCAGTACAGAACCATAGGGCCTGATTGAGCCTTTGGGACTCAATTGCCCCGGGCAAAGTTAAAACGCATGCTTGGAGGCTGATTCGGAACAGACTGGCTGTAGGTTCCGAGCTTCAGAGAAGATGCATCAAGCCTGGGGTTTTTTGTGTGGCATGTGGACATGATGAAACTAACTATCATCGGTTCTGGGGATGCCATCACTCAGATATGTTTTGGAAGATTATGCACTCGAACATGGGAGTTCCGGTGGTGATCCCGTCGGTGTCGGACAGCTCTCAGGGTGATCTTTCTAACTGGCTTCTAACCTGGATATCTAATGCATCCGACAACGAGAAAGCAGTCATGTTGCAGGGAATATACGGATTGTGGCTGGCAAGGAACAATGCGAGGGACGGGAGGAAGATAGATGATGCTCGTGATATAGCACACAAGGTTTTCAAGGCAATGGAAGCGTGGCAGGCAGTCCATGGGAGGGAAAGCAAACCGGGGAGCACGGCAATGGAGAAGAGCTGGGAACCACCGGAGGAAGGATGGATCAAAGCAAATGTTGATGGAGATGCAGATATAACAGGAAATAAAGGAGGCACTGGGGTGGTGTTCCGCAACCACGAGGGTGCTTTCCTGGGCGGGGCATGCCATTTCTTTCCTGTAGGCGGTGATCCAGCTACAAATGAACTACGTGCCTGCCATAGGGCACTACAGCTAGCTGATGAGGTAAATGCAGCTAACCTGCACATCGAAATGGATTGTAGGGAGATAGTGTGCAAGCTTCAGAATAAGGAGAAGGACTATTCGGTGCTGGGACCAATGATCGAAGAAGTGAAGAAGATGCTGGAGGTGCGGCAGCAATGGAAGATTAGCTGGACTCGGCGATCGGCAAACCGAGTGGCACATACACTTGGTAAGGAAGGAGTGTCAAATAAACTGTGTAAGGTCTGGTTACACGAACCACCCGATTGTATTCAGCACTTTGTTTCGGCAGAGATTCCTGCCTTTTATGAATAAATAAGAACTGGTTGAACCTCAAAAAAAAATGTAATAGTACACATGACGAGAATATGTATGTGGTAAATCCCTTAAACATTGGTGAGTTTGATGTTGGTCTTGCCTAGGTTCTGTTGGGCCTAGATGCTGTTTAGTCAAACCACAATGTGTGGTGTCCTTGCCCGGTTTGTACATGGACACAGCTGGTCTTTCTGCTCGTTTTCCAGGGCGGCGACCCAGGTGCTGGGAGCTGTGATGCTTGTGGGCTGAGCACGCATCTCAGGTTCTGGTGACTAGCGGCCATGGCCGCGTGGGCGGTGTTGTGGTTGCCGTTTAGGTGTTGTGTGACGGTATGCAGCTATGGTCCATGTACCTGGCCGCACCATGGGCGAAGACGGAATACGCTTGCCTGGGTGAAAACCCTATCTAGCTTTGGCCAGACAAATGATTGTGGCGCCCGTGGACACCGTCATTTTCCTGATGTCCAGTTGTGCTTGCTCCTTCCCCTTTGTCTTCTCTGAATGAAAATCTAGAACTTCGGATCGGGCGGTGGCTGCATTTCGGTGTCATGTCCTTCCTGAAGGCGCCGTCTTGGAGCTCACGGTTTCGTCGACTATCAACTTCACCTCCTCGCGGTATCTTCATAGGCAAGGGCTCCGGCAGCTCTGTAATAATGCTTATTGTCATTTTGTAGTCTACTTCGAGTCGTACGCTGTGTTATTGGTGTAGCCTTTTTCTACAGAATTATTATGAAACAATCCTCACTGATCACTTCACCCCCCTCCCCCCATATAACTGGGTCGACCCCTCCCCTGATTTCCATCCAACAACCAGAAAATCCCACCTACGCATGTTTATTAATCCGGTACTTTGCCGTCTGTATGTGTAACATTGCTCATTCTAATTTCCTAGTTGCGAAAATACTTTTACAAGCTTCAGAGCATAAAAGTGTCATAAAATATTTTTCCAAGTATTGTCTGATTTTTTTAGGGAACTTCGAGGCACAGTCTATTTGACAATTCAAAAGAGCGATTCGAGCTTATACATCGCCTGAACATTCAGATTAGTAGTAAACGTAGCATTAGCAATATAGAGATGTGCAAACTCAAGTGAACATTTGCAGAGCATTTGTGATAGATTGTGTATCATCAACATTTGCTACGTGCAGGAGAACTGTTACTATAACCTCAGTGTGAAATTGCAAGTGGAAGGAGATGCAAGCTTCTTTTGAACTTGCTCTACTTCAGTTCCCAGATAATAAAAATATTCAGAGATTTAATAGTTTGCAAATAGTCAGTACCTACTAATTCAGAAATCGGAACATTTCAAATGCTTTAACGGGGAAAAAATGTGTGCGACGGTAGGACACATGAAGGCACATCATAGCTTTTGATATGACATCAAGCTATACATCTGATCGACACGTCACATTCAACATGCCTGTATACCAACCATTGAGCAGGCGGATATATTTGATCAACCCATCACTTCCTCATCAAAGACCCGCATCAGCATCAGCATCTGGCAAATACAAGGCTACAAAGTAAATATAATATGCAACAAGTATACCAATTTCTGCTTGTGATGCATGAAAATGACCTATCATATTGCCCTTTAACAGTGATTTACATGAAAAGAACCTACCAATCAAGGTACCTATCACATTGCCCGGTAACAGTGAATTACATGAAAAGAACCTACCAATAAAGGAACAAGACTTCAAATATGTGCTTTGCAAATGTTATGATGATTAAGTAACTCTGTGTTTGTACGAACCCACAAGCTGACATTCCCATGTGTGTGTATGATTAAGCAACCTATCACATTGCCCGGTAACAGTGAATTACATGAAAAGAACCTACCAATAAAGGAACAAGACTTCAAATATGTGCTTTGCAAATGTTATGATGATTAAGCAACTCTGTGTTTGTACGAACCCACAAGCTGACATTCCCATGTGTGTGTATGATTAAGCAACCTGTTTGTACGAAAAGAATGCACTACATTGAGGTTTTGATTAAAAAATTTCAAAAAAGGGAACAGCGTTATGCCAGATGTAGAGGAGACAATACTGATGACAAAAAGAGTGTAGATGAACCAAAGAAGCTGATTAAATATATTCGAACCAGGGAAACAAAAGCAAAAACTCACCGGTGCATCCATGTATACAAATGTTTCTTAGTTTTATGTCTTGATATATTTTGGCCTATAAGAACAAAGTTACTTATCCATAGCAGAAAATCGACAGACATACCTAAAGTAAACTGTTCCAGTAAATTAAGTAATTAGGTAAGGTAATCTACCATCATATGTGGAGCTACCAGGCGAACTATAATTGTGTTATAATACCGTTCAAATCTGTTGTTTGGAGCAGAAACATGGGGTTGTTGTAATTTGAAAATTTCAAACATACAGTCATACACATGTTATATATAAGAATAACATGGTCATTTCTAAAGGACATGAACAACTCAACCAACTGGTATATTAAATACCTGAATTATATTTCTTTGTCGTACAACACTGAGACCAAAGGTAAATAAAAGTAAGAAACGGGTAGATAACACGCTCACCGCTTCATCATATAGTTGGTGCACACAATGATGGTGGGAAACCAGCATATAGTTGACCAGGCAAGATGGGTTTGCTCAATGCAGCGAACAACTCGACCTTCAATGTCTTCACATTGACCGAAAAGTATCCAAACTTGAGATTCTCTTGTGAAGACGTAGTGTACAACGCTTCCATGAGCATGTATCCCCCGGCAACACCAACCAGAATCGCACGCTTTACCGGCAATGGGATAACCTTCTCCGAGTGCAATTGATTATTTCTCAGAATGGAATACGTGAGCCAATATCGGTCATCTTCACTTTCCTCATCATAGCCTTTAGTGAGCATCCCGAGCATCCCTTCTGCTGCGTCGACGATGACAAAACTATTAAGATCTGGCCACTCAGGTGGGAGGTTGATAGTAGAGAACTCCATTGTGCGCACGTCAAGTACAAGCAACTCATTCCGAAAATGTAAATGCCAGTAGAAGCATCCGTGGACGAATTGACGATTGCAAAACCCACTCTCAGAGTTGAGCAATGGAGGACATGTAGCTTGAGCACCCTATTGATCATATGTAAGAACATGCCATTGTCCATCCAAAGAGGAGAATACGAGAAGCAGCAGATTCATTCTGCATTGAGCCAAACAAATCACTCTGAATTATACAGGGTCCTCCTCCTCATCGCCAGGTGCAAGGAAAGTCTCCAGTTGGAGCAGGTCCGGCCTACGGACCAGCGCTTTCAGGTCGCCCGGGACGGCGGGCAGCAGGATGTAGCGGCGGTGCACGGGATCGCACACAGCGAGGTCCCTTGTCAAAAATTGGCAGTAGTGTGAGTCACACACCTCAGAGCCAACGAGAATGCGCCTGCCACTTTCTTCATTGACCGGAGCGCTGGCAAGGAGTGCTCGTCCGTGAAGGAAGTTGATTGGGCTCCAGGAACGGCCAGCAGTGGAGGGGAGGAAGGATGTGCAAGAGAAGTCGAAGCCGGCGAAGGGGCGGGCGGCGGCGGCGGAGGGGTGCGGCGGCTGGGCTGGGACGAATGGTTCGTGGAGCTGGAGCATGCCGATGAGAGGCGGCGGGTGGAGGGCGCGGTAGCGGCGCAGGAAGGCGTGGTCGGCTATGACGCGGCGGAAGGAGGCGCGCGCGGTGGAGGTGCGGGCGAGGTCAGCCGGAGTGGGGAGGCGGGAAAAGATTTCCTCGAGCAGCTCATCCTGGATATCGGCATCACCGTGGTCGCGCCTGCTGCTGCTCCGCCGCGTGGGGGACGAATCGAACAGAGAAGAAAATGAGGATTGGAAGGCGCGTTGGACGTGTTGGAAGCTCGTGATTTGAGGGCACTAATTAATCCCGGATTTTGGGGAAGCCGATTGATCGAGCAGTTTCAGGAAAACCAATTAATTTAGCGTAAAGACATTCCGCCTAACGCAATTTGTTTCCTTTCGTTGCATTTTTTATTGGAGCAGCGATTATCCAGTATTTATGGAGGTTGTCTCGGCATCCTGGGCCAAACAAGTTCACTCAAACAACTCAGCCACGGTCCTTAGCCGGAAACTCAAAAACCTGCGGCATGACCTCAGAATTTGGAGCATGGTATATCTAAGCTCTCGGTGGCCATCGAAAATTCAAACAAGGCTCTTATTGAAATTGATACACTGGAAGACAAAAGACCTCTCTCAACAACTGAGCGCAACTTCAAAAAAAAAAAATTTTGAGACCAACCCAAGGGCTAGCCCTCGTTGGCTTTTCTTTATAGGAGAAACTCCGTGAGCACCCACGTCAAAGCCAGAAGAATCCTAAAAGCTCACATCCTTGGACTCCTTAAATACCAGCAAATTTACTGGAAGAAATGATGTACCATACGCTGGGTTCAATTCGGAGATGAAAATTCAAAGTTTTTTCAAGCTCTGGCATCCGAAAGGTACGGAAGAAACAACATTGCCTCACTTTGCACCGATGATGGGAATATTGTTGAAGATCATGCTGGCAAGGAATCAATAATATTACACACGGCTCCTCAACTCAGCATGACATGAAATTTGATCTATCACGAATCATCAAAAAAATTCACGGTTTCAAGGAAGTCACCATAGCTTTACACATATGAGTACATATATCAATGCCAAACTTCGAAGAAAGAAATTATTCTGCTAAAGCTGGACTTTGCCAAGGCATTCGATACAATTGATCATGATGCAATGATTGAAATTATGAGAAGTATGGGGTTAGGATGTATTAAATGCATCTTCTCTTCTGGGAAATCTTCATTTTTACTAAATGGCACACCTGGGAGACAATTCTTTTGCAAGTGTTGCGTCCGACATGGAGACCCCCTCTCGCCACTCATTTTTGTCCTAGCCGCAGAACTGCTTCAAGCTGCGATCAACGATGCATTTGCACATGGCCAAATTCAGCTACCTTTCCCATCCACAGCCCAAAAAGACTACCCGGTGATCCAGCATGCCGACGATACACTCATATTCCTTCCTGCATGCGCGCAACAAGTGGCGACCATCAAAAAGATTCTCACTGATTATGGCTCCTCCATTGGGTTGAAGATCCACTTCAATAAATCTACGATCATACCTATCAATTGTGATGCAGCAAAATGTGATGAACTGGCTAATATACTTGGTTGTGTGGTCGGAAATATGTCGTTCACCTACCTAGGCCTCCCATTGGGCACAACTAGACCCTCTGTGCAAGAACTAATGCCACTAGTGTGTAGCATAGAAAGGAGACTGTGGTCCGCGCTCAACATGATTTCATATGGGGGCTGTTGGGGATATGACTATTGGATATGACCCGCCGAGGAGGGGCCTGGTTATCCCAATGGTGGTTCATGGGCCAAGCCCATAAAGGTTTAAGATGGCCGTTCATATAGTAGGCTTGTTAAAGGGTCCCAAAACCCAAAGCGGCTTAAAGCCCGTAAGTGTAAACCGCCATGTATGTTTGGCTTGTACCGTAAGGCATGTAAGATAAGTCACCGAGACGGACACGTTTGTAATAGTCGGCCGGGAATCTGTAAGCCGCGGGGCGTCAACCCGTGTATATAAGGGGACGGCCCGCCAGCGGTTTAGGGCAAGAGACAACAGATCGAAAGCTAGGCCAGCGTATTCGCTCCCTGGCAATCGAAACCCTAATAATACCATCTCAAACTGGATTAGGCTTTTACCTTCACCGCAAGGGGCCGAACCACTATAAACTCCTCATGTCCTTGGTCCCATTTTAGCCCCTTTAAGCTAACTATGTCGCAATGGCTCCACAACTAAGTCCTTCCCGTAGGACATTTGCCGTGACAACTCCACGACAGTTGGCGCCTCCGTGGGGCCTGCGCACGATGGTTTCGAGTTATTGAAGGGCAGCTTCCAAGGGATCCAGGGATATACTGTGGGCCGGATAACCAAGAGTCGTCGCGGCAAGCTCTACATCGACGATGCAGGCTGGGGCCCCGAGGCCGGCTCAATTTAGTACGGGTACCGGGTCCCCTTTGGCGGAATCCACGTATTCATCGGCAAGATCGGCAAACCGGGCCCTGAGCCGGACATCTGCACCGACATCATCGAGACGGCTCAGCGTGTGCGACCCGCCCGGGTTCAAGCCGCCGTGAATTGTGCCTTTGTTGGGTTCACCCATGGGGCTGAATTGGAAGGCTCTGTATCTCGTAGTGAGACGGCCATCTACTCTGATGGTGAATCGTCCACTGATACGTCCAAAACGTATCTATAATTTATGCTTGCTCCATGCCTGTTTTGGGTGATATTGCTATGATATTTATACACTTACATACACTTTTGATCATATTTGGACTAACCTATTAACTCAGTGCACCCCAGTGCCAGTTTCTGTTTTCTGCTGTTTTTGTATTTCAGGTTTTCCCGTCACGTAAACTGCCAGAAAAATCCCGGAAAAATTATATAAAAAATCAGTGTTCCAGAAGCTTCCCGGCAGCCAAAGTACAGCCGGAGGGGGGCCACCAGGGCTCCAGGCGCCCTGGTGGCGCGGCCCCCCTCCTGGCCGCGCCGGGGGGGCGCCTGGGCCCCCCAGGCCTCCGCTGATGCCCCCTTTGGCATATATTCATATCGTGTCCCGAAACCCTCGAGACGGGAACCCTTTTTCGCGATCTCATCTCTGTTCCGCCGCCGCCGCGCTTCCAAGATCGGGAGCACCAGCAGAACTCTTCCCGGCACCGTGCCGGAGGGGAGGATCACCACCGGGAGCCTCTCCATCACCATGGACGCCTCCCGGATGACTTGTGAGTAATCTCCCTTGGACCATGGGTCCATGACCAGTAGCAATGTGATGTTCTCCTCCCGTTCTTGTGCTTCACTAATTAGTCCTCGTGAACTGCCCTACATGATCGAGGCACATATGTAATCCTTATGTTGTTGCTATGTTGAGTTTGCTGGGATCCGATGGATTGTGAGATTATGTTCAGATTGTGTTTGAGTAATATATTTGATTCACCTCTTTTATATTTATGTTCGTAAGTAATTCTTGCATGTTCTCCGTTGTTATTTATTGCTTTGGCCAAGTAGTAGGTAGTGACTCCAAGAGGGAACGTTATGCTTGATTGTGGGTTCATGCCCCTCGATGACTAGCTTGAGTGACAGAAACATGAGTCTAGGGGATGTGCTGTTGCCACAAGGGGGAAAACAACGATGCTTGTGCCCGCGGGTGCAAGGATTGTTTACTTTACGCAAAGTTCTTTTAATGCAGTTGTCTGTTGCTTTGAGTTTACACTATGGGTGGGACTTGCAACTTAATACCAGCGAGATGTTCTGGATAGATATCTCAAGGTGGATGATTAGTAGTAGATGCAGATGGATTTCGGTCTACTTGCCTTGGCGTACCGCCCATGCTTTGAACCTCTACATTTCTTGCAACATAGTTAGCATTGGTTTGCGCACATAATTCCGTCAATTGCCCAGCTGTAATTCGTTTACCTCACATAGCTGTTTTATCGTCTTTTGGGAGAGAGACATCACTAGTGAACATCATGGGACCCCGGTCCATATTACCATCACTGATCACATCCGCTATTTACTTTACGCTTTTACTTACTATTTGCAGCATTACCTATCACTATTATCACTTGCGTTTGATCCTTTGTAAACGACAAGGCCGGAGGGATTGACAACCTCTCTGTACTCGTTGGGAGCAAAGTTATTTGTATATGTGTGCAGGTCCACGTTGATTGCTAATATCTGGCGCCGTTAGCAGTTGACACCTTCTTGTTGAAACTGGGAGTCTCAGGGAAATCGATCCTTGGTATCTTTGCCAAGGGAAAACTTCCGCTACACTGCATCTCAAACCTTCCACTTGGGGTAACCAATGAGGGGCGAGAAGCCATCATCCACCGACGAGACCAACTCAATGTATCGACTACAAAACGGATGGCTTGAGGCATGTTCCGATGGTAACAGTATTCTGGACCCCCGTGAGCCGCTGAAAAGGGTCACGATCTTCATGGCAGGCAGCCAGCCGGTTCTCGGTTCGACACCCGCCATGGCCATGACTTCCAGCGCAGCATTGGTAACGGCAGCGGGTGTTGGCGGATCAGTACGCCCACCGACTCAAGTTTTAACAGATTTATTAAAGGCTCTAGCAACTCTGATGGTGGTGGAGGTAACCCAGGACAACCAGGAACAACATAAAGTGGAAGTGGCTAAACTGCGTGATGAGATAGCACAAGCCAAGGAAGAGCTGGCGGCGGAGAACGCTAGGATGACCGCAGAGCGGGCTGTTTTGAACGCTCAAGCACAGCAGATTCAAGCGGATTCATACCGGCTCACGATGGATCTAACACTTCAAATGAAGTCTTGAGGAGAAAGCACCGTAGTCGTCTGCCTTTTGTTTATGAGCCGAGGAATATTTTTAATACAACTAGAGGAGGGACCAATAACCTGCCGGTGATAAACCAAATGGCTGAAGCACCAGGGGGTGGAGCGCCGGTTCAGCCACGCGTGATAGGCTCTCCACATGTGAATAACACCCCACCTCATCACCGGGTGACACCGCCGGGTCATTATTCCAACCCTTTGGATAATATTATTGCTGCAGCAACGCGATTGGCAGCTCTACCAGTTGAGGGCGAGACTCTGGTGGCGGTTGAAACCCAAAGGGCCAGGGAACTTCTTCAAACAGCGCTGGCACAACAGCAGGCTTATTCTTATTGTCGTGATCGGATTCATTCGACCCCTCGTCCAAGCCGGAGCTACAGCAGACACATTGACTCGCAGGCAGTTTCAAGTACTGAGCAGCACCGTAACCAACTTCGTGGGCATGACCCGACATGCAATGGTGCCAACGCACAAGATTTGGTGGACCGGGGCAGAACGCGCCGGGAGGCCGAGCTGGCGGCTCAGCCGGCGGTTCATCAGCATGCGTCGTTTTACCCAGCAACTTCAGTGGAGGCATGTGTGGCTTCTAGAACTTGGGGTGTGCCGTGTTTAACGGCGGCTCTACGAAACAAGCGTTTGCCCAAGGACTTCAAGGGCCCTCGCAAGGTGCCTAATTACACAGCAGATCAGCCCCCTGAGGCTTGGGTGGAGAGTTATGAGATGACTATGGAGATGCTTTAAGTTAGTGAAGCAGCATATGCTAAGTATTTCACCATGACGCTGGAAGGGACGGCTCGTAATTGGTTGAAAGTGCTACCTGCCAACTCCATTAGGTCGTGGGCAGAGCTGAAGGCCAAGTTTATCCAAAATTTCGAAGATACGTGCAAGCAGCCTATGTCAATTGTGGGTTTGGCTTCCTGTGTTTAAGCCGAGGTCAAATGAACGACCAGCTGGGTGCGCCAGGTCTCAACTATCATACATTCTTCAGATAACATCAACGCCGGATCAGCGGTTTTAATGTTGGAGAAAAATTGTCGTTTCCTTCCACTCAACCAGAAGCTTGGGCGGCTTACCCGTCATTGTAATGATATGGGGGAGCTCATGGCGGCTCTTGTCAAATATGCCGACTCTGATAGTACCAAGGACCCCGACTCTGAGGATGAAAGATCGGGAAAGGGAAAGAAGAGTAGCGGTATGAGGGGACAACAGTATAACCCTCCCAATTAGGGCGGTGGCGGTAAGCGCAAGGCTGATGATTTTGTAGCTAACACCGCTCTACAGAATTATAACAAGCTACGTAAGGGGAGGCCGGCTGAAGGGACAAAATTTGACCTTGAAGCAATAATGAATCAGCCATGTCTGAAGCACGGAACAGAGGAGAGACAGTCTACCCATATGTGGAAGGATTGTAGCATTATGAGACATTTCAACCAAGCTTTGTTGGCCAAACAGGCTTGGCGGATTTTACAGGTCCCTAGCTCACTATGTGCAAAAGTGCTCAAAGCAAGGTATTTCCTGGACAATTCCATCCTCAATGCCACATGTCCTAGTGCAGGATCTTACACGTTCCGGAGTATCATACATGGGCGAAACCTGTTGCTAGACGGGCTTATATGGAGAGTTGGATATGGCACCAAGATCAGGGTTGACCATGACAATTGGATTCCGCGAAAGGGGAGTCTGAAGCCACTGGGCCAGACTTATATCCAAGGCATTTCTAGAGTCAGTGATTTACTAAACTCGCACGGCACTGCGTGGGATCAGAGCAAGGTCCAGGAGGTGTTTTCACCGGACGAAGCTAATGAAATCATGCAAATTCATATCGGAGGACCAGAGGTCGAGGATTACCAAGCGTGGAACTTGTCAAATATGCCGACTCTGATAGTACCAAGGACCCCGACTCTGAGGATGAAAGATCGGGAAAGGGAAAGAAGAGTAGCGGTATGAGGGGACAACAGTATAACCCTGCCAATTAGGGCGGTGGCAGTAAGCGCAAGGCTAATGATTTTGTAGCTAACACCGCTCTACAGAATTATAACAAGCTACGTAAGGGGAGGCCGGCTGAAGGGACAAAATTTGACCTTGAAGCAATAATGAATCAGCCATGTCTGAAGCACGGAACAGAGGAGAGACAGTCTACCCATATGTGGAAGGATTGTAGCATTATGAGACATTTCAGGGAGTCTATGCAGCACAATCATGGTCCGAACGGCGGTTCATTGTCCGTCTCTCATTGTTCGGGTCACGGAGGCGGCGGCTCAAATTCCGGGTTTCAAGGCCAAGGCAATCAAGGTGGTTACAATCAGCAGAATAATCAGGGGAATCGGCAGCAGCAGTCTGGTTATCACAGCAACCCGAAGCAATTGAATAGTGGGCAGTACCATGTTTTTACCACAAGTTTATGCAAGCAGGATTAGAAGCTTTATAAAAGGGTTGTGAACACCGATGATCCTTGGATTTAACATCGTGCTAGCATCATGCTAAAAAATAGGAAAATATTTTGCGCCCACCGGCCGGACATGGGCTTGGCTGCTCACGCCGCCTCGGTCGCTCGCTTATGCAAGTAGCCACGTGCGGAGCTGGGGCTACCTACAGTCCCCATATTTCTTTTTCATCCTTATATCTTCACGCTCTCCACCACGGCCACTCATATTTACGTAGTAGCCTCCTCATATCTCGCCTTCTACCTCGCAGCGAGCGAGTTCTCCTCGGTTCCTTCACCTTCCTCTGCCCTATGAGAGCCATGCCACTACTACCCCATTGTAGGTCATCTCTCAACGCCGGTGAGGTAGTCATGGTCATGCTCCTCTCCGGCAGTGTTGCGGACCACTCTTAGCAAAGGCATGAAGGAAATATGCCCTAGAGGCAATAATAAAGTTGTTATTTATATTTCCTTATATCATGATAAATGTTTATTATTCATGCTAGAATTGTATTAACCGGAAACTTAGTACATGTGTGAATACATAGACAAAACAGAGTGTCCCTAGTATGCCTCTACTAGACTAGGTCATTGATCAAAGATGGTTATGTTTCCTAACCATAGACATGAGTTGTCATTTGATCAACGGGATCACATCATTAGGAGAATGATGTGATGGACTAGACCCATCCGTTAGCATAGCACTATGATCGTTTAGTTTTACTGCTATTGCTTTCTTCATGACTTATACATGTTCCTATGACTATGAGATTATGCAACTCCCGAATACCGTAGGAACACCTTGTGTGCTATCAAACGTCACAACATAACTGGGTGATCATAAATATGCTCTACAGGTGTCTCCGAAAGTATTCGTGGTGTTGGCATAGATCAAGACTAGGATTTGTCACTCCGAGTGTCGGAGAGGTATCTCTGGGCCCTCTCGGTAATGCACATCATAATAAGCCTTGCAAGCAAATGACTAATGAGTTAGTCACGAGATGATGTGTTACGGAACGAGTAAAGATACTTGCCGGTAACGAGATTGAACTAGGTATAGAGATACCGACGATCGAATCTCGGGCAAGTAACATACCGATGACAAAAGGAACAACGTATGTTGTTATGCGGTTTGACCGATAAAGATCTTCGTAGAATATGTAGGAGCCAATATGAGCATCCAGGTTCCGCTATTGGTTATTGACCGGAGATGAGTCTCGGTCATGTCTACATAGTTCTCGAACCCGTAGGGTCCGCACGCTTAACGTTTGATGACGATCGGTATTATGAGTTTATGAGTTTTGATGTACCGAAGGTAGTTCGGAGTCCCGGATGAGATCACGGACATGACGAGGAGTCTCGGAATGTCCGAGACATAAAGATTGATATATTGGACGACTATATTCGGACACCGGAAGTGTTCTGGAAAGTTTCGGAATTTACCGGAGTGCCGGGGGGGTTACCGGAACCCCCCGGGGGAATGGTGGGCCCTGGTGGGCCATAGGGGAGAGAGAGGGCAGCAGCCAGGAGGTGGCGCGCCCCCTCCCTAGGAGGAGTCCGAATAGAACAAGGGGAAGGGGGCGTGGCCCCTCTTTCCCTCTCCCTCTCCCTCTCTTTCCTTCCCCCTTCTTCCTTCTTTGGTAGTTCCTACTAGGAATAGGATTGCAATCCTATTCCTAGTAGGATTGCAGCCCTAGCCGCACCATAGGAGGGCCGGCCGGCCTCCCCCCTTGCTCCTTTATATACGGGGGCAGGGGGGCACCCAAAGACACACAAGTTGAATTGTTCCAGCCGTGTGCGGTGCCCCCCTCCACAGAAACACACCTCGGTCCACTACTAGGAAAAGGCCTATTAATGGCGCACCTAATTTGGCCATTAATGGCGCATTAGTGGTGCGCCATTACTAGCACGCCATTAGTATTTGATACTAATGGCGCACCACTGGTGCGCCATTAGTATCTGGTATACTAATGGCGCACCTGGGATGCGCCATTAGTGTGCACCTTAGTGCGCCATTAGTATGCCTCCCAGGGGCCAAGTGCTATGGCATACTAATGGCGCACTAAGTATGATGCGCCATTAGTAGTATCCGCATAGTAATGGCGCACTGCCTTTTAATGCGCCATTACTATGCTTTGGCATACTAATGGCGCACTTTTCTCTGATGCGCCATTAGTATGAATATTAGGTTTTTTTAGTATTATTTTTCTGTTTTTTTTGCACAGATTACAAAATGTATAATTGCACAGAATATAGACAGCACACATCAACAACACATTCATCGAATACAATAGAAGATTAATCTCTGAATACAATTCATCATATTAGTCTCCGAATACAATTCATCGATCATATTAGTCTCCGAATTGAAAAGACCGAACAAAGATAGAACAATATATTACAAGTCTCGAGATCGCGAGTAGCGAGTTTGTCTTCGCATTACAAGTCGATATCGATCATCTAAACTACCATCACATAGAAGAGAGCTGCGGTCGTCACGATGAGCATCATCAGGATGAAACTCGTTTTCATCCGGTTCCTCCAACGCTCCCTCCCCTCTCCCGCTAGATAGCGGGCGTATCTAGATTCGGCCTCGGCCCTAGTGGTGTACCCTTTGTAACTGTTACCGCTGAATCGGTGAACCTGTCTCCGACACTCCTCCCAGTCGTCGTAGACTCCGGGAACCTTACCCTTGTACACGACATACGACGGCATCGCTATATATATGCACTAGCCAAACGAAACGTTAGTATCAATTCACAGACAATTCATAAGCAATATATAAGTATGCAACAGAACGATCGAAAGAGAAAAGCAAGACATTAATAGCATCTATTACATCTAAGTTGAACGACTCTCGAAACCAAAGAGACATACTACAAGTTCATTAAAGTTTAATTACAACAAGAGCCAATCGATGTTTCAGAACTAGACACAGCATCACTGCTTTCGACTCGACTCAATGCACCGGAGCGTGGATGAAGCCGCCTTCTATCGTGGGAGTCATGAAATCACGGGCGTTGTCAGCCTGCATTTGTAGCATTGTGTCGATGTCACTGTTCGACGGTTGATTCCTGAGGTAGAACAGCCCCGAGGTACGAAGGACATCTTGATGGATGATTTCCGCAAACTCCGACTGGATGCGAAAGAAATCTTGTCTGATGTCCGCGTCCTGGATTGCCGACACGCGCGCGGCCCAATCTTTGAGCTTACTCGGTAGCAGAAGTTGATGATGGTCCCGTACGATCGCCCGCATGTGATGGATGGCGTAGTAGGCACCCTTCTGACCGCCAGGCGGCTGCTTGACGCAGCAGAACGTCGTGTTGTGGGAGAACACGTGCTTGCCGTACTTACGAGTTGTCCTGGTGAAGGTGCCTCCAGATTTGGCGTAGCCGGCGAGAACATCATCAAGAACCTTCTTGACATTTGTGTAGTCTACAGCCGACTTACGGTCCGGGTCGAAATATGTGGCCATGGAATATTTGGGGCTTAGTAGGATGAGCGTGCACTGTGTGTCACTGCAGAAAACACGGAATGTTAAAAGAAGAACGATCGAAATCTAAGAATTCATATGTTACGGGGCGGTTGAGGCGGAGGACTTACTCGGGAAAGTAAGGCACGAGGAAGTTATCCTTATCTCGGTTTGCCAGAATGACGCCTTCGAGGTAAGAACTCGCGACTTGCCGGTCCCCAGCGCTGCCCAAGATCTTGGCACGCATGTAGAAGGGGTCGACTATCATGATGTCCGGGGTCTTGTCGCGAATGATCCGCATCTCCATACTCAGCGAAAATAGCCGAACGAAGGTGTAGTGCAGCGGATGAAGGTTCAACATAGCGTGGATGTCATCAAACCGCAGCACGATCGTACCCCCGATGGAGTTATCCACAAAGCCCTTGCCCTCCGGCACCTTGGCCGCGAAAACCGGGTACGCCACATCCTTCTGTGTGAGACGCCGCTTCTCCAAAGAAAGAACACTGTCATGCAGACTCCGCATGGCACCGGTTGCAGCATCGAGCATATTTGTCGGTAGCATCGGCCTACCCGCCACATGCACCCTCCTCATTACATCCTCAGGTGAAGGTGGCCCGTCCTGAGCACGGATCGTACTCGGTGCCGGCTGGCTCGCACCCTTGTTAGTTTTTCTTTTGCGTGCCTTCTTCTTGATCTCCATAATTGGGACCGAGTTCTGCTCAGAGACCGCCTTCTTTAGTGTGTTGGGGCTGATCATATTTCGCACCTCGCCTATCTCAGGCTCGGTGAAATCGGCAGCTGGAGGCGTCTCCTGAGAGCTGAACGGCAGACGACGCCTGTTGCAACTTGGCTTCTCCGCGGTACCGGCTTGATCGCGCACGTCTTTTGTTGGGTTGGGTTCTTGAGAAGGAGCCCCCATGAAGTCGTCACCGTACCCATGATCGGCAAAGTAATGATCGACGTTGGCAAATGTATCGTCGTCGTCGTCGTTCCGATCCTGTGCCATATGCATGTTTGGATCCAGTGGCATAGGGATGTCCGGCACCGTTGCGGCGGACTTGCCATGGGGACGACTTGGCGCCGGCACGACTGGCGGTGTTGTCTTTGGTGTGGTTTCCCCCGCCCCCAAACGAATCTGGCTCTTCGGCCAAAGCAGGGGCCAGCTCAGGCAGGCGCTGAGGGTCATGACGTCATCATCGTCGGCCCCGACGGGTCGAATCAGAGGTAACATGTCGTCGCAGCCTGGCAGCACCCGAACCAGTTGAACCCTAAACAAGTTGGGTGGCATCTGGGTACCGTGGAACAAGGGCTGGCCCGGTTGAACGATTTTGCCCTTGGCGACATCGACCAACTCGTTGTTCACGAAGTGCAGTAGAGTGCACGGAACGTCGGCGGCGCCCTGCGAAAACATGTAGGGCGTCAGGGATGCCCAGTCAAAGGCAAGGAGATGAAGTCCTCGGCCGAGAGAGGCTTAATTAGTTACCGTGATGATGGCGTCGAGCTCGGCTAATGTCGAGGCACCGCCAACGGCGGGCGTGCAGTTGACGGAGGGGCCGCTTGCTGCAGAGGTGCCGGCCGGCGTACACACGGGTGCATTAAGCTTCCGTGCCGGCGTCGGAGACACCAATGCCGCCTCCGCCGAAGACACCAATGGCCCCGCCATCTCGTTCTGCGAGTTGCTGGCCGTGAAGCTGGGAATCGGGGGCGGCCCCTGTTGGCCGCCAGCAATCCACGCACTCAACCCCTCGATCAAGCTAGGCACAATGGCGGTGATCGTCGCTCCGAGCTGTTGTTGCACTTGCTCTTGGACAATCTCCGGAATCCGCGCCACCTGTGCCTTGAGTTCTTGAACCTCGCGCGCCTGGCTTTCCGAGCTGGTCTTTTTCTCCTTTCGCCCACCAGCGTTATAGTATGACGACCATTTTGTCGACAAGCCTTTGCCGGCCACACGACCAGCTGACGTCGGCTTCTCGAGCTTATCCTTGTTCTTCATTACATTCAACGCCCTATTTAGAGTCGTGTCCCAAGGGCCGCTCTTAGTCGACCCCGCGCTACAGCTTTCAGTCGCCTGCGGAAGGAATGTGAATCATTTAGAAATTTGGCTTCATTAATTAGAATGCAACCATATGGAGCTAATTACGCGGGGGTGTATTCCTTACCAGAACAAGCTCAAGCGCCCTGGTCTTCGGATCCGTGGTCAGCTCCTTTGTTTTCGGGTCCTTCTTGTACCGGGCCCTGATAAAGTTCCTGGTCTGCTTGTCATCGTATTTATCGAAGAGGGGCGGTAGGCCTTGCTCGGCACGGTCCGCCTCCTCCTTGTCCCATATAGGCTCCGCCACTCTGTAACCGCCGGGACCGAGTGTGTGTTCCCCTAAGTTGAGCTCCCGCATTTCTTTCCCCCACTGACTTGATTCGGAGTGTGAGGCGCTCGAGCAAGTGATCTTGAATTCGTTGTAGTCATCTTCGGTGATCGAAGGATGTTTCTGCTTGATCGTCTCATAACTCTCACCTTTCTTGATCATTATCTTCACATTGGTTTTCCAAGTAGACAGGGCCTTGCTCATCTTCGTGAGGGCAGCATTGTTCACTTTATTCCCTTTGAGGCTTGTGTTATCAAATTGAGCGGGGAACTTGTATCGTTCGTGCAGCTTCGTGAAGAGGAGGTTGCGGTAATTCGCGTTGTCAGGATGCCTCAGGTTCTCGCTGTTGATCGAGACGGTGCTCCGGAGAATGCACCCGAGCTGAAGCAAGTACCCCTTGACTATTCGTTCGGGCGCCGTTGGATTCCCGTCGGGGTCCACTTCAGTAACTTCCTCCTTGAGGGTGCGGAGCACGGTCGGGCGCCGGTCCTTCCGTTGCCTCTTCGGTTGGCTGCCATCTGTGCGTGCGCCGCCATCATCAGTGGTGGCATTCTCGGCGGCACCATCAGTGGTGGCATCAGTGGGGTCATCCTCCGCGGTACCATCAGTGGTCTCAGGATCGGTGTGGAAGGCGGCGTCCTCATACAAGTGAGGTTGTTCCTCCATCTCCTGGGACAGCTCCCAGAATGCCTTCCCGCCCAAACCGCCGGCCTCATCGTTGTTGGCCATGTTTCTCTCTAAATAGGAACAAAGTTTGGTCAAAAAGTTGGTTATTGTCAAGGAACAAGATCATGGTCTCATCATTTAGGGTTTGTCGACACCGAGGCATCCTAAAAGCTAAGCTTTTATAATTGAGGGTTTTTCGACGCCCAGGCACCCTAAAAGCCGAAGCTTTCATCATTTCGGTTTTTATCGACACCGAGGCACCCTAAAAGCCAAGGTTTTATAATTTATGGTTTGTCGACACCGAGGCATCCTAAACGCTAAGCTGGGAAGGAGAATTCTAAGTTGGGCCTAATCACTTGGCTCTATTGCCGCCTATGGTTTAATGCAGGTAGAATAAAGGGGCACTTGATCCTACTTAATTAACTACTAAGATACCCCGGCCCATGCATTAGTCACAAGTACCCTACATGTCCTATTTTTAGCAAAGTCATGCTAAAATTCACGGAAAATTTCAGCATGACCTTTGCTGAAAATAGGACATATGGAGTACCCGAATTTGCCGGAACGGAAGTTAATCGACATTCCAGCAAACTCAAGGGCCTCTCGGGGTACCTGCAAAATCATTATCCCCGCCTAATGAAGTCGCCAATGGGTCATTTCAGAAGATCACAAGTAGCATCATCACAAGGACAACATCATGACAAGTACAGTAGCAACAGCAGTGAATACAAGCATAACAGCAGCATCAACAGTTAAGAAAAAGTTGCAGAAGCTTGTAAAACAATAGTTTGAAGTTCAAATGTTTACAACAAGGAACCAAATACATGACCACCATTATTATCATTGTGCTAGTGTGACATACAAGTAGTACTAGTGTACATGAAAAAAAAACCTAAAACCTAAAACCCCAATAGAACATCAAGCCCACCAACCGGCTAAACGAACTAAAGATCTCACTTGGGACTACCATACTAGTAAAGGCAAGAGCCAAAGGGGTTCTGAAAAAGATGAAATTGTCACCGACTATGGCATGCCAAAGTATGACAGCAAGCACTAACATGTCTTCCAATAAGATAGAAGGAGATAAAAACTAACGAGCTCTTTCGCAACACCAAACCAAGTGCTATCGAGATGACTCTGGAGCCAGATGACTTATTAAGCCATCTTTTAGATTTTAGTGTGCTCAGTCATTCACAATTATTTTGTGGTGGTGATTTAGAGAGGAAGGAGATGAGTGAGTGAGTGTGAGTGAGTGTGAGGGGTACGGTAAATGGAGATGTAATTGTAATTGGATTTGACTAATGCTTTTTCTTGCTCTGTCCAATTGTAATTTGAAAAGGAAAAAAATGCAGTACATCATCACTTAATATACTCTTCTGATTCAGGCTATATATGAAACACATATATGATTGTTTCAGGTTTGTTGCATGGATTATCCTAGGGTGATATTCTATAAAAAAGAACAAAAAAAATATTCCAGAGTCACATTCTCTAAATAACAAAAGATTATCCTAGGATCATATATTCTCTAAAAAGATGACATGAGTTGAAAGTTATCTTGAAATTTAGCTGCACCTCGGTTTACCGCACAAGTGTTGGATGCCACTACTGTTTCACTGAATCTGCATATATACCTTAGTTGCTAATTGAGGTGTAGTTAAGTTTCAACTTCGAAGACAAGTAGTGCATTGCAGGTTAAGCATATGACATGAGTAAAAGCTTGGTGAAGCAACCTATTTGCTTCCAACACAAGGCAACTAAATTATTGGCTGCTTTGTTGTACTCCCTCCACCCCATAATGTAAGACGGTTTTTGACACTAGTGACGGAGGGAGTACTAATTTCTATCTTTCTGTTGTGTTTTCGAAGTTATTTTTAGTAACTAAATTATACTATAGGGTTCATGCAAGCATTATTTGCTAGAGATATATATAGACCAGGCATAATGTGATAACCTATGAAAGTAGCCTACTTTTGTTAATTCCTGCATATACTGGACCTTCACCTTGCTACTCCTGCCCATGCTATATTTGATGTTTTGTGTGCGCGCATGGGTATTGGAAACCCGTTGTTTTCCAATTTCTGCTTAAGACATATGTTATGCAGTACTGAAATCTGACCATCACTTGTTCTAATCATATGTTCACAGGATTATAGTAACAAACAGTGGTTTGAACCTTCAACTTGGACGCAAAACCGGCTTTATCTAGAAAGGATTCCGCAGTTGGTTCTCTCTATTCGAGGAGCAAAATGCATTCGCACGGATGGCGGAAAACCCGGGCTGCAGGTGGAATCATTCTCTCTGACCAGAAAAGGTCTTTTTTCTTAAGCACTCAATCATGAACCCTCCTCTCATCAATTATTTCCTGGGAGCATTAAGAAAGAATCCCCAAACAAGGCAGAGGCAGGCAGGAGGTAACACTTCAACTCTCGCATGTTTTCTGAAAAAGCTACTAGTGCTGCTCGGTTAAAGCTTGTAGTAAACCTAATGCTACTAGCATAGGTTCTACTTGAAATGTGCGATGCCAAACCCAAACATTTCTGTTGCTGAAGTTGTAGACAATCCTAGTCTCCTATCTACATATCACGTGTTTGCCTTGATATCGTGGAGACTAGCCGAACCCTATTCTCTCAATTAATTCCTAAAATGACTGAGCACACTAATTGAATCCCCTAACCAGAGTCTAAACCATGACTTTCTTCAAATGTCTAAATCTAAAATTCCTAAAATGACTTTGTGGTGGTGATTAGAGAGGAAGGAGGGAGGAGTGATGGCTACCTGCGTATGGAGTGGTCGCCGGTGTAGCTCCGGGCGGCGGCGTTGCTGCAGAGTCGGGGGAGGCCGCGACAGAGGGCGAGGGGCTCGTCCGAGGGGGTGGGGAGGCGTCGGTGGCGTCGGGGGCGTCGGATGTCAGGGGCGCGGGCGTCGAGGGCGTCGGCGGCGTCCGGGGCGTCGGGGGCGCGGGCGTCGAGGGCGTCGGCGGCGCGGCGCTCGGCTCAGCGGGGGTGGCGCGGGGGCGGCGGCGTCGGGGCGCTGGAGGGAGAGACAGGCGTCGGGAAGAGGGAAGGGGAGATCTGGCGAGGGAGAGAGAGGGAGGGTGCGGCCG
>LR738714.1:846000091-846030126 GCA_902687465.1 Secale cereale | reverse complement strand
GGGGGGGGAAAGTGAGTGTGGTAGAGAGGCTGTCCAAAATATCTTGTTGCGGCCCGCATACTAATGGCGCACCAGCTACAAATGCGCCATTAGTAATCAAGGTTACTAATGGCGCATTTATAGTTGGTGCGCCATTACAAGTTTTGCAAAAAAAAAACATACTAATGGCGCACTGGCACACAGTGCGCCATTACTAGTTCAAACTAGTAATGGCGCACTGTGGGACAGTGCGCCATTAGTAGTTTTGTAAAAAACAGAATAAAAAATATCATACAAAAAAAGAGCATTAATGGCGCACATGACTGCAGGTGCGCCATTACTATTTACAACTAGTAATGGCCCACTATTCATGGATGCGCCATTAGTATGTTTGGACAGGCGCGCTAGTTAAAAAAAAAACTTCTTGATACTAATGGCGCACTCCGGGCATGGTGCGCCATTAGTACTTCGAACTCTAATGGCGTATCTGTTGCTGGTGCGTCATTACTATATACTAATGGCGCACCTCCTGTCTGGTGCGCCATTAGTATCAATTTCATCTATAGCCCTTTTCCTAGTAGTGGTCATACCGTCGCAGTGCTTAGGCGAAGCCCTGCGCCGGTACATACATCATATCCGTCACCACGCAGTCGTGCTGACGAAACTCTCCCGTGAAGCTCAACTGGATCAAGAGCTCATGGGACGTCATCAAGCTGAACGTGTGCTGAACACGGAGGTGCCGTACGTTCGGTGCTTGATCGGTTGAATCGCGAAGAAGTTCGACTACATCAACCGCGTCATTTGATGCTTCCGCTTCCGGTCTACGAGGGTACGTAGACACACTCTTCCCTCTCGTTGCTATGCATCTAGTAGATAGATCTTGCGTGATCGTAGGAAAATTTTAAAATACTACGTTCCCCAACAGTGGCATCATGAGTCAGGTCTATGCGTAGATGATATGCACGAGTAGAACACAATGAGTTGTGGGCGATACTAGTCATACTGCTTACCACCATGTCATAATTTGCTTCGGCGGTATTGTGAGATGAAGCGGCCCGGACCGACATTACGCGTACGCTTACGCGAGACTGGTTTCACCATTACGAGCACTCGTTGCTTAAAGGTGACTGGCGGGTGTCTGTCTCTCTCACTTTAGCTGAATCAAGTGTGGCTATGCCCGGTCCTTGTGAAGGTTAAAACAGCACATACTTGACGAAACATCGTTGTGGTTTTGTATGCGTAGGTAAGAACGGTACTTGCTAAGCCCGTAGCAGCCACGTAAAACTTGCAACAACAAAGTAGAGGACGTCTAACTTGTTTTTGCAGGGCATGTTGTGATGTGATATGGTCAAGACATGATGAGTTATACGGTTTTGTATGAGATGATCATGTTTTGTAATGTTATCGGCAACTGGCAGGAGCCATATGGTTGTCGCTTTATTGTATGAAATGCAATCGCCATGTAATTGCTTTACTTTATCACTAAGCAGTAGCGATAGTCGTAGAAGCAATAGTTGGCGAGACGACAACGATGCAACGATGGAGATCAAGGTGTCGCGCCGGTGACGAAGGTGATCATGACGTTGCTTTGGAGATGGAGATCAAAAGCACAAGATGATGATGGCCATATCATGTCACATATTTTGATTGCATGTGATGTTTATCTTATTATGCTTCTTATTTTGCTTAGAACGACGGTAGCATTATAAGATGATCCCTTACTAACATTTCAAGGTATAAGTGTTCTCCCTGAGTATGCACCGTTGCGAAAGTTCGTCGTGCCGAGACACCACGTGATGATCGGGTGTGATAAGCTCTACGTTCAAATACAACGGGTGTAAGCCAGTTTTGCACACGCAAAATACTCGGGTTAAACTTGACGAGCCTAGCATATGCAGATATGGCCTTGGAACACTGGAGACCGAAAGGTCGAGCGTGAATCATATAGTAGATATGATCAACATAAGATGTTCACCATTGAAACTACTCCATCTCACGTGATGATCGGACATGGTTTAGTTGATTTGGATCACGTGATCATTTAGATGACTAGAGGGATGTCTATCTAAGTGGGAGTTCTTAAGTAATATGATTAAATTGAACTTTAATTTATCATGAACTTAGTCCTCATAGTATTAGCATATCTATGTTGTAGATCAATAGCTCACGATGTTACTCGCCGTTTATTTTTTATATGTTCCTAGAGAAAACTAAGTTGAAAGATGTTAGTAGCAATGATGCGGAATTGTTCCGTGATCTGAGGATTATCCTCGTTGCTGCACAGAGAATTATGTCCTTGATGCACCGCTAGGTGACAGACCTATTGCAGGAGCAGATGTAGACGTTATGAACGTTTTGACAAAACCTCGGTATGATGACTACTTGATAGTTTAAGTGCACCATGCTTTACGGCTTAGAACCGAGACTTCAAAAACGTTTTGAACGCCATGGAGCATATAAGATGTTCCAAGAGTTGAAATTAGTATTTCATACTCATGCCCGTGTCGAGAGGTATAAGACTTCTGACAGTACTTTGTCTACAAGATGGAGGAGAATAGCTCAACCAGTGAGCATGTGCTCAGATTGTCCGGGTACTACAATTACTTGAATCAAGTGGGAGTTAATCTTCCAGATGAGATAGTAATTGACAAAGTTCTCTAGTCACTATCACCAAGTTAGTAGAACTTCGTGATGAACTATAATATGCAAGGGATGACGAAAGGAATTCCCGAGCTCTTCGCGATACTGAAGTCGGCGAAGGTAGAAATCATGAAAAAGCATCAAGTGTTGATGGTTAACAAGACCACTTGTTTCAAGTAAAGGGCAAAGGGATAGAAGGGGAACTTCAATAAGAATGACAAGCAAGTTGTCACTCCCGTGAAGAAACCCAAAGCTAAAACTCAAGCCTGAAACTAAGTGCTTCTACTTCAAAGGAAATGGTCACTGGAAGTGGAACTGCCCTAGATACTTGGCGGATAAGAAGGATGGCAAAGTGAACAAAGGTATATTTTGATATACAGATTATTGATATGTACTTTACTAGTGTTCATAGCAACCCCTGGGTATTTGATACCGGTTCAGTTGCTAAAGTTACTAACTCGAAACGAGAATTGCAGAATGAACAGAGACTAGTTAAAGGTGAAGTGACGATGTGTGTTGGAAGTGGTTCCAAGATTGATATGATCATCATCGCACACTCCCTATACTTTCGGGATTAGTGTAAAACCTAAATAAATGTTATTTGGCATTTGCGTTGAGCATGAATATGATTTGATCATATTTGTTGCAATACGGTTATTCATTTAAAGTCATAGAATAATTGTTATTCTGTTTACATGAATAAAACCTTCGATGGTCATACACCCAATGAAAATAGTTTGTTGGATCTCGATCGTGGTGATACACATATTCATAATATTGAAGCCAAAAATGCAAGGTTAATAATGAGAGTGCAACTTATTTGTGGCACTGCCGTTTAGGTCATAATGGTGTAAAGCGCATGAAGAAACTCCATAGTGATGGACTTTTGGAATCACTTGATTATGAATCACTTGGTGCTTGCGAACCATGCCTCATGGGCAAGATGACTAAAACTCCGTTCTCCGAAACAATGGAGCGAGCAACAGATTTGTTGGAGATCATACATACAGATGTATGTGGACCAATGAGTGTTGAAGCTCGCGGGGGGTATCGTTATTTTCTGACCTTCACTAATGATTTGAGCAGATATGGGTATATCTACTTAATGAAGCACAAGTTTGAAACATTTGAAAAGTTCAAAGAATTTCAGAGTGAAGTGGAGAATCATCGTAACAAGAAAATAAGAGTTTCTACGATATGATCGTAGAGGTAAAATATTTGAGTTAGCGAGTTTGGCCTTCAGTAAAAACAATGTGAAATAGTTTCACTACTCACGCCACCTGGAACACCACATGGTGGATCACACATCACATGGCTCAATCAACTCCTACACATGCTAGTGGGTTTCAACTATTTACTGTGGCAATGACAGGTCATGCAAGGGAATAGGGTTCATCTACCGCAGCAAGTAGCAGTTCACACGCTGTTGCCTTAATGCAGTAAAAGAGAGCAGGAGCGAGAAGATTGGGTTTGTATCGGAATGACCAATGATTGCTTGCCTGACAAGGTAGTTGTCGGGTACTGCTCTTCAACTGGATACGCAGCAGTATCCTCGGGAGCAGGACCTAACACAGAGAATACCGACGATACAATCATTAACAAACAAATGCAACAATATGATGCATGCTCATGACATGGCAAGATGCATGTGTGTTGGCTAATGCAACTAAAACCAGAAGGGTTTAAGCTTATTTGAATCAAAGATTCAAATTGAAGTTCAAACTATTATTTAAATAAGTGCATTATCATGTTCTTGATGTAAACAACAAGTTAAATTGTTCAAACATGCATGAAACCAGTGCCATTGGAAAGATTGGATTTTTCTGATCATTTTTCATATATAAAACTTTTCCATCTGAGCTATGGTTGATTTTATATGATTTTTAGAAGTTTTGGGTATTTTCTGGAATTTCCTGGATTATTTTTAAACCTAAAATTCCAGAAAATCCTTTAATGCGTCAGCATGACATCATGCTGACGTCAGGCAGTCAACAGGGCTAGTCCAAGTCAAACCTGACCAGTGGGACCCACTGGTCAGTGTCACAGCTAATTAACTAAGTTAATTAGAGTTAAACTAAAACTAATTAGCTGTCAGTGGGGCCTGGGCCCACGGGTCAGTGACTAAACTAATTAGCTAATTAAATTAACAGAAACTTAATTAAACTAACTAATTAGCAGAGGTGGCCCACACGTCAGTGACCCAGGGGTAGTCAACCCCCTGGTCAAACAAGTCAATTCCGCCTGCGACGTGACGCCGGCGAGGCAGAACGCGGCGGCGTGCTTCAGAAAACGGCTGTGGGGCACGGCTCGAGCTGCGGTTGGGAGCGTTGGAAAGCCCTTGCTGTTGCGTGTCGAATGGTGGTGGTCGCCGGACCTGGGGTGGCCGGAGACGACGGCAACAAGCTCGACGGCGGCGACCGGCGTCAGGCGTGTGTGGAGGTGCGGCTGCAGGGGCCTAGGCGATGCGTGCGTAGCACCTTTCGCATCTACGTGCTGCGGTGAGTGTGATGGACGGGTGCCAGTGACCAAATGGTCACCGGAGCATCACCGGCGGCGAGCACGGCGGCGGTGCGTGCGGGTGAGCTTCGTGCAGTGCGTTCCAGGGCAAAAGAGAGCCAACGGAGAGGGGGAGGATGAAGCTAGGCTCACAGGGGTTGCAGCAAGCGCCGGAGCGAGCTCGGGGGTGGTCGGAGCTGAGCGGGACGGCGAGGGGGATCTCCGCGGCCGGAGTTGGGGAAGAAGAGGTCGGGGGCGTCTCCAGGGCGGGCGAGTGCTCAGGGCTCGGCCTGTTCGAAGCAGTCGAGTACGACGGAGATGATGGACACCAAGGCGGGGCTCAGGGACGACGGTGGGCGCGGCTTCTACGACGGTGCGAGCACGGCGGCGTCGGCCATGGCGCGGGGAGAGCGAGGGAGAGGAACTGGGGGGAGGTGGAGGTGTCTGCGAGGTCGGGGACGACGTGAACGACCGAACCATCCCTCCAGGACGGCGAGGGGATGAAGCAGGGCGGCGGGCAGCTGCGTGGCGCGCGGCGCGGTCGCCGTCGAGCACCTGCCTGCCTGCCTGGCCGAGCCAAGCAGCTCGCTGGAGCGGCAGCTGGGCTGGGCCGGCAGGTGTGCTGGGTGGCGCCAGGTAAGCTTCTTCTCTCTCTCTTTTTCCTATTTTCTTTTCTGTTTCATTTCTTTTGCAGCTTTGTTCATTTAAATAAAATGCCAGAGCATTTTTGTAACTCATAACACTTGTCATACCTACTGTATATAATATGAACAGTAGGAAACATTATAGTTTATGATTATTTGAGCATTTAAAATATTTTATAGCATTTAAACGCCCAAATTCATATACCATAAGATTTAATCCAAAACCCTAGATTGTCCTAGAAAATTGTGCACCATTTTTGGCAGAGGTTTAAGACCAAGGCAGAAATGATGAACATTTTTGAAGGGCATTTTGGGTACATTGGAAAATATTTTAGCAAACCCTAGTTGTTAAGAGAGGGGTGCTGGGGTTTCTATTAATTCCATTTCAAGTTTCTTTGAAAGTAGACATGATGCACACTCTAGCTAGGTCCTAATGCAAGTGCTAACTAGGGATGTGACAACTCACCCCCACTTAAAAGAATCGCGTCCCGAGATTCGGGTTCCTCCGGAAGAGGGTGGGGTACTCAAGTCGAAGACGATCCTCCCTTTCCCAAGTAGCTTCACTCTCGGAATGATGTGACCATTGAACCTTGAGAAACTTGATATTGTGGCGTCGAGTGGTGCGCTCAGTTTGATCAAGAATACGAATGGGGTATTCTCGATATGTGAGATTATCCTGGAGATCAAGCGTTTCGTGGTCCACTCCGCGGATAGGATCCGAGAAGCAACGCCTGAGTTGGGAAACGTGGAAAACATCATGAACTCTGGAGAGGTGCGGAGGTAGTTCCAATTGGTAGGCAACTTCTCCTCGTTTGGCAAGAATGCGAAAAGGACCGATGAAACGAGGGGCCAATTTGCCTTTGATACCGAAGCGATGGGTTCCCTGAAGAGGAGTAACCCTAAGGTAAGCCTTATCGCCGACTTCAAAAGTCACAGCCTTTTGATGACTATCATATTGGCTCTTTTGGCGAGACTGGGCTGTTTTCAATCTCTCACGAACGATGCGAACTTGCTCTTCTGCTTCCTGGATCATATCCGGGCCAAAGAATTGTCTTTCCCCGGTCTCTGACCAGTTAAGAGGTGTTCGACACCTTCGTCCATATAGAACTTCGAAGGGAGCTTTGCCCAAGCTGGCTTGATAACTATTGTTATAAGCGAATTCGGCAAATGGAAGACACTTTTCCCATTCCATACCGAAAGAGATGACAGAGGCTCGAAGCATGTCTTCCAGAATTTGATTGACTCGTTCCACTTGACCACTTGACTGCAGATGGAAGGCAGTACTGAAGGAGAGATGAGTTCCCATAGCATTCTGGAAACTTTCCCAAAATCGTGAAGTGAAAAGACTTCCACGGTCTGAGTTAATCTCCAACGGTACACCATGAAGTGATACTATTCGAGAGACATACAAATCTGCTAGCTGGCTAGCGGTAATACTCTCTCAAACAGGCAGGAAATGAGCTACTTTAGAGAGGCGGTCGATAACGACGAAGATAGCATTATTCCCTTTCCTGGACCTGGGAAACCCGGTGATGAAGTCCATACCGACTTTATCCCATTTCCATTCAGGAATAGCTAAAGGTTGAAGGGTGCCAGCAGGCCGTTGATGCTCTGCTTTGACTCGACGGCAAACGTCGCAGCTAGCAATGAATTGAGCGATTTCTCTCTTCATCCTAGTCCACCAGAATCTTTGACGTAGGTCTTGATACATTTTGGTACTACCGGGATGAATCGTGAGAGGAGATTCATGAGCCTCCTTAAGGATCAAACGTCTCAGGTTTCGTACTTTAGGAACCACTAAACGGTTGCTAAAGAATACGACTCCTTGATCATCAATTGAGAAACATCCTGCAACTCCCTTCTTGATGTTCCTCTTAATACGGGAAATTCCGGGATCAACCTTCTGTGCTTTGATGACCTGATCCATAAGGGTAGGTTTCGCCACCAAGGTGGAAAGGAATCCTCGAGGAACAATGTGAAGGTTAAGCTTACGAAATTCCTCGTGGAGAAGTGGTTGACCTTGTTGTAACAATAAGTTGTTACAATATGACTTACGGCTTAGTGCATCAGCCATGACATTGGCCTTCCCAGGAGTGTAAGTGATTCCTAAGTCGTAGTCGGTGAGCAACTCAACCCAACGTCTTTGCCTGAGATTTAGTTCCGGTTGGGTGAAGATGTATTTCAAACTTTGGTGATCAGTGAAGATTTCACAGCGATTACCCAGGAGGTAATGTCGCCATGTTTTGAGTGCATGGACTACAGCTGCAAGCTCTAGATCATGAGTAGGATAGTTATCCTCATGTGGACGCAACTGTCGAGATGCGTAAGCAATCACTTGACGATCTTGCATGAGTATGCAACCTAGTCCTTGTCGCGAGGCGTCGCAATAGATTATAAAGTCCTTGGAAAAGTCTGGTGGTACCAGTACAGGTGCAGATGTCAGGCGTCTTTTCAGTTCCTGAAAACTAGACTCGCACTGTGGGGTCCACTCAAACTTTTTATCTTTCTTGAGGAGTTCGGTTAGAGGTTTGGCAACCTTGGAGAAATTCTCGACGAAGCATCGGCAATAGCTTGCTAAGCCAAGAAAACTCCTGACTTGCTTGACCAATTCAGGGGGAGTCCAATCAAGTACGGCTTGAACTCGCTCGGGATTGACAGCAATACCCTTGCCAGAGATCACATGACCTAGATAGGTTACTTCTGGCAACCAAAATTCACATTTAGAGAATTTGGCATAAAGGCGGTGCTCTCGAAGTTTCGTCAATACCAGCCTTAAATGCTCGGCATGATCTTCCTTGTTCTTGGAGAAAATGAGTATATCATCGAGGTATACCACGACGAATTTATCGAAATACTCCATGAATATAGAATTCATTAACCGAGAAAAGGTAGCTGGGGCATTGGTTAATCCGAAGGACATGACGGTGTACTCATATTGGCCATAACGAGTAACGAAAGCCGTTTTAGGAATGTCCCCGTTCTTGATTTTGATTTGATGGTAGCCCAACCTCAAATCCATCTTAGAGAAGACTGAGGATCCAGCTAGCTGATCATACAGGTCGTTGATCCTGGGGAGCGGATACTTATTCTTTATGGTGACTAGATTGACAGGTCGGTAATCTACAACCATCCGCTCCGTTCCATCCTTCTTCTTGACGAAGAGGACGGGGCAAGCCCAAGGGGAAGAACTAGGACGGATGAAACCTTTTTGCAAGGACTCATCGAGTTGTTTCTTTAGCTCAGCTAATTTTAGTGGTGCCATCTTATAAGGTCTCCTAGAGATTGGGACAGTTCCTGGGATAAGATCTATCACGAACTCGACATCTCTGTCAGGTGGAATTCCTGGCAGTTCTTCTGGAAAAACATCTGGAAAGTCACGGACTACCGGGATATCTTCGAGTTCTGGTAGAGGGCTGGCATTAAGAGAGTAGAGCTGACGTTCAGCCATTCGGGTCAAGACATTGACTATCTTGCCGGATGGATGTGTAAGTTGAACGGTCCTAGTATAGCAATCAATTTTGGCGTAATGAGTTGTCATCCAATCCATACCCAAAATGATGTTTATGTCCGAGGACTTGAGAGCGATTAGAGATGCAAGGAAAACAAGTCTATCGACAAGGATTTCATTTCCATGGCTTACCCTAGAGGTTTGCCACTTTGAACCAGGAGTTTGAATAACCATGGAAGTAGGCATGTTGCAAAAAGTCATGTTGTGCAATCGAGCATAGCTCTCAGATATGAACGAATGGGATGCTCCAGTATCGAAAAAAACAGATGCCGGATGGCAGTTTATGAGAAGCGTACCAAGGACGACGTTAGGATCCTCATAAGCTTCCTCGGCAGAGACATAGTTGACATGACCACGTGCAGTGGGGATTGGCTTGACATAGTTCACCTTGCCGGTTGGCTTACCACGGCCAACGGGTTTTCCTGGCTGGTTCTGGGGACAATCACGCATGTAGTGTCCCGGTTCTCCACACTTGAAACATGTCACAATCGTGGTGCGTGGAGCAAAGTTGGAAGGTGGTCCTCCATAGGTCTTAGCAGGTGCAAACTGTTGAGTTGGGCGAGGCACCTCATAGGATGGCCTCGGTGTGTACTTGGGTGGCAGGGCAGTGTTAGGAACCCACACACGGCGCTTGTGAGAGCCAGAGCCGGATGAGGAACCAAAGTCTCGAGTATGCTTGCGGGTGGCCTCGAAGTCGGTCTGGCCTATTTCAGCACTGATAGCCTTGTTAACCAACTTCTGGAAGGAAGTGCACTCGTGCAGACGAAGATCTCGGCGGAGTTCAGGGCTGAGTCCCTTGCGGAACCTCGCCTGCTTCTTGGCATCGGTGGATACTTCCTCAGGTGCATAGCGTGCCAAGTTACCAAACTCACGACTGTAGCCATCCACAGTTAAACTGCCCTGGGTGAAATTGCAGAATTCCTCCCGCTTGCGATCCATGAGACCTTCCGGAATGTGGAGTTCACGGAATGCTTCACTGAATTCAACCCAGGTAGTGACTTGACCTTGGCTAACCTATACTACAACTCTCAACAGACTGCAAGATGTTATTACGAACACGAGTCCTCTACTCACCACATCAATACGCTACCGAGGATCCTCTTCCGTCATCCTACGGAAGGGCCATCCATGGCACTCACACTTATCTTGAGGCTTCTAGTAGTATCCATCAACTTGCCTATGAACTGTAAGAGTAACCAAGTAGTTCGTACCGCGAACAACGGCTATTCGAATAGTTTGATAACCCTACAGGGGTGTACTTCTTCACTCACGCTTTCACAACTTATCGCCGTTTACTCGGCGTGTACTCGGCAACCTTCAAGCGGAAGCCCAGCGAGGGTGTCGGCCACGACCTGACTAACTACTCAAGTCTCTCGTCCAGGTTTATCGCCTATTTGGGTTCCATCCGTGGGGAGATCCGGCCGGGGTGTCGCTCACGGCCCCAAACGATGTGTACAGGGTTCCCGAGTCACCAAACGGGCAACCGGTACACCGTGCCACGTACCTGTCCCATCACAGCCCACCCCAAGGGTCAGCGCTGTGCACGACCTCCAGTAAGCTATAAACACCAGAAACTAGTTGCAACTCCTGGACAGGGATCGAGGGTAATTAATAAGCCGAGAGGGTCCATTGGTTTCGGGCCCAATGCATGGTAGTAACTGCAACTTGAACCACACATACAGATCTCAGGTCCTATGGACGATTCCAATGAAACAACCCACCATGTACTCCTACATGGCCTTTCATCGATACCTTTACCAAGCGTAATCCACACTTCCTTCTCTTTACCGGTATGATCATTTCACTCTGATCCATCACCCAGATGAACCAGACCAGACACAACTCTAAGCATAGCAGGCAACATAAATAAATAGCATGGCGGATCACACATCACATGGCTTAATCAACTCCTACACATGCTAGTGGGTTTCAACTATTTACTGTGGCAATGACAGGTCATGCAAGGGAATAGGGTTCATCTACCGCAGCAAGTAGCAGTTCACACGCTGTTGCCTTAATGCAGTAAAAGAGAGCAGGAGCGAGAAGATTGGGTTTGTATCGGAATGATCAATGATTGCTTGCCTGACAAGGTAGTTGTCGGGTACTGCTCTTCAACTGGATACGCAGCAGTATCCTCGGGAGCAGGACCTAACACAGAGAATACCGACGATACAATCATTAACAAACAAATGCAACAATATGATGCATGCTCATGACATGGCAAGATGCATGTGTGTTGGCTAATGCAACTAAAACCGGAAGGGTTTGAGCTTATTTGAATCAAAGATTCAAATTGAAGTTCAAACTATTATTTAAATAAGTGCATTATCATGTTCTTAATGTAAACAGCAAGTTAACTTGTTCAAACATGCATGAAACCAGTGCCATTGGAAAGATTGGATTTTTCTGATCATTTTTCATATATAAAACTTTTCCATCTGAGCTATGGTTGATTTTATATGATTTTTAGAAGTTTTGGGTATTTTCTGGAATTTCCTGGATTATTTTTAAACCTAAAATCCCAGAAAATCCATTACTGCGTCAGCATGACATCATGCTGACGTCAGGCAGTCAACAGGGCCAGTCCAAGTCAAACCTGACCAGTGGGACCCACTGGTCAGTGTCACAGCTAATTAACTAAGTTAATTAGAGTTAAACTAAAACTAATTAGCTGTCAGTGGGGCCTGGGCCCACGGGTCAGTGACTAAACTAATTAGCTAATTAAATTAACAGAAACTTAATTAAACTAACTAATTAGCAGAGGTGGCCCACACGTCAGTGACCCAGGGGTAGTCAACCCCCTGGTCAAACAGGTCAATCCCGCCGGCGACGTGACGCCGGGGAGGCAGAACGCGGCGGCGTGCTTCGGAAAACGGCTGTGGGGCACGGCTCGAGCTGCGGTTGGGTGCGTTGGAAAGCCCTTGCTGTTGCGCGTCGAATGGTGGTGGTCGCCGGACCTGGGGTGGCCGGAGACGACGGCAACAAGCTCGACGGCGTCGACCGGCGTCGGGCGTGTGTGGAGGTGCGGCTGCAGGGGCCTAGGCGATGCGTGCATAGCACCTTTCGCATCTACGTGCTGCGGTGAGTGTGATGGACGGGTGCCAGTGACCAAATGGTCACCGGAGCATCACCGGCGGCGAGCACGGCGGCGGTGCGTGCGCGTGAGCTTCGTGCAGTGCGTTCCAGGGCAAAAGAGAGCCAACGGAGAGGGGGAGGATGAAGCTAGGCTCACAGGGGTTGCAGCAAGCGCCGGAGCGAGCTCGTGGGTGGTCGGAGCTGAGCGGGACGGCGAGGGGGATCTCCGCGGCCGGAGTTGGGGAAGAAGAGGTCGGGGGCGTCTCCAGGGCGGGCGAGCGCTCGGGGCTCGGCCTGTTCGAAGCAGTCGAGGACGGCGGAGACGATGGACACCAAGGCGGGGCTCAGGGACGACGGTGGGCGCGGCTTCTACGACGGTGCGAGCACGGCGGCGTCGGCCATGGCGCGGGGAGAGCGAGGGAGAGGAACTGGGGGGAGGTGGAGGTGTCTGCGAGGTCGGGGACGACGTGAACGACCGAACCATCCCTCCAGGACGGCGAGGGGATGAAGCAGGGCGGCGGGCAGCTGCGTGGCGCGTGGCGCGGTCGCCGTCGAGCACCTGCCTGCCTGCCTGGCCGAGCCAAGCAGCTCGCTGGAGCGGCAGCTGGGCTGGGCCGGCAGGTGGGCCGGGTGGCGCCAGGTAAGCTTCTTCTCTCTCTCTTTTTCCTATTTTCTTTTCTGTTTCATTTCTTTTGCAGCTTTGTTCATTTAAATAAAATGCCAGAGCATTTTTGTAACTCATAACACTTGTCATACCTACTGTATATAATATGAACAGTAGGAAACATTATAGTTTATGATTATTTGAGCATTTAAAATATTTTATAGCATTTAAATGCCCAAATTCAAATACCATAAGATTTAATCCAAAACCCTAGATTGTCCTAGAAAATTGTGCACCATTTTTGGCAGAGGTTTAAGACCAAGGCAGAAATGATGAACATTTTTGAAGGGCATTTTGGGTACATTGGAAAATATTTTAGCAAACCCTAGTTGTTAAGAGAGGGGTGCTGGGGTTTCTGTTAATCCCATTTCAAGTTTCTTTGAAAGTAGACATGATGCACACTCTAGCTACGTCCTAATGCAAGTGCTAACTAGGGATGTGACAACTCACCCCCACTTAAAAGAATCGCGTCCCGAGATTCGGGTTCCTCCGGAAGAGGGTGGGGTACTCAAGTCGAAGACGATCCTCCCTTTCCCAAGTAGCTTCACTCTCGGAATGATGTGACCATTGAACCTTGAGAAACTTGATATTGTGGCGTCGAGTGGTGCGCTCAGTTTGATCAAGAATACGAATGGGGTTTTCTCGATATGTGAGATTATCCTGGAGATCAAGCGTTTCGTGGTCCACTCCGCGGATATGATCCGAGAAGCAACGCCTGAGTTGGGAAACGTGGAAAACATCATGAACTCTGGAGAGGTGCGGAGGTAGTTCCAATTGTTAGGCAACTTCTCCTCGTTTGGCAAGAATGCGAAAAGGACCGATGAAACGAGGGGCCAATTTGCCTTTGATACCGAAGCGATGGGTTCCCTTAAGAGGAGTAACCCTAAGGTAAGCCTTATCGCCGAGTTCAAAAGTCACAGCCTTATGATGACTATCATATTGGCTCTTTTGGCGAGACTGGGCTGTTTTCAATCTCTCACGAACGGTGCGAACTTGCTCTTCTGCTTCCTGGATCATACCCGGGCCAAAGAATTGTCTTTCCCCGGTCTCTGACCAGTTAAGAGGTGTTCGACACCTTCGTCCATATAGAACTTCGAAGGGAGCTTTGCCCAAGCTGGCTTGATAACTATTGTTATAAGCGAATTCGGCAAATGGAAGACACTTTTCCCATTCCATACCGAAAGAGATGACAGAGGCTCGAAGCATGTCTTCCAGAATTTGATTGACTCGTTCCACTTGACCACTTGACTGCGGATGGAAGGCAGTACTGAAGGAGAGATGAGTTCCCATAGCATTCTGGAAACTTTCCCAAAATCGTGAAGTGAAAAGACTTCCACGGTCTGAGTTAATCTCCAACGGTACACCATGAAGTCATACTATTCGAGAGACATACAAATCTGCTAGCTGGCTAGCGGTAATACTCTCTCGAACAGGCAGGAAATGAGCTACTTTAGAGAGGCGGTCGATAACGACGAAGATAGCATTATTCCCTTTCCTAGACCTGGGAAACCCGGTGATGAAGTCCATACCGACTTTATCCCATTTCCATTCAGGAATAGCTAAAGGTTGAAGGGTGCCAGCAGGCCGTTGATGCTCTGCTTTGACTCGACGACAAACGTCGCAGCTAGCAATGAATTGAGCAATTTCTCTCTTCATCCTAGTCCACCAGAATCTTTGACGTAGGTCTTGATACATTTTGGTACTACCGGGATGAATTGTGAGAGGAGATTCATGAGCCTCCTTAAGGATCAAACGTCTCAAGTTTCGTACTTTAGGAACCACTAAACGGTTGCTAAAGAATACGACTCCTTGATCATCAATTGAGAAACATCCTGCAACTCCCTTCTTGATGTTCCTCTTAATACGGGAAATTCCGGGATCAACCTTCTGTGCTTTGATGACCTGATCCATAAGGGTAGGTTTCGCCACCAAGGTGGAAAGGAATCCTCAAGGAACAATGTGAAGGTTAAGCTTACGAAATTCCTCGTGGAGAAGTGGTTGACCTTGTTGTAACAATAAGTTGTTACAATATGACTTACGACTTAGTGCATCAGCCATGACATTGGCCTTCCCAGGAGTGTAAGTGATTCCTAAGTCGTAGTCGGTGAGCAACTCAACCCAACGTCTTTGCCTGAGATTTAGATCCGGTTGGGTGAAGATGTATTTCAAACTTTGGTGATCAGTGAAGATTTCACAGCGATTACCCAGGAGGTAATGTCGCCATGTTTTGAGTGCATGGACTACAGCTGCAAGCTCTAGATCATGAGTAGGATAGTTATCCTCATGTGGACGCAACTGTCGAGATGCGTAAGCAATCACTTGACGATCTTGCATGAGTATGCAACCTAGTCCTTGTCGCGAGGCGTCGCAATAGATTATAAAATCCTTGGAAAAGTCTGGTGGTACCAGTACAGGTGCAGATGTCAGGCGTCTTTTCAGTTCCTGAAAACTAGACTCGCACTGTGGGGTCCACTCAAACTTTTTATCTTTCTTGAGGAGTTCGGTTAGAGGTTTGGCAACCTTGGAGAAATTCTCGACGAAGCGTCGGCAATAGCTTGCTAAGCCAAGAAAACTCCTAACTTGCTTGACCGATTCAGGGGGAGTCCAATCAAGTACGGCTTGAACTCGCTCGGGATTGACAGCAATACCCTTGCCAGAGATCACATGACCTAGATAGGTTACTTCTGGCAACCAAAATTCACATTTAGAGAATTTGGCATAAAGGCGGTGCTCTCAAAGTTTCGTCAATACCAGCCTTAAATGCTCGGCATGATCTTCCTTGTTCTTGGAGAAAATGAGTATATCATCGAGGTATACCACAACGAATTTATCCAAATACTCCATGAATATAGAATTCATTAACCGAGAAAAGGTAGCTGGGGCATTGGTTAATCCGAAGGACATGACGGTGTACTCATATTGGCCATAACGAGTAACGAAAGCCGTTTTAGGAATGTCCCCGTTCTTGATTTTGATTTGATGGTAGCCCAACCTCAAATCCATCTTAGAGAAGACTGAGGATCCAGCGAGCTGATCATACAGGTCGTTGATCCTGGGGAGCGGATACTTATTCTTTATGGTGACCAGATTGACAGGTCGGTAATCTACAACCATCCGCTCCGTTCCATCCTTCTTCTTGACGAAGAGGACGGGGCAAGCCCAAGAGGAAGAACTAGGACGGATGAAACCTTTTTGCAAGGACTCATCGAGTTGTTTCTTTAGCTCAGCTAATTCTAGTGGTGCCATCTTATAAGGTCTCCTAGAGATTGGGACAGTTCCTGGGATAAGATCTATCACGAACTCGACATCTCTGTCAGGTGGAATTCCTGGCAGTTCTTCTGGAAAAACATCCGGAAAGTCACGGACTACAGGGATATCTTCGAGTTCTGGTAGAGGGCTAGCATTAAGAGAGTAGAGCTGACGTTCAGCCATTCGGGTCAAAACATTGACTATCTTGCCGGATGGATGTGTAAGTTGAACGGTCCTAGTATAGCAATCAATTTTGGCGTAATGAGTTGTCAACCAATCCATACCCAAAATGATGTTTATGTCCGAGGACTTGAGAGCGATTAGAGATGCAAGGAAAACAATTCTATCGACAAGGATTTCATTTCCATGGCTTACCCTAGAGGTTTGCCACTTTGAACCAGGAGTTTGAATAACCATGGAAGTAGGCATGTTGCAAAAAGTCATGTTGTGCAATCGAGCATAGCTCTCAGATATGAACGAATGGGATGCTCCAGTATCAAAAAAACAGATGCCGGATGGCAGTTTACGAGAAGCGTACCAAGGACGACGTTAGGATCCTCATAAGCTTCCTCGGCAGAGACATAGTTGACATGACCACGTGCAGTGGGGATTGGCTTGACATAGTTCACCTTGCCGGTTGGCTTACCACGGCCAACGGGTTTTCCTGGCTGGTTCTGGGGACAATCACGCATGTAGTGTCCCGGTTCTCCACACTTGAAACATGTCACAGTGGTGTTGCGTGGAGCAAAGTTGGAAGGTGGTCCTCCATAGGTCTTAGCAGGTGCAAACTGTTGTGTTGGGCGAGGCACCTCATAGGATGGCCTCGGTGTGTACTTGGGTGGCAGGGCAGTGTTAGGAACCCACACACGGCGCTTGTGAGAGCCAGAGCCGGATGAGGAACCAAAGTCTCGAGTATGCTTGCGGGTGGCCTCGAAGTCGGTCTGGCCTGTTTCTGCACTGATAGCCTTGTTAACCAACTTCTGGAAGGAAGTGCACTCGTGGAGACGTAGATCTCGGTGGAGTTCAGGGCTGAGTCCCTTGCGGAACATCGCCTGCTTCTTGGCATCGGTGGATACTTCCTCAGGTGCATAGCGTGCCAAGTTACCAAACTCATGACTGTAGCCATCCACAGTTAAACGGCCCTCGGTGAAATTGCAGAATTCCTCCCGCTTGCGATCCATGAGACCTTCCGGAATGTGGTGTTCACGGAATGCCTCACTGAATTCAACCCAGGTAGTGACTTGACCAGCAGGACGCATAGCTTCAAAGTTTTCCCACCAAAGACTGGCAGGGCCCTCAAGATGGTAGGCGGCGTAGATAACCTTGTCAGCTTCGGCCACACGGGCAGAGTTTAGCTTGTGGGTGATACTACGTAGCCAGTCATCAGCATCCAGAGGTTCAGTGGAGTGATGGAACTTCGGTGGACACATCTTGATAAAATCGTGGATTGACACCACGTCATTCCTCTGACGGAACCCAGTGTTCTGCTCTATGCGTTCCAGCAGACGGTTGGTCTCTCTCTTGTTCCGTTCTGCTTCAAGCATAACTTCCGCCAAAGAGGGTGGCTGGGGCAGATTCCCATCTCTAGCCCCACTAGCCTCACCCTGCTCCTGAGCAGCAGGAGTGTTGCGAGTGTTGACCATCCTAGGAAACAAAACAACGGTTTAGACAAGGATGGCAAAATTTGACATAGGAGTGCAGAATGTAATGGATGACACGGAATGAAAGGATGTTCATCCGTACGACATGGTAATATAGGAACTGCTATATATACACCAGTGGTCATACACACCATACAAAGTTTAGTACAAGCCAAGGCTAAAGTACAACTGCGGTGGAAGACGATACATCCCATCAGAGGCATTCCAAGCTCCTATACATTATTTAACTACACCTCCGGAACTTAGTACACACTAAGTCATATTCCACAAGACGCGCAGGACTGTGGAAATACAACTACTACAATACTACTACTACCACGGACTAGCCCAGACATTCGCGTAGTAGTCCTCGTAAAGATTACCACCGTAGCCTGGAAGTGGTACAGACGGATCTTGGAACTCGCGAGCACTCAAAGGCTGTGGACCATAAGGGCATGGGTGTGGTCTCGGTCCCGATGCTGGTGGTAACCGACGCCCACGTGGAGGTGTAATACCCCCAACGTCACGCCAATCCATGCGATCAGGCTGACGAGTCCGCACAGGGTACAAATCTCGCATGTCCAGATATCCGGCGTGCACAGCAGGTGCAAGCCGTGTCAAAGTAGTCCAATGAGCGGCTCGAGTGTTATACAGCTCCATTCGGAGGGCACGGACCTCACGGTCCCTATCCTCCAGCATCTGAACAGTGGTCTGAAGCAGTGGCTCTTCATGATCAGCATCAGTATACAAACCAGTGTAGTAGCCTTCCTCTCCGGGAAGTGAGGCTGGCATGTAACAAAACTCAGTGTTCAGCAACAGGGCATGCCTAGGACGGAGAATGGTCATCATCGAATAAGCGGCATCCTGCACTGCCATCTCGATGGTAATCCCGAGTCCATAAGACCAATGGATGGGATCATTAGCTCCGGGATATGAGGGGTATATCCGGACTATGCAGAAATACTGACTCTGATTGAAATCCCGATACTGTTCCTCCACGGTGTATTCAAGATACCAGCGATAACCGGTCTCAGACATCACACGGACTAGCATGGCCGTGTGACCGGGCACATTAATGCACCGAGTCAAACGAACCACTTGGTGAGGGATGCGGCCACACATCTGAAACACGGAATAATGCAAAGGCATTAGTGTTTCTGGAAGAAATCAGGCAGCATAACAACTGTAATGCTCAAACAAAGATTTGAGACATCATACAAATGATAGCATAGCCACTCAACAATTCAATATCAAGGTTCCGGGTTCAACAATCATCATACTCAAAGGATAGAAACTGAAATGAGGCTTGAAACCAACAATCCTAAGAGTCTACGGATTAGTAACACGTGAACCTAGAAAGGATAAGAGGCCTAGTCCTAAATCCCCGTAGAAAGATTAGACAGACTCAGATCATAAGGGCATAAGGTAAAGGAGTAAAAAGAGCCTTACGTTCCCTTCCACAATCAATTCCCCTACATATAACTAAGAATTTTTCTAGACTCAACATCGACCAGTTTGGCTTGAGAAACCTACAGGCAGTCCAGCTCTGATGCCAACGCTGTCAGGACCCCGATCCTAAGTCACACCGATCTAGCTGTAACAAGTCATATCACTTTGCGGCCTCACGCACGGTAACCCCACGGGTGCCACCTTACCTGGCCCGGGACCGTTTGCGCATTTTGGCACACGTATATGACAGTGTCGCTAGCATCCATATGACAGAGAACCCGGGCCGACATGGCTAGTTATAAACCAAAAGTGGCACTAGATTACAGAGACAGGCATCCATGACCCAGCAACGAACGTGTCGGTCATCAACGTATGAACCCAAGTCGTAGCAAGCTACATGGACTTAAAGGAACAACGCGTGACATTTCCCCTACGGGACAGACACAGGAACGAAGAAGGACACATGCCGGCCAGGCTACGTGTTCCGAGCAGTAGCAAGCTACCAAGGCTCATTGGAATCACTAGGAGGCATTTCCCTGTAAGGTAGGCTACCAAAGGAAAACAACTAGGTGTCGGATCCCACACATACCAAGCATTTCAAACATACACGCAATATGCTCAATATGTGCAAATACAACATTGCATCACAACAGAACTCTATGACTCAAAGTACTTTATTTAAAAGGCTCCAAGAGCCATACATAACATATCCATACAGGTAGGGGTCACATGACCCAACACTCAAGTCATACAGTCATACAAGCACAAGCAGATGCTACATGTCTGAGTACAGACAACTTAGAAAATAAAACAGGCTTGAGGTAGCCTGACTATCTACAAGGCCCTTCACAAGCTCCAGATCTCCATCTGGGTGTCAAGCTACTCGTCGACGTCAACGTCTATGTAGAACCCATCAGCAGGGGCAGGGTTCTCCTCTGCAACAGTTATTAAGCAAACATGAGTACAAAGGTACTCAGCAAGTCTTACCACATAACCTATCATACATGCAACATTATCAAAGGGGGTAGTGGAGTTCATAGCAGAATGCCAGCTTTGACCTTGGCTAACCTATACTACAACTCTCAACAGACTGCAAGATGTTATTACGAACACGAGTCCTCTACTCACCACATCAATACACTACCGAGGATCCTCTTCCGTCATCCTACGGAAGGGCCATCCACGGCACTCACACTTATCTTGAGGCTTTTAGTAGTATCCATCAACTTGTCTATGAACTGTAAGAGTAACCAAGTAGTTCGTACCGCGAACAACGGCTATTCGAATAGTTTGATAACCCTGCAGGGGTGTACTTCTTCACACACGCTTTCACCACTTATCGCCGTTTACTCGGCGTGTACTCGGCAACCTTCAAGCGGAAGCCCAGCGAGGGTGTCGGCCACGACCTGCCTAACTACTCAAGTCTCTCGTCCAGGTTTATCGCATATTTGGGTTCCATCCGTGGGGAGATACGGCCGGGGTGTCGCTCACGGCCCCAAACGATGTGTACAGGGTTCCCGAGTCACCAAACGGGCAACCGGTACACCGTGCCACGTACCTGTCGCATCACAGCCCACCCCGAGGGTCAGCGCTGTGCACGACCTCCAGTAAGCTATAAACACCAGAAACTAGTTGCAACTCCTGGACAGGGATCGAGGGTAATTAATAAGCCGAGAGGGTCCATTGGTTTCGGGCCCAATGCATGGTAGTAACTGCAACTTGAACCACACATACAGATCTCAGGTCCTATGGACGATTCCAATGAAACAACCCACCATGTACTCCTACATGGCCTTTCATCGATACCTTTACCAAGCGTAATCCACACTTCCTTCTCTTTACCGGTATGATCATTTCACTCTGATCCATCACCCAGATGAACCAGACCAGACACAACTCTAAGCATAGCAGGCAACATAAATAAATAGCATGGTGGATCACACATCACATGGCTCAATCAACTCCTACACATGCTAGTGGGTTTCAACTATTTACTGTGGCAATGACAGGTCATGCAAGGGAATAGGGTTCATCTACCGCAGCAAGTAGCAGTTCACACGCTGTTGCCTTAATGCAGTAAAAGAGAGCAGGCGCGAGAAGATTGGGTTTGTATCGGAATGATCAATGATTGCTTGCCTGACAAGGTAGTTGTCGGGTACTGCTCTTCAACTGGATACGCAGCAGTATCCTCGGGAGCAGGACCTAACACAGAGAATACCGACGATACAATCATTAACAAACAAATGCAACAATATGATGCATGCTCATGACATGGCAAGATGCATGTGTGTTGGCTAATGCAACTAAAACCAGAAGGGTTTGAGCTTATTTGAATCAAAGATTCAAATTGAAGTTCAAACTATTATTTAAATAAGTGCATTATCATGTTCTTGATGTAAACAGCAAGTTAACTTGTTCAAACATGCATGAAACCAGTGCCATTGGAAAGATTGGATTTTTCTGATCATTTTTCATATATAAAACTTTTCCATCTGAGCTATGCTTGATTTTATATGATTTTTAGAAGTTTTGGGTATTTTCTGGAATTTCCTGGATTATTTTAAAACCTAAAATCCCAGAAAATCCTTTACTGCGTCAGCATGACATCATGCTGACGTCAGGCAGTCAACATGGCCAGTCCAAGTCAAACCTGACCAGTGGGACCCACTGGTCAGTGTCACAGCTAATTAACTAAGTTAATTAGAGTTAAACTAAAACTAATTAGCTGTCAGTGTTGCCTGGGCCCACGGGTCAGTGACTAAACTAATTAGCTAATTAAATTAACAGAAACTTAATTAAACTAACTAATTAGCAGAGGTGGCCCACACGTCAGTGACCCAGGGGTAGTCAACCCCCTGGTCAAACAGGTCAATCCCGCCGGCGACGTGACACCGGCGAGGCAGAACGCGGCGGCGTGCTTCGGAAAACGGCTGTGGGGCACGGCTCGAGCTGCGGTTGGGTGCGTTGGAAAGCCCTTGCTGTTGCGCGTCAAATGGTGGTGGTCGCCGGACCTGGGGTGGCCGGAGACGACGGCAACAAGCTCGACGGCGGCGACCGGCATCGGGCGTGTGTGGAGGTGCGGCTGCAGGGGCCTAGGCGATGCGTGCGTAGCACCTTTCGCATCTACGTGCTGCGGTGAGTGTGATGGACGGGTGCCAGTGACCAAATGGTCACTGGAGCATCACCGGCGGCGAGCACGGCGGCGGTGCGTGCGGGTGAGCTTCGTGCAGTGCGTTCCAGGGCAAAAGAGAGCCAATGGAGAGGGGGAGGATGAAGCTAGGCTCACAGGGGTTGCAGCAAGCGTCGGAGCGAGCTCGGGGGTGGTCGGAGCTGAGCGGGACGGCGAGGGGGATCTCCGCGGCTGGAGTTGGGGAAGAAGAGGTCGGGAGCGTCTCCAGGGCGGGCGAGCGCTCGGGGCTCGGCCTGTTCGAAGCAGTCGAGGACGACGGAGACGATGGACACCAAGGCGGGGCTCAGGGACGACGGTGGGCGCGGCTTCTACGACGGTGCGAGCACGGCGGCGGCGGCCATGGCGCGGGGAGAGCGAGGGAGAGGAACTGGGGGGAGGTGGAGGTGTCTGCGAGGTCGGGGACGACGTGAACGACCGAACCATCCCTCCAGGACGGCGAGGGGATGAAGCAGGGCGGCGGGCAGCTGCGTGGCGCGCGGCGCGGTCGCCGTCGAGCACCTGCCTGCCTGCCTGGCCGAGCCAAGCAGCTCGCTGGAGCGGCAGCTGGGCTGGGCCGGCAAGTGGGCCGGGTGGCGCCAGGTAAGCTTCTTCCCTCTCTCTTTTTCCTATTTTCTTTTCTGTTTCATTTCTTTTGCAGCTTTGTTCATTTAAATAAAATGCCAGAGCATTTTTGTAACTCATAACACTTGTCATACCTACTGTATATAATATGAACAGTAGGAAACATTATAGTTTATGATTATTTGAGCATTTAAAATATTTTATAGCATTTAAATGCCCAAATTCAATTACCTTAAGATTTAATCCAAAACCCTAGATTGTCCTAGAAAATTGTGCACCATTTTTGGCAGAGGTTTAAGACCAAGGCAGAAATGATGAACATTTTTGAAGGGCATTTTGGGTACATTGGAAAATATTTTAGCAAACCCTAGTTGTTAAGAGAGGGGTGCTGGGGTTTCTGTTAATCCCATTTCAAGTTTTTTGAAAGTAGACATGATGCACACTCTAGCTAGGTCCTAATGCAAGTGCTAACTAGGGATGTGACAGAACAATTATTTTATTATGGGTACTAACCTCGCTAATCAGATTATGATGAGTTATGTATGAAGGGAGTTTTCAAGTGTGCGAGGGAAGATGATAAAAAGATTCAGGAGTGTCAAGCGCTCAAGCTTGGGGATGCCCCCGTGCACCCCCAAGAAATATTCAAGGAGACTCAAGCGTCTAAGCTTGGGGATGCCCCCGTGCATCCCCTTCTCCATCAACATTATCAGTTCGTCTTTCGTTCCACTATATTTTTATCACTTCATGTGTTATGTGCTATGCTTGGAGCGTCTTGCTTTTAGTTTTCTTTTTAGTTTTTCATAACGAGTCGGAACTCAGCGTTCTTTATGTGGGAGAGAAACACGCTCCACTTCTACCTAGAACATAACATAGAATTTTCATGTCTATCTATGCTGTGTGTGTTCTTTGTCTTTTAATAGCTACTATCATGCTCTGCTCTTAGTATTCATGCTTATCTTTTCAAAGAGCTTTTGTTTAGTTGGTTGCTTGAACTCTCTTTAATCACCATGCTCACCTTATTAAGAGAGTTTACTTCCGTTGCATTGGTTAATGTGTCTATGATAAAGATGCTACTTGCATGATGGCGCTTAGTAGTTTAGGTTTTCTTATGGTTAATCTCAAATAGCTGGGGGATTCCCAATGTGTTATTGGAGTACCAACTTGATTTGTTTGCCTATGAGGTGGTATGGTTTAGTAATATCTTCCCTCAAGAATTTATTTTGATTGACTTGGCGTATGCTCACGCATATTTAAGACTGTAAAGAAAGTCTGTCAAGCCTTGATGATCTTTTATTTCTGAGTAGCGATATAACTACCATGCCTGATTCAATATTGCTTTGTCGCTCTGCATGATTATGACCGTCATTGCTCTCTTAGTTGGTCGCTCCCAGTCTTTTGCTAACCTCCACCTGTACTAAGCGGACTAACTTTGCAATATATAGCTCATGGGAAAGTAGCTTAAAAACTATTGTGGTAAAGAATATGTTGCTTATGTATCTTATTTCTTATAAGTTGCTTGCTGAGCGGTAACCATGTTTTTGGGGACGCCATCAACTGTCACACTTTTGTTGAATATCATGTGCGTTGCTATGCATGTTCGTCTTGTCTGAAGTAAGGGTGATTTGCCATGGGTTGAATGAGTATGCATATTGTTAGAGAAGAACATTGGGCCGCCAACCAAAGCCATGTATCATGGTGGAAGTTTTAGCTTGGACATTAATCCTCAATCTCTTATGAGAATATGCTTATGCATTAAAGAGGAGTCCATCATCTATTTTCTATGTTGTCCCGGTATGGATGTCCTCAAGTTGAGATCTATCAAAAACGAGAAATCAAATGCGATTTATCTCCTTGGACCTTTGTACAGGTGGCTTAGAGGTACCCCTTTGTGACACTTGGTTGAAACATATGTAATGCAATGATAACCCATGGAAATCCGAGCTAATTAGGACAAGGTGCGAGCACTATTGGTATTCGATGCATGAGGCTTGCAACTTATAGGATGTCTTATGCATGACACATATGAAGTACTACTACCGTTGACAAAATTGCTTCTATGTTTTCAAAATAAAAAGCTCTAGCACATAACCATTCTTTTACTTTTTGAGTCTCCACCTTCTTTCTTTAAGCACCAACTACTGAGAGCATGATTGTCATTCTGAGTGTAATGTGCATTGTCCCAAAGTAACATTGTCTTTTGCATGATTGTGATATCATTATTTCTGAAATCATTGTATCTAGTCATCACTTAAACCTTGAAGGTGCCCCTGCATTTATGTTTTGCTTCACTAAAGGGGGCAAGCTAGATATCACTTTATCATATTTGCACATCATGTTCATTGCAAATCTTTTTGATGTTTCAGTTTCATATTGTAAAACTTTCAGTCATTTGTGATTTTCTCATGAGGCAACTTAATTACTATAGAATCATTGTCTCAGTAAGCTTTTGTCATATGACTATGAAAAAGTCCTATATGGTTAATAGCATGTCACCACAGAAATTATTCTTGTTATCATTTACCTACTCGAGGACGAGCAGGAATTAAGCTTGGGGATGTTGATACGTCCAAAACGTATCTATAATTTCTGCTTGCTCCATGCCTCTTTTGGGTGATATTGCTATGATATTTATACACTTCCATACACTTTTGATCATATTTGGACTAACCTATTAACTCAGTGCACCCCAGTGCCAGTTTCTGTTTTCGGCTGTTTTTGTATTTCAGGTTTTCACATTACGAGAACTGCCAGGAAAAATCCAGAAAAAATATATAAAAAATCAGCGTTCCAGAAGCTACCGTGCGGCCAAAGTACAGCCGGGGGGGGACCCACAGGGGCTCCAGGCGGCCTGCCCACGCGGCCCCCCCTGGGCCGCGCCGGGGGGGCGCCTGGGCACCCCAGGACTCCCCTGGTGACCCCCTTTGGCATATATTTAAGGTCCGTCGAGGAAACCCTGATTCCGGACCCCTTTTCTCCACACGCGATTCCGATCTCCGCCGCCATCGCCATCAAGCTTCGGGGGACCAGAATTCCTGTGCCGGCACCCTGCCGGGACGGGGAAGTGCCCCCGGATTCATCTCCATCGACGTTGCTTCCTCCCTCCATGATGCGGGAGTAGTTCCTCCTCGGGGCTGAGGTTGTTACCAGTAGCTATGTGGTCAATTCTCTCTCCCATGATGTGATCTTCGTTGTGATCATAGGCTATGTTAATCTAGGGTGATCCCATGATATTTCCCCTTCCTCTATGTATTGGATTGATGTACTCACTTGTCTTTATCTAGTATAATCCCCGAGACCAAGGTGACAGCGGTCTATTGGACATGGATTAGAAAAGTATTTTCATGAGTGATTTCCTCTCTTGTGTGTTGATTGAAGATTGAGAGTCTCTTGGTGCTTGTCTTTGACTATCCTTTAGATATGTTGTGGTGATTGTGGGACTCTCTTTGGATGGCCGCGGTGACATTGGGAAATCCTTAGATTGAGAAGTACGAACTTTGAGGTGTGCTTTTGTAGCCCTACATTATTCTCGTCCTCTCTTGACCACGAAGGAATGACCTCCGAGTGTGTCCCCTTTGCATGTTTTATGGGAAATATCATGTGATTCGATTATGTTAATGTTGTTGGGAGTTGCCACTAGTGAAAGTATGAACCCTAGGCCTTGTTTCCACCATTGCAATACCATTTGTGCTCACGTTTACCACTTGTTTGCTTGCTGCACTTTTTATTACAGAATTATATTACTTTGTTTTGCCATCCATATTACTTGCCATTTAACATCTCTTCGCCGAACTAGTGCACCTATACATCTAACAAGTGTATTAGGTGTGTTGGGGACACAAGAGACTTCTTGTATCGTAGTTGCAGGGTTGCTTGAGAGAGACCATCTTCAACCTCTACTTCCCTGAGTTCGATAAACCTTAGGTCATCCACTTGAGGGAAATTGCTACTGTCCTACAAACCTCTGCGCTTGGAGGCCCAACATAGTCTACGAGAGTAGAAGCGTGTGTAGACATCAACTGGTAGTTTTGCTTGGTGCAGAGGTGCACATCTTCGGCCTATCAAGTCTCCGGTAAATCTGACCAAAAGTCCTTGTATTACAATTGACGAAGAACTCGTTGTTGGAATTTTGATCTCAGGTCATAACTGACCGAGACAAAAGGGGGAGTTAGTTCCCTACATCTGTGCTATGATCGAAGGCACGAAATAACAACTTTTGGTTTCGGTCCCAGGTCCCTAGCCCTTGGTATATAAAGAGAGAGCCCCTCATAGTGGAACGTCGAGATTTTTGACATGGTAAGTAAGAAACTCTCTAACCACCGATCCTAAAGAAAGGGCAAAGGGACTCGAAGGCCGGCCACCTCCAGGGCAGTGCCGGCGGCACCCTGTACTTCTACACCGACCAGCTGCTGCGTTACCCATGTGATGTCCTTCTTCTCTGGCAATATCCTCGCTGCTGGAGACGCTGAGGTGGAGACGTGGAGCCATGGCCTACACAAGGGGTGCACAAGCAGTCAACAAGTTTCCCTCCATACTCGTAAGAAATCTCCAGAACTTCTCTGTGTTAATCTATTTTAGGTGGTCTAATACTAGGATCAAGATCCTATTCATGTTTAGTTCTAAAGTTTGTTTCCAACAATGGTATCATGAGCAAGTCAATGCCTAGATTAGATCCCTAATCAAGTTTAATCGCAATCTGTGTAAGTATGAATACATCCTAATGTCTTTTGTTTAAGATTATTGACGCAGTTAAAGTTAATTATCAGGATTAGGGGTTAATGTTTTCGGTTAAGGTCGATTTAGCTACGGCTTGGTGCTAGTTGTATTTGGTAAATGTAAGTATGCCATGCTTCCGGATTATGTTGATGATTTTAATTAGCACAGTTGGCCCTGTTTAAGCAATTAGAAGGAGGGGATTCGAATGTGTAAAGAAATTCCCCAACTTTGAAACCCCAAATTTTTCGTTGCCCAAAACGCAAATCACGAAAGAAAAGAAAAAGGGAGTCGGGCTTCACCTAGTGACGCCGTGCCGGTGCTCTCCTTCAGGATCTCGACAGCGGCGACGCCTCCGTCTCTCGGGACGACGCGCAGAAAGAAATGGCCGGCGGCGCCGCCCTTATGGATGGGAATGCTATGTGGCCCCTGTGTCGCACACGTCGTCGTTGAACCCCAAAGGTTATGCGCCGGTGGTCTGCTCCCCTCCTTGCCGTCGAGCGCCTTGTGCGCATTGCCGGCGGAGACTTACTCCCACTAGTAGAAAAAGAGTCAAATGTAGAGCTAATTAGTCCCGGTTTGCAAATGAACCGGCTCTAATGGGACCAAAGGGTTCTACTCACTTCGATCTACAACGCTTTTTTAGTCCTACCTCGCTCGTCTAACAGAGATTTTACCACCTTAAATATGTTATTTCTCAAACTATGACAACCACTTGATCTTCATTGAACTCTATGTGTAGGATTTGTGGCTGCAATAGGAGTCATCACCAGTTCCTAAACTGGTGAGGACTCCTAATTACAATTTAAATTGTACACAAAAAGATCAATGATGGTCAATACATTTTTAACATCATTTTTTAACATCATTTACGCTAGGCACCTTTAGTACCGGTTCATGGCATGAACCGGTACTAAGGTATCATAGTAAGCTGATTTTTAGTCCCACCTCGCCAAGAGAGAGGCACTAGGAGCGGTTTATATATAAGCCCTGAGTGCACAGACAATGTGGGAGAGACGCAATGTTCACCTGCACGTTGCTTAGCTTCAAACCTTGAGGAATAGTGTAGACTGCACGGAGCTATATATGTGCAGTGCTTTGTACACTTCTCCGAAAGGCTTGAAGCTAATTAACGAGCATTGCGCCTCTTTTTCCACTCCCGACTTTTTGTGTGTTCAAAATGCACCATTCAAATACACATCATCAATTATCAGCCCTTTCTGAATTCATTTGGTATTTTTCATTCATTTATTGATTTGTTTTGACAGAGCTAAATGACCGTGAAACTGAAAAGCACAACAAATTGAACTCTGAAAAGGTTGAAACTTGGCATGGTATCATCATTTCACCCACATGGCATGTTCGAAAAAGTAGAGCGGGTCACGGCAAAAATTGGATGCACTTCGTGTACAAAATGGACAATCTCTTTCGAAGTATCAGGGTTTAGGACGAAAACTCATATGATACAAAGGCATTGCATTTTTTTAACTCCAGAGTTTTTGTGTGTTCAAAATGCACCATTCAAATCCACATCATCAATTATCAGCCCTTTCTGAATTCATTTGGTATTTTTCATTCATTTACGGATGATTTGTTTTTAGAGAGCTAAATGACCGTGAAATTGAAAAGCAGTACAAATTGAACTCTGAAAAGGTTGAAACTTGGCATGGTATCATCATTTCACCCACATGGCATGTGCAAAAAAGTAGAGAGGGTCACGGCAAAAACTGGATGCACTTCGTTTACAAAATGGACAATCTCTTTTGAAGTATCAGGGTTTAGGACGAAAACTCATATGATACAAAGGCATTGCATTTTTTTGAACTCCAGAGTTTTTGTGTGTTCAAAATGCACCATTCAAATCCACATCATCAATTATCATTCCTTTCTGAATTGATTTGGTATTTTTCATTCATTTACTGATTTGTTTTGAGAGAGCTAAATGACCGTGAAATTGAAAAACAGTACAAATTGAACTCTGAAAAGGTTGAAACTTGGCATGGTATCATCATTTCACCCACATGGCATGTGCAAAAAAGTAGAGCGGGTCATGGCAAAAACTGGATGCACTTCGTGTACAAAATGGACAATCTCTTTCGAAGTATCTGGGTTTAGGACGAAAACTCATATGATACAAAGGCATTGCATTTTTTTAACTCCAGAGTTTTTGTGTGTTCAAAATGCACCATTCAAATCCACATCATCAATTATCAGCCCTTTCTGAATTCAT